>WURS02006141.1:0-12582 GCA_011762765.2 Rhinocypha anisoptera
ACCCCCCCCCCCCCCAGCCCCCCCCCCCCGCCCCCTCCGAGGCCGCACGAGAGCCCGGCGGCGCCCCCCCCCCCCCCCCCCAACCCCGGGCGGTGCTGCCATTTACGCCATGCCGGTACTGAGTCACGGGGAGTCACACTTCCAAAGGGGACCTTCCTCCGAGGGACGCAATCCGAGGTGAGTGTTGATGGAACGCCGCGAGGGTCACCACGCAACATTCATGGCACACGGGGGTTGTTGGGAGGGTGGGGGGGCGGAGGGAAGGGCGCGCACTTTGACCAGAGAGAACATTCCCGCGCGAGTGATATCAAGGACAAAAAGCAGAACAGCGAGGAAACGCGGAGCGCACTAAACTGTACGCGGGCTCTCGGCGAGGCGAGGTGAGGGGACGGGAACGATTCTTTTGGGTCGATGGAGGATGAAAAGTTGGGAAACTTTGGGAGATTAAAATACGGTTGGAGGGGAAAAGGGATAGAGAGATAGAGAAAGGGAAGGTTAAACGAGGAAACGAAGTAAGGGGATGGATTGGCAGGCAGGGTCCAAGGGGGGGCGGGGGAGGGAAGAATGGAAAAGATTTTCTGGCTCAAAGTGGCGAGGTATGTTTGGCAGAGTGTCACCGACTCCCTTGGCGATCGAGAGACTTCGAAAGAAGGCAGGGAGAGGAGGAGAGAAAGAGAGGGGGGGAGAGGGAGGATGGGAGGGAGAGGGGATTGGAATTGATTGAAGGAGGGGGTTAGGACCCCCGGAATGGGATTGTCGAGAAGTTTGTCCGCGGTAGGCTGAGGAAAAGGACATTTTCCCGCTCCCCCCCATCTCTCTCTGAGGATAAAAAGGCATAAAAGTCGACCGCACGCTTGGTCCGGTTGCCGGTTGCCGCCAAGCGGAAAACGATCAGTTGATGGGGGGGAGAGGGGGAGAAGAGGGGGGGGGGAACTCCATCTTTGAGGGAAACGGGACAAGGCGGCGGCCGATTGTAATGGACGGAGTTCAGAAGGTCATAGGTCTGCCTCTATTCATACGAACGAAAGTAAACGACGGGAAAGTGGTCCATCAAAGCAAGGAGGTCTAACGGAAACGAAATAAATTGAGCGTAAATTCTAATTTCTTTATTTGGAGTCCTAGACCTAGTTAAAAGAAAAAAGAAACTGGTCTCTTTGAAAGACCGAAATACAACTGTAGCAATACTAAGTGCCTCTTCAGTAAGAGAAGATGGTTTCTAGAGGTTTCGTCGTAAATTTTAACTCACCAATCCTCCTCTTTATATAGCCATTTAGTATCAAAAGAAAACTTTTGGAAATAACATAACATATAATATATATACATTTATTCCACACATACTTGGAGACCCGATAAGAATTCGATAACATAATAATAATAGTCTGTCTATTAGAGGGCAATCTAAGTCGTTGGGGGAAAAAATTAAAATAAAAATATTCTGATATGGACTTCAATTAAGATCAAATGAAAACACTTGCACTCTGGAAGATGCAATTGGGTTGGTGACGTTTGTTTAGACTTTTGGAGAAGGACTAAACATTGCGAGAGGGCAGTTTTGGAGATGGATTAGAAGGAATTGTGGCAGAGTATGGAATCCGAGGCTTCTGAAGGGCTGATTCATCACTCGGAGGGAGCGTGGAAAGGAAAATGGCCCGGAAACCCAAAACAACAATGCAGGAACTTGCCCAGCGCCTTATGTCGACCATCTAAAGAAGTGGGCTTTGATCTTTTCGACTTGGATACACAAAGAAACTGGAAACTTCTATAGTTTTTTTCCCTCCCCCGTCGCTAGAAAAACAAGTTTTCCGACGTCACAACCTGTAAAAGTCTGGTTTTGAAAGAAAAAGAATGGAGAGATTTGGCAGAACTTTGCTTAGAATAATTAGGTCATGTCTTTCAAACATAAAACTTTGGTAGATGTGTTGTTAAAAGGATTCCAATTTAAGATTAGGAAATGTTCAAATATCCAATATTTACTAGTAATTGGATATGACAAAAATATTTTGGGGAAATAAGTATTTTCGGGCACACAATGAAATTTCCAAAGGTATTAACGATTCAAAATAAAAAAAATTATATATTAAGCAGGAGAAGGAATATTTCGTTTTCTTAGCCATAATTTATTATGCGTGTAGTTGAGAATTGATTCATAATTCTTTCTGCAGGTTTTTTTTTACTTTTGGATTAATAGACTAGGTTCATTTTTCCTCTGGAATCACTATTGATAAAATGATGGTCCGAACATACATCCGTTTGATGTTAAAGGTCTATCACACCGCAGAAACGCATGTAAATCGCAGCAAAACAACTTACAATGTAAGCCAGTGCATTCATTCTCTATGCAAGGGAAAGGAAGCAATTCAGCGTTTTGTAATCCTTCAAAGATGCTTAAAATATTCTCTTATTTTGCGAGAGAATTATACCTACCTATTCCTTCTCCGAAATAAAAAATTGTTTCATGTGAGGTTTAAATCTGAGGACATGGGCTACGTGTGCGTAGCAAAAATCGTTCGCGGAAAATGATGGTTCAGCTGTGAGCAACCGCTGGTAGTCTCTCGGTAGCATTCAGTTCACAGGGTAAAAACGCCCTGAGTTTGGCGTATGAAGCTATGGGTAGAAGATTTGATTTGATTTCCGACTTTGACCAAAGGCTCCGTGGCCTATGTTGAACACAATTGGATCGATCAAACCGCTCTCTTTGTCTGAGACGTCACTGCACGGGTCATTGGCGAAGATTTCTCTCTTTCCGCGCCTCAATATTCGCCCTTAGGTGGCACACTCGACGGAATAAAGGGCCCTGGAGTGGAAGGCTCTCGATCGCCGAGCAGACTTTCACGTTCTGAGAGAGGTGGAAATAATTACGCTTTGAAGGAGGAAAATCGTTCTTTCATCTATATAGTTCACGAGATCCAACCTTTTTCCTCAAGTGGAGTCGAAAGGTGGCCTCGGGATGAGTTCCGCCCGCCCGCCGTGCCTCCTGCATCCCCTCGCCCCCTGAGATCCCTCATGATACCCCCACCATCAACGCCCGTGGGTAAAATAAAAACAGGAAGGTGAAAAAAAAATGCATCTCGGCCCTGACAACGACGAGAGACAACGAAGCAATATTATGACTGATAGTTCGGTATTTTTACGGATGTAATTAATGCCAGTTCAATAAAAGAATATTTTATGGCCTGCATAAAAAATTCATTCCCGTTTTTTACAGTAAAGCAGAGGACTGGCGGTTGAGTGAACAAAATCCAATGGGATAGCCATTAAATACTCGAACACATCTGGTGCCATCGTCTACTTAAGGATAATGGATCTTAAGTCATCAAAATGACAAGACGTTCATTACTTGGTTGAATTCAAAGGAAACAATTTATTAAAGTTTGCTGACGAAAATTGCAATTCTGCATGATTCAAATTTAGCTAGGCGAAGGAAAATATTTCGGAAATTTCGGGGAAGCACCCGTTTCATTTAAATCATATTTTATCATTACTTCAATTATTTCTAAAAATTCCGCCGCTGGAATCAGCCTGGCAGAGAATTATAATTTTGGAAGAAAGACATGAATAACTTGGGCGAGATTCAAACCCCTGGAATTTAGCTATCCTAACCAGACTAGGGGCCATGAAAATACCGTATGAAAATTTCCAGAATGTTTACACTGAACACTAGGTGAATGATAAATTACCAAATGCCAAATGCAGTATGCCGTAACTGTAACAAGTCTACGAGATGGCATCAATGAAAGTCCTTTTTTATTCAAATTACCGCAGTGTTAATTCACGGAAAAAATAATTTCATCCAGGACTAGGTTTAAAGTAGACCGTCAGATTGAAATGTCACGACTTTAACTAATTATTTAATAAAAAAATTTTAAAACTTAAACTATGAATCTAAAAAAATAAATGGAAATAAGAGACGCAGCAAAAGTATGCTTAAAAAATTTAGTGAACTGTTAGTAAACGCACCATACATCGAAAGCAAGTGCCAACATTAGTTTTCGCTTCTGGATATTCAACATAATTTCTCGCTTCTCATAAGTTCTGGCTTTCGCATGCCGATCAGTGAGCCCTGGGTTTGAATTCTATGTGCCCAATCCTGTTCCTTATCCAAGTGGTGAGACATACTTTTGTCATAGAAACTACACCAGATATTGGTAGGAAACCAAGTGTTGATAAATTATGACATTTTATCCATGTGAACTTCTCAAGCCCCCTTTTTACTTTTCCTAGAACCTGGAGAAAAGGATAGAGAATTTCATTCTTACATTAAGAACGTTATTTTCAAAGAATTTCTTCTAAAAAAACTCGAAAATATAAAAATATATAGCATGATAGTCATCTCGTCAACACCTAACATATTATTATATTTTCTTTTTATTATAATAGACATATTCCTCTAACTGTAATAGAAGAAAGACTGCCTTTTAATAAATATCCTTTTGAAATTGTTACTATAGACCACTTTAATATAAAAGAAAGTCACGAATTGACGTCCTTTTTGTTAGCCGCATTAGAGATTGCCGGAAGAGAAAGTGAAATTTCCAAAATTCCTTAAAAAGCCCTGTTTTTTTATTAAATTTCAAACTCGCACCATCTTTTTCATTCTTCGAGCATCCTTCTTCGTGGAAAGGAAATGTATTTTAAATTTCCTTAAGTAAAAGGTCTTATACCCAACATAATTCAATAAACTTTTTTAATTTTTCTTTTTTTCAGTTTTGAGATATTGTTTACATCAGGGAAGGGAGGTAATATTTTGCATAGTTCCCATTCAAGAAAAACTGATCGAAAGATGCAGGCGGATAGCAGTAGATTTTCTGATTTCTCAGTTTTCTCTTTGTCATAATGCCCTCGAATTTTGGTAGATAACTATACAATTTGTAGCAGATTCCTCGTTACTGATTGCGTTAAAGGGAAGACACTAATTAACTTATATATAAATATTAATATCCAAAGCAATGAAATAAAGATATAATAAATCATATAATACGCTATCCATAGCAAGTCATCAGTTAATAAAATTAATTTTTGTTTAAATGAAACAATCTTTTTGTATATGACATCCAGGATATATCTTTTTTCAACATTAAATTTCAGAAATATATATATATACATTTATATATATATATATATACACAGATAGAAACACTTAATAAAGAAAGTCTCACATAATGAAGAAATACTTCGGGGCTTACTTTCCCCTTCGTGAGTTCTCCCAGACCGAGGAATGGGTAAGCATGCCCTGAAATAATTCTTTATTATGTGAGTCTTTCTTTATTAAGTGTTTCTATCTGTGTATATGTGTATAATTGTGTGCGTGTCTTCGTGTTTGCTGCTCGTCTGAGTTTTCCTGAAGTGTTTGTGAATATATATAATATACATATATAATATACATATATACTATATATAACTACACTTTCACAAGATATACATAGATCACAAATAAAAGACACACTTGGATCCGAATTCCCGGTGGTCGAGGCACACATTTCTCTTAGGATCTAGGAAGAAGAATGTTCTTCCTCAATCCTAAGAGAAAGCTGTGCCTCGACCACCGAAAATTCGGATCCAAGTGTGTCTTTTATTTGTGATCTATGTATATCTTGTGAAAGTGTAGTTATATCCACAAGTGTTGACTCTCCATCGTATTGAATATATATGTGTGTATATATATATATATACACACATATGCATACATACATACACATATGCATACATACACATACACATGCCTAAAAATTTAGGTTCACTATACAAAAATACCAACCTTCGGGTTGATCACTGTGGTATATATATATACAAAAATACATGGTGCGTACGTTGAAATGTGAAACGGGGAATCCCAGCACGCTATCGGATATGCCATCAATACAATTCACACCAACAAACCATCATTCATGTAGCTCTTATAAATACGACCACAATGACGTCTGCTCGGTGGCATAATGGGCTTAAAGGATAAAATACCTGTGATAAACCCAAAGGTCGATTCGAAGCCATTTTTGATCCCGGGGCGAATCTTTTCCGCCATGATGAGCTGAAACGGATCCCGTGAGCGAACGCCCTCTTCTGCCACTCCCTGCACCAAAGTCCAACCTCCTCAGTAAAAGGGCACGGCGAACCTCCTCCCCCCCCCCCTCCCTCCCCACTATCCCTCCTCTCCCCACGAGCACTCATGTTCACTCGCCGCATCCTCATTAGGCGGGATTAAAACAAACAAGGATGCGTGGGAGGCATGAGGTCACTGTTTGGCGATCGCCGAGGACACCCGAATGCTCGTCGTCGAAGGGGGGATATGATGTCGCCAGCTCCTTTTACACGCGGCGCCGACTGACTTCCCTCGGCGGATGCGGTTGCACGCGTCCGACGGGGACCACTAGAGCACCCCGAGACGGCGAGGGATGTGGGTGTGCGTGAATTTTCGAGACTTTTTCGTATTTTCTGTATGCACACCCTTCATCATTTCATGCTTGCTATTTGACGTCTCCGGTATATGAAAGCATGACCACGAGTCGATACGATGCATATGGACGCGGAGGGACGACTTTATGGAATATGAGACGCAGAGGTGAAGACTTCTTCCGTTAACGAGAAACCGTCCGAAAATTCCTTGCAAGGGAGTAGGGAATCAGCACGGGGGAGGGGAATGGCCCATGCGTGATGCGAAACAGTCTGGAGTGTCGCATCTCAAGCGGGATTCCGCGGAACTCTATAAAGCCCGTAACACACGACCCCATTTCTTGGGCCAGGAATGGTATAAGAAATTGCCTGGATTTTGTAGCACCATTCTTGGCGCAACTAATTGCATGAAGTCTGTAAACACGCTACCAGAGGTCGGTGCCATAGATTGCATCGAGATGGTGGACACATCAGACGAAGAAGCCGTTTGGTGGTTCAAGCCGTAAAAAAAATCCAAAGAAAAATGTCAACGATGGAGGCACTGACGATGGTGGACAAAAGCCCATGTTAACTTAGCAATACCAATGAATCCATAACACTTATTATTACTAAAATATGTTAATTATACATCAATATACACGATAAAAATAATGAGGTACGTTTTTAACGTAAATTAAAAAGAATACTAACATAAATGTTGTTCTTAAGTAGTTCAGATTCTAACGGACCATTACTAACAATTCAATAGCACGTTTTATACATTATTTGTGGTAACTAAAATATGATAATTGTACTGAAAATATCAACATATTCATACGTTATATATGAAGTACGTTTTAAATTGAAATAAATCATAATAACCTTGAATGATGTTTTTTCCGAATCTCACATTAAAACTCTCACAACTGGTACAATAAAAATGGTAGAAATAGAACATGTTCTATCCTGTGAAATTGGCAGGAAACTTCTGGTGCCACTTCCAGATGGCACGTAATTCGCTTTGACACACAACGCAAACTTGGTGGGCAATTTCTTGTACCATTTCTGGCCCAATAAATGGCGTCGTGTGTAACTGGTTTAAGTTTCCGCGATACTAGAGTCGTCATGGATTTCGCGAGGAATAATAATTATCATTAGTGCTGTCTAAACAAATAAACTAGAAAAGTGAAATAAATTAATAAACTTTCGCACTGAGGGGAATAAATTCGAGTCCGTGCTAAGCCTCGTGGACACTGAGACAATAAATAGCGCTACACTCGCTCAATCACATTACATGAATGTCAAAGGAGTGTCAGTGATGGATAATAATTATTGCGTGGAGCTTCCCCAAAGCATTGATTAAAATTTCAAGAGATCCGTAAAACAGAAAGATTATGAAACTTGGGTTAGGTGGGAATATTTCAGAAAGCAAAAAAAAATGTTTCACCAGATGTAGTAAGAAAGAAAACAAAAAACTCACATTTTTGTCATTGTACGATAATTTACGGAGATCGTAATCCACTGTCAATTTTTTTGTACCGTTAATTTTTTACGGCCCGCCCGGAAGGTTTAAAACAGGCTTAAATTCTCATGGACGAATGATCGAAAATTTCTGGGTGAAACAATCATCTTTCGATGCTCATCTTTCAAGACTAAGAAAGTTTTCTCTATACTGTTTATGACGAGGACTGAATATATCGTAGTGATATTTTAGATGTCATTATATCTCAGTTGGATTAATTTAGTCATTTAATTTGTAAGCCATCCATACATAAGTGTGAACTGAAGTGATAGGTGGCTTATTTGAAGCACATACGCACCTGTGTCGTAACGCACTATTAACGGTAGTGAACTGAGGATAAATATAGAAAGTGTGATAATTCCAAAATTAATGTTTAGAAAGGGATCCCGGTCCACATCAAAACATTCGCGCGCTTATAAAGTTGACGAAGACGACATTAGGCGAAAATTCAAACGCGATATTATTTTGGAATAAAATAATATTTTATACTTTCACCCACAAATTTAAAAAAATAGATTGAATCAACATATTCAGAAATAAGTAAGCAAAGAGTATGAGTTTGGAAATTTTCAGAAATGTCGTCTAAATATTTATTCAAACCTTGTCGTTATACAAAGGTAAGAGTAAATATATAACTGACTATTCCCGGGACACACTCACTTAATTATTTGTTATTACTTACTCCAAATTATGGCCCTCAAAATTTAACAACCAGTTTTTAGATTTAACAATGATGGTGAGAGGAAATAAGGGATACCTCCAGCATGTAATAGGACCATCTTTTCCTGAGAAG
This sequence comes from Rhinocypha anisoptera, assembly GCA_011762765.2. NCBI lineage: Eukaryota > Metazoa > Arthropoda > Insecta > Odonata > Chlorocyphidae > Rhinocypha > Rhinocypha anisoptera. The sequence continues at coordinate 8,682 of WURS02006141.1, forward strand.
AGAGTGTTTGTTGGGGGCTGGAATATTGGGATGGAAAAAGGAAATAGGGGAAGGGGAAGCAAGAGGTAGCAGATGCTGAATAACATCAAAGAAGGAGGAAAGTGTGTGGATGCGAAGAGATTGGCCGAGAAATAAGAGTGGTGAGAAGACACCCATGGGGAAACATGCCGACGGGTCGTGTTTTGACGTGGAGCAGCATCCTTCGGAGGACATCGAGATATATTCGACTCCCGCCCTTACGTCCACTTCGCCTAAATACCCATTTCTTTGTTAAAATAATTTTCACAATTGTGCCGGAAGGTATGCGAAATTTTTCTTTCTCCTGTGCTTATATCGACTCCTAATTGGATAGTCATAAAGAGATCGTTATTTAATCTTTCGAAGTAGCTTCCCTATATTGATTTTGTGACTACCTTATTAGAGTTATACATACATATAGCCTGTCTGTATATTTGAATGCGGATTTTATACAAATCCTTTTGTTGATTTCAATTATTTCATCAAATTTTTGTTTAAAATTATTGAGTACAGTTCACTTGGAGTAATAAAAGTTTTGCATATTTTTATAAGTATATTTACCTTTATTTCGGATGGCGTTGTGTTGTTTTTTTAAAATTGGCGAGAGCTTTTCTCGTTCGCCCATTACTTTTGATAGACTCAATAATTTTTTCTTATTGCCTATTCATTGACAGTCATGAATAAATCTTTATTCCGTGATGATAAACTCATTCTGTTGGTTGGTTGTTGGTTGTTCTCCTCCACCACGGCAGAAGCAAGTCGGTCATTTGTGGTCAGGCAAATAAAAAATGGGTTTCTTTAGACGCATTCTTGGTAGAAGTGGTTCAAAGGAGAAAGAGCGTCTCTAGCATCAATCTCTCGAGAGAGAAATACTCATGTAGCTTATGAGGATCCATTTGAAAAGAATCTCATTCATGAAACCCAGAATGTTTAGCGCGATTCGTAAAAATTACTATAATGGGACTATTAGCGTTGTAGCAATGGTCACAGAAGTCAGTTTAAAATTTTTAGAGTGAAGGAAGCATGAGCAGTAGATCATTTCAAAAAAGAGAACCCCAGATCTCCATAATGAAGGTCAATCAATTATTCGCAAACCAACCCATGTAGAATGGTCCAAACACATTAAAAGATAATGGAGATAGATGTCCAAATAAGTAGGCCAACAGATTATTTCATTCTAGAGAAAATAGGTGAAAACAAACGCACAACAAGAGATTTAACTTTTTCCAAAACCTAAGCTCCTAAAGGAGAATTGAAAGACGAAACTTGACGTTCTTACACCCTACATTACACCGTTGGGTGGCTTGCAGAGTACATTAGTTACATAGATTTAATTACAATACTTGTAATAAAAATTAATATTCAGTGATATATGACAATATGGACTAGGTATCATTGAAGAACGATCTCGGAAATTCCTAGGTGCTAACTTTTTTCTGTTCGTCCCATTGTATCCGCCATCTTTTTTTCACAGCCTTTTTGCGAGATTTTTGTCGAGTGGTTATAAAAGTTGAAACACCCGATCAAATGTTGACAAGCTTTTTAGGATTTTGAACCAATTTTGCGTTTGTGTCAGTCACCTCGTACCGCTTAAAGTGGCATTTGGTTTTCCGGCCGGTCAATTAAAAACACACACAAAATTGAAAACAAAGAAGTTTTTTTAGCGGTGCCTTTCAAAAAATATTTTAGTCGTCAAATGTGATTGCATAACGAAATCCGTTAATAGCATAACGACACACCTCTCTCCCAAGCATAAACAATGACACTAAACACCCCATGGAATTCATGAAATATCCCATCACATCATAAAAATGACAGGCAAATGACGATGTCTACCTGTTACTTCGATGAATCATCTTTAGCAGAACGAATTCCAGCGCCTGGATAAATGTCTGCGCATTCAAAAACCCCCAAGCGATACCGTATTGACGTATTTGTGGGGTCATCCGTTTAAGTAAAAGAGACCGACATTTCATTATCCACTCAGGAATCGGTCGGTGAAGGTGGGAAAGAATTAGGATCACATTTACATAGTTTCGTCCGTACGTGTAGTCTGGACGGGAGAGATGGAGAAGAGAGAGAGAGAAAGTTTGAATACCTCTATTTGGAAAGCAGAGAGGGGTTCGCAGTGCACAGCCCGAATTAATCGCCAGAATGGATATTATTTGTCACGTTCTTCTCCGCAGAAAATGCGGGAGAGGCGGAGAGAGAGAGAGAGGCATAGGGAGGGCTAACTAGACGGCCATTCCATGCCTCCCTGGGGAAAGAACAGAGGAGAAAGTTTCCATCTCCGTAACAAATGCCGTGCGGCATCCGTCCCACTCTTTCCCGCCTCCGTCCACCGCCCACGCACGTCCAGTGACATGGCCGGTTGACCACAGAATCCACCAAACACACGCACGCACAAAAGTGACGTAACTTTGGACTGCTTTTCAAATGCCATCCCGTTTTCTCTCAGGGCGCTACATTTTACAGGAGCGTGCAGCGCCGGCCGTCCGAGAAAGGAATGAAGGAATATTTAAGGAATAATGGAAAAAGTAAAATTTTTTCTCTCCCTCTCCCCCCCCCCCTCTCTCTCTCTCGGAATGTCCGTTCCCCTCTGTGGCGTAACTTGAAAAATATTCTGATGGACTAAATTGTTGGAAACTGCATCGCACGACAGCGTATCTCGGAGAGCATACATACGGCGTGTATGTGGACGCACGTCGTATGGCGATGGATGTATTCGGAGCAAAGCTGACGGTGGTCACATTGAGGAAAATCATTAGACACCATTTCCATTTTGGGAGGGTGTGGAGGTTAGGTTTCACTACTTAAATTCTAAGATTAACTCATAATACTTTCAGTACATGGTGCTACTATAACTGTCATGCCAGATGTGTCTTTATTATTTAATTTATTAATAATAGAAATTATTAACACCAGACATTTCTGTATCGGAGTTTGTTATAAAAAAATCGTGATCTCTTGAAAAAATGAAGAACACTACGTATCTTTCCACAACTTTATTTACTTATTTATATTAAATTTTATATTGCATTTATATTATATATATTTCGACACCTATGGGTCGAAACTAGTCGTACCGTAAAAGATACCCAGTGTTCTACATTTGTCAAGATGAACTCCCACGTAGTGGAACCTGAGACAATCGAGTTTATCGCGATCTTTTATCAAAATGTTTAGTACCTATTTCTGCCATGGATAAGGCGTCTGTACTCATATACATACTTGGACATACATACATATATATAATGGTTGGTATAAAACTCGTAACGCATTAAGTAAACCAGGAAAACAAAGTATAAATGTAACTGAATTAAGAAACAAATATAGATGTTGTTAGATATCTTACAAGAAACAAGTATTCAATTATTTCGTCGGAATAATGAGGTGAATGAGTACACTATAAAATTATTAAATATACACCATGGGAGTAATGTAAACTAAATAAAGATTTTACACGAAAACGTAAATTAAACTAAACAACTGCTGCTATTGCGGTCTCAATGAATAATTATTGCATGCGTTAATTCTTTTTCGTGAACAAATTGTTAAGTCAAAATTATTTATTTGACGAAGAAAACAAAATCTTTTATGCGACGGGTGCCCTTCGATTTGTCTCCGTTCTGTTTCGGCCTCTCGCTTCCTCTTCCTGCGCTTCCACTCTCCTTCTCTTCTTCTTAATGGGAACAAGCTTGAGAGAGGATCCGGACGGAGTTCCTTAGCCCAAACAGTCTGACAAAACACGCAGTCTATATACCCATACGACTCACCCTATCCTTAAGCACTTGCATACACAGACGCGGCAGAGTTGCACGTGCACCAGAACCCGTCTCTATCCAAAGAGCGTGCTGGAGGAGGGGGGAGAAAGAGAGGGGGG
>WURS02006151.1:0-12581 GCA_011762765.2 Rhinocypha anisoptera
ATGTATGGTGGTGGCTCACCCCCTGCCACACGCCCTTGAGGCGGCTTGCAGGGTATTATGTAGATGTAGATGTAATGACGACGACGAACTTTCGTAATTTTCCATTCCGTAAAATTGTAAGTCAAAGCATCTCATAACATTTCCCCTCCCCTAAACCGACCGGCAATCTCGCAATAATTAATGCTCCGAGTCTCTTCGACGAGTCCGTCTCACTTTTCCATGGGTCGTCATATCAAGAGTGGCACTTTCCTTCTATTCTCCTCCAAATTAGCCTCAATTTATTAACGATTTAACGCCCTATTCCTCGCTCATCGTGTAGAGCTTTTCCGTGTTCAACTTTTCGATTGCGCAACAAGCATTTGGACGAGAGAGCGTCACTTGGGGAAGAGAGAAACGAAGGGGGGGGAGCGAGTTATGACGGACGAAGAAGCAATTCCATTCACCATCCTAATATCTATGGATATGGGCGATGGGTTCCCAATGACCCAGGATCCGAGGACAACAAACGGAAAAAAAAAACTTAAAGCGGAAGAAAAAGAGATGCTGAAGAACCTAACGTGATCTTGAGATGCGCATTCGAGTTGATATGGAATGATTTTTTTACTATATATTTTTTTCGTCCGTCGCTCTCCTATTTCCTCTCCCCCGCAGCGTACCCCGTTGGCAGGACGGGACGAGATTGTGACGGAGAGAGAGAGAGAGAGTGAGCGATAGGTAGACATTTATTATGCTCTGGGTTAATCACCCATAGACCAATTTAAGTTTTTATTTGATACAGCTCATGTACGTAAATAATATTAAAGCCACACTATTGACATTAACAGCAAGGTATTATACATTTAGGTATAATATAAACATTATTTTTAATTGGAACAATGGTATTTTCGAAAAAAGAAGAAACAAAGCCGTTGAAATGACTGAATAAAAAAAACAGGCTTCAATGCTCAGGGGTGAGTTTATTTAGTAACATATTATATAATTTTATATCATATATTAAATATTATTTTACTTTGTTTCCACATGATATGTATATTTATTGTGAAAAGAATAGTTTTCATGAGTCTAACATTGTCCCGCATGTTATGGATGGCGTTCAAGTAGTATTTTTTTTGTTTTATAGGGTGCTTCGACGGCTATGGTCATTTCTTTCATTCATTTTTTATTTCATTCTTTAATTCATAGAAAAAACCCTTCTGGACAAACATAACACCCATGCCCTTGGCGGGATTCGAACCCGCAACCTTTGGGTTAGCCGGCGAGCACGCTACCCACCAGGTAAACCCGGTCGGCCGGATGGCATTCTGATATTTTATTTTGCATGCGGGTTGTTTCATTCCGAGTGCAATGTGTTTCTTAACTTTTGCTCTTGGGAGTGAATGTGAATGTTTGGTGGTGGCTCACCCCCTGCCACACGCCCTTACGGCGGCTTGCAGGGTAATGCTTAGAAGTAGAAGAAGTAAATGCATTGATTAGTCCATTGTATTCCTCGGCAAAACTCACGAGCCGATGGAGCGAAATTAAGGAGTCTGCTCCGTATTGTTAGCACTCTCGTCAGATTATCCACGCAATCCCGTTGCGACCGTCGAATGGGCAAATGGGAGTGGGCGTCTCACCTTAGGGTACGACGAAAGCACCGGGATGATGATGTCATAGGTGGAGGCGTCTCCCGGGGAGAGCGGGCACTTTCCCATGCTCAGGTGGGGGCACGCGTCGTCGTATCCGATGGGGTAGTTCACCCAGAAGCCGAGGGCCTTCGCGCGGACTTGAGGCACCAGCTTGGACGCGGCCGTTCCTGCAAAGGAGAGACGTCTAAGTTTGAGACACCGGGGACGAAAGTGGTGGTGGTCCGCGGAATTCCCTCTAAGACGATGCGTATGCCGCTGTATCCAAATGCAAAACTCCAAAGAGAATATTTCTAACTTATTTATTTATTTTCAATCGCCCACAAACAGCACTAATAGACCAATTACAGTGGGCACTATAACATTATTAATAACAAGGACGAAAGCATAGATCCAAGCCCTAGGTGGAGATTGAAAACTCCACCTAGTCGGGATTCGAACCCGCGACCTCCGGGTTTGCAGACGAGGACGTTACCCCGCATCCACCGAGGCCGGCAATTGACTTCATTGTTGACTGTTACAAAAGGTGTATGCTTCTTTCGCTCTTGCAAATGTAATTGATTGATTCAGGCGTTACCTGGTGGAACGACATTAAAAAAACATTATGAAAGAAATTCACAAAGAAATTCCTCATAGGGAAACTATTGAACGACTCCGGTTTACTCTTATCCAGTAACCTAACAGGGACACTTGAAGATGACTGCATAAATCGAAACCTGTTACGTTCAGTAAATTTTCTTATTTGAGATTATCGGGTGAATCTATTCCATTCTGCTACAAGATTTCTACTTCTAAAGTTATCAAAACATTATCAACCTTAAATAAGCAATTAAGGTCGATTACGTGCAAGTGATAACCACCACATTTGCTGTGGTAAGTTGCACTTTGGGGTTATCCCGATACCAGACATGCTTGAAAACTTCGACGACTCGATCTGTGATGTTCATAAGAATTTTGATACCGTACAAAATTTGGGTTGCTTTGTAAATGAAAGACAATTGGATTTTCAACCTCTGAATAATTTATGTCCGACAACTGTGAACTTTGGAGCGTTTTTATCAAATCGTATGCATCCTTTTTTATTAAAACTGCTAATCGTACGGGGTCATCCGGGTGGGGGAGAGGACGCCGTCCAGAGGTGAGATTGCAGGTTGTTCGGGAGATTGGGGGGGGGGGGGGGTAGTAAGGGGGGGGGGATTCAATTGGAAGGGAGGAAGAGTGGGGTAAGAGGATACGGAGACCGTCTTCTCAGAGAGAAATGTCCGAAAGCAAGAAGTGGGAAAGGTTACACTGGTGGCAGTTGCAAGCGGAAGCATTGCCCTTGAGTTTCTCTCCTTCACCCACGAAAGACGAATTTCACTGGCAAACCTATCACCTTCCGGGATCGAACCCGAGTCCTACGAGTGGAGAGAAAATCTCTAAGGAAATCAGGCGCAAAATAATTGGCGCGATGCCCATGAAGTTACCGCAAATGAATCGTAACACCGTCGAAAAGTTAATGAACATCATTTAATGGAACAAAAACTTACCTACTAATATTTTTCTCGTTTTTGTAACCTAAAATCATAAATTTGACTTAAATAGCGGATAAAATTTGTCCATCTTCTTCAATAACAATTTCCGTTTCCATTGTTTTTGCCCTTTTCTTCCCAGAATAAGACTTACTTCGTAATTTTCCTACATTTCGGTTTCATTGATTGTTCTGTGACATTTTCCCCTATCTTCATAAGTCTTTCTGGAGTCGTATTTCTATCCCTTTTATTGAGATATCTTTGGTCCAATAGTGTCTAAATTTTTTTCGGCGATCATAAGTTGTTTAAATTGAAGAATCTCCCAAGAATGGATGAGTTATGTAAGTGATATATGATATAATTTAAACTAAATCAAGATTTACAAAATGTCGTCTATTGTTGCTATTTGCGATATTTTGCTGTGACGTATTTTCTCTTTTTCAACTTTCCCATCTAAATTTCCTCGCTTTTTATTTTGAATTATTCTACTTTCAGACCAATTAGCTGTCTGAATGCGTAGAAAATCATTAATACTTTAACATAACTTAGTGTATTTTTCTCTGCTGAAAAACAGGGTTGATTTTATAATAATATGAAAGCAATTAAAATTTTAAAAGTAGTAATAACGAAGAAAAAATATATTCGTTCCATCATACTCTTGATGAAGACTGCATGTCTTCCGGGTTTCCACCGCGTGGTATCTTATCTCTCGACAACCACTTCTCCGGAATTCTCGCAGGCGTCTTCAGATCGAAGACCTTGCGAAAATTAAGGAGAATCGGTTTTCGAGAGATAAGATACCTCGCGGTGGAAACCCGGAAGACATGCAGCCTTCATCATCCGAGTGCTGAGAAACCCTTCGCACCATCCAATATATTCTTCCACAATTCAGAATTTTAGCTTGAAGGCCGTCACATTATTGTTCCATTGGCTTCGCATAAGGGATGCATTTCTTCCGAAAGGTGGTTTGGAGATCCGTGTTTCATCTTATGCATAAAAGTAACAATGTAATGGAATTTAAATGTACCAGAATACCCTTGCTGTCTTACCGGTTGTGAAGTCCATCTGCGCCTCGATGTCCTTACCCCTGGGAATCTGGCAGGGCAACTGGTCGCAGCCGTTGACCCTCAGGGCAGTCGCCGGGGGAACATCGTCTGAAACGTACGAAAGTTTTGGTCAACAATCTTGTAATGTTGTGGTGGAGGCAAGAAAGGAAGGTCACCGTGGGCGGCGGGAGGGGGACTCAGGAGACCTAGGAGTGCTGAACCCCTAGGTCCCCTCATTCTAATCACCAAAACACATAATAAATACGCCAATAAACTTCCTATTACCGTATAATATTTCTTTTAGATTGACGGCTTACAATCATTTCAGTTATCCCGGTGAATCCTCCCATTCACTTTTCCTCATATATTTATTGACTGAACAGGAAAATGAAAACTTAGAACACTATGCGTTAATGCAAAGATGTTTGTTTCTTAATACAACTAGTTCCAGTCGAAACTAGTTGCATCTGAATAAATTATATAATGGAACAAAACATACTGTGCATAGTTTTCCTTCTCCTGCGAATTTCCACACTGTTAATCCAATAGTCATCGAGTACACTGACTGAAAATTCACTTTAATTCATTGCGGGTTAGTACATTCACTTGTTAAATGAATTCGTATGATCAGCGACACGAAGGAAAATTGAATGAATTCGAGCAAAGGAAGGTAGCAATATTCATCCTTGTAGAGCATCAGAGGCAAACGGGCCCGAAGTAACGTTCACCGGGGTGTCGTAAATTGATCCGGTCACGTAACCAGCATCGGTCACCTCTGGTCGAAACGAAAGATGGGAGGAACAATTTCCGTGAAGACATTCCCGAGTGAAATGTGATGTATGAAATCTAAGGATGACTGCGACATCGCGTCGTTTTTGAGTGAGTAATATTATTATCCGACCTCCCCTGTACTTCCACTAGTGTCTTTTGATGGGGGAGGGCGCCAGTCGCGGGGCGTTGTCATTAAAAATTTAAAAACGTGAAGGATTTTAAAATTATAATTTTAAAAAATGGTTATGTAAGAAACCTTTTTACTCAATGGATGAATATATGGCGGAGAACTTTGAAGGTCTCTCTGACTAAGTGTTCAAATTTTATGTATTTTTATGTATGTGTATGTTTGATATCGGACAAGATCTATTCTGATGTATATATCTAGCTAATGATCTAATAAACATTATCATTATCATTACCGCACTCGAAGAACTCCGTGGCTTGCGCTGAGACGGCGAGAAGCAGGAGGAGAGCGGAGATTGCTGAGGACCGGGACATCTTCGGTGGGTCTTCCAAGGTAGCTGACGGGAGAGAGAAGAGTGAGTGAGGTGCTACTGCTAGAGGCTGTCCTGGGGGTTCGCCCAGCGTTCGTCTTTTTATACGAATCTGTCTCCTCCCCTCCGTTCTGACACGTGCGCCGCTCTCCGGATATCACCGGGTCTGATAATGCGCTCTGAGACGCTCTGATATCAGGCCCTCACCTGGCGTCCCCTCCCGGAAAGCGTGCACCTGTGGCTTATCCGCCGAGATTTTGCATTTCTTAGTAATTTAGAACGCTTGGATTTTCCTGCCCACCTGTGTAATTGGAGTAGATTTGTACACTTTGCGTCAGAATCACATTCACCACCACTCGAGAGCTTTTTAATTAGTAATCAACCAGTTTGTCAAAAAGAAGCACCTGCACACCTTCTTCGTATCTCCTCGACGATAATTTATTTTTATGGATTCCATAACCCGGATTGGGACCAAGATATCACATAAAAATTATATTAAATACTAAGTCTTGGTTACCAAGCCTTTTTTTACTGTTACTAGGAAACCGGTTACTTGGTAACCAATAAGATTTTCATTTACCAGTTAACTGTCCAAAACCCGGTTGTCTTTCCGACTACCTGGTTACCATGGCCAGTAACTATAACCGGTTACCAAGCCCTGGCTGTTATTATATTTTCATATTAAACATTCTCATAACAAGTGTGGTAATGAATAAGAACGCGTTTGATAAAAATGTTTTCCCTCTTTGGTCTTCCAAGAGCATAAATGTCTACATTTGAAAATAATTCCTATCTGAACCTAGACCAGTTTTATTAAAAACCCGAACATCTGCCAAGGAAAAACTTACTTACAGCATCATCAAATGCGCAACAATAGTCATAGATGATAAACCTGCAAAACTACAAAACAAATCAGACCATTCTCCGAGGTCCGACTAAGGAATAAGGAGGAAACAAGGGGAATCTGTCAAACCACCATGACCAATGCCTCTTCAGAAAAGAATACAAGTTAAAATCATGAGAGAAAGCTAGAATACGCTTCCTCAGTGAAGGTTGTTAATGTAGCTCCATCAATCTTGAGGAAGACTATCTACTTGAATTTGAATGAAGCATTTTTGTGAACCAATTACCTAAATATTAATTTTAATGCAGGTAATAACTGAATCTTAAATAAAATAACACTTGCATTTCTTAATATAGTGATACTCCATAACGACGGCATGTTAAGAACGGCTATGATATAGATTTACTGTCAAATATAAAATAGTTACATTTAATATAATTGACCTTGTACTAGTATGTTTATGGTGGACAGTATTAGCCACTGTTGTTTTATCGATAGTCGTTCAAGGACCTATAATTTCCCATTGTCCTATTCATGTTTAGCTTCAAATAATTGCCTATATCCAGTGCAAGAAAATGAAAGCCAGCAAAGAGAATACGACACAAGTACCTACTCTTTATCAGGCCTTTGTGATAGAGAAAATTATCGTACACAAAATTGTGGTAGCCCAGAGGGTAGAGATCTTATACTGAAAGAGGGAACAAGGACTCGGTGACGCCTCACGACATCTCCAGCTCAACTCATGATGATTTTTTTTTGTATCTGATCTTCACAGGGAAAGGGCTTAATACTATGAGAGCTCTATCCACACCTAACGAACCAACCTTGAATAATATGGTTATAAAAAACGCTAGCAACGTTGGTTCTCCAACCTTTTTGTTAGTAATTAAAGATGATATTTTAAAATCAAATACCACCCAGTAAAACAACTTAAGGTCGACAAACTATGGTAGCTGATGTTATCGAACATATTCGCATTGAAAATATACCCAGACGGAGTTTCAAATGCGTGTTTTCAGCCCGTGTCGAAACTCTGACCTCCAAAGTATCGGTATAATACCGCTCCTTCGTAATTTCTCTGGTCGCCTTCGTGATTGCTCTGGTCCCCTGAGGTCAATTTGACACAGACGAACCAGGTGGGAGGATAGTAATAATTCCTACGTGAGTTTGCAGAAATTTTAGTATACCCCTCGAGTATAACAGGTTTCTGGAAAGACGCACCCCGACGGCAGATGGGCAAATGGACACGGTCCCGGTCTCATTCAAATGAGAATTTACTGAAACTCTATAAGGAGAGAGGTCAGAGGCGCCGCATGCTTGCGTTCGGGGTATACATCCAGTAACTCTGACCGTTGTGCTAGAAGGTTGATGTGTTTGGTTATAATACCTTGAGCGGACGAGGCGTACGATATGTACCTGCCTAAAGAAAAACCAGTCGTTCAATGGTGCAACTAACCGTCTTTCTTTCCGACTTTGCCGCAAAAAGGCATTTTCTTAGAGATCGGGATTTCCTTATTCGGTACAAACCGTGTTTTTCCACAATCCCTGTTAACGTGATTCCAAATTGTGTCAGTATTCAAACCGCATTTCTTTATGCTTCTTCAGAGGCAAGCACTTCGCATTCCCGGACGAAAACCTAAGTGAAATTGATATGTTTTCCGAAGGACGAGACTGACAAAAGGCTTGGAGCACAGCCACGGGTGAGTTTAGAATACATTCAAATATGTCCTGGTGAACATTTTTTCGTGTTTTCTCCCTTGTAGAGGATTTGAGATTCGACAATTAATCTCATGTTCCGGGATGAGAGACGGAGAACCTTGCCATTAGTCATCCTGGGCAGATAAACTACTAGAGTAGGGCATTGCCATTACCATTGGGTCACCCTTTCTAGAGTGAAAACTATGAAAACTAGGCGTCCACTCTTCCACACAATTTCCTGTGTTTCCAAAGCAATGAGAACAGAAAGTCAGGGGGAGACCTCTTCATGACGCAAGTCAAACTTTAATGCAACAATTACAATCTGAATATGTTGTTTGCATTATAAATACAACTCATTGATATACAGGAAGGCACCTTTATGTTCTTGATGAAATAGTATACTGAAAACCATCATGCATATCTAATCCTCACATTTGTCCCTACTCTTCTTAAAATATTCTATCAAATCATCATATTCATATATTGCTTTGGTAATTGTTATCATTTTATCCTAAATCCCTACGATTTCCTACCTCTACCTCACCTAGTTTTCTACACTCTATTACCATCTTCAACAAACCATCAACTTGAATGTCTTTTCCAACCACTTATCTTGCCTTCTTCAGATTTTCTCCGACAATTTCCTTTCTGTCCACATAAACTTCTTTATCCTTTGCAACACCCACATCTTACAAGTCACCAATCCTATGTTTTATCTTAGCTCATTCTTACATTTACTTTGCCTTCCTACTCCTTGAAACTTTCAGTACTTTTATTTTCTTACAATTTAATTTCATTCCAAACCTTGTGCTCTTGTGAACTGCTCAGCAATGTTGTGTTTAAGATATTCCTCCAATTCCTCCTTCCATCTGACAAGAATTTCTTCTAGCTTTATTAATACCTTTTCAGACTCATGTTTTAAAATGGGAGCCTTGCTTCCTGTTCTATGGCTTTGAATTTCCTGTATAATGGACATATATTTCCATTCTCCTATAATTTTCCCATGCTCTGATATCACTTCTTCATGCAAATTTCTCTTGGCTCGGTTTAGTGTTTGTCTTAATTATCATTTGCCTGTTAGTAATTCCCTCCCAAATCCCCCAAAGTGACATCCACTTTTTAACCATTTCCATATTCTTGATCATCTCCATAATCCATGTTTTTTCTCTTCTGGGTTACTTTTTCTGATACTCTTTCAGAAAATAATGTTATTCCATATTTAAGAACTTCCTACGTTTTCTGTAATTTTCGATTTTGGTTCCTCTTATTTAGATGTTTGTCTTCTGATTCCTGCTATTCTTCCCTCTATTTACCTATCAGAGCTTATATGTTCCATTTCTCTAACCTCTTATCCTTATTTTATCCTTTTTCCAGCCCTGGTGACAGGAGGATAACCGGGTTAGCCTGGTGGGTAGCATGCTCACCGGCATGGATGTTGTGTTTGTGCAGATGGGTTTTTTCACTGAGTTGAAGAGGTGCGAAATTACCATAGCCGTCGAAGCACCCTATAAACAAAAATACTAATACTAAAGGAGGATAACATCCTTGGCTACTAATCTGGAGGTCACAGATTTGAATTCAGGCTAGGTGGATTTTTCATTCTCCACCTCAAGCTTGGATGTGTGTTTTATTCTTGCTATAAAAAAAATGTTGTTCTGTGCGCTATAGTTAGTGCTTTGTGCTGTGTGGACAATTATAAAAAAATTCAAACTTTTTAGATAATATATGCTTCATAGTGTCTAGAATGTGCTCAGTCTGAATCTGCAACTGATAATCTGGTGTAATCAGCCATGCCATTTAAGTCTTACCAAGATGTAATCTAGACTGTATTTCCTGGAACATTCCATGTATACCTCTTTTGTGATGTATGAGCCACATATTCTTACTTCCAAGAGTCTTCTTCAACAAAAATCCACAATTTTCTCTGAACCCTTTATCCCTAGACCATATTAACATAACTTCATTCCCATCTCTTCATTTAACCATAAATGTGTTCCAGTTTCCCATGACTACCTAAAATGATCTTTCTACCAGGTACATTCTCTAACAATTCCTCGAATTAATCACAAACCCTGTCTCTTTCTTCCTCGTAGTGAGTATCCATTGACAAATATACATGCATTAGAACTTAGTTGGATCAGTGGTTGTTACTTATACCAATACTGTTCCATTCCATCACTACCTGTTCCATGTTGACCATCACCAACCTGTTCCATGTTGACAATCCTTCTCTCTAATTTCTTGTTCAGAACTTTGGCTATCCCCATCTGACTCTCCTCTCTTCTACAAATATTACCCTATAGCTGACACTCCAATAAAACTCAGCATTCTTTCATCTTACCTCAGTCACTCAATTAAGTTTTTAGTACAATACATATATATATATATTCTTTTTTTTTCCTTTCTCCCCTTCAAGTTTCATATTATCTGACTTTCAAGACTTCAACATTGTCCTGGGGAACAGATATGTTTGCAGTCACCTCACTGAGAGACAGACTTTCCTTGGATTGACGTTCGTGCAGTTCCTACCCTTTTATCTGCCATGCATGACTCTACTCGTACCAAGAGCAATAACCATTGCTTCAACCAGTGCAGCTCTAGATGCCATTGGAAACCTTCCACCACATCAAGGTCATAGTCCACAGGTAGGTACCTTATAGTTTATTTCTTATTTATTTAACTTATTTCAAAGTCTAGGGAAAATGTTTATATGTACTTATATTATAGATTGTGTTCAAGTACATTAAAAATTATAAATTTTAACTTAATTAGGGGAGCAGGTTAATATGCTGTTTTTACCTCTCAGCTGAAAAGTGCCTTGAGACAATATATCAGCTGCTTAGTTTAATAATACTACAGTAATACCACTGCAATAAAAAGTTATGTTAGCATGCTCTATCAGATAAGGCTATATATCCTGTAAATTAATTTAACAGCCTCAACAATATTTGTGTTGGAGACTACTTTAAACAACAAATGCTAAACTCTTATTATTTTCAAAACAAGAAATAAGCTGATATCTACATAAATTATTTTTTTATGATCGATAAAATAAACCTTTGAGGGCTACACCAATCCATTTAGTTAATTACATTATGAATGTGTCTCTTCTCTTTAGATTCATCTTATAGTAAAAATACTCAAAGCTATTATCATAGGAGCCTTGTTCAGATCAGGCCAATCAAGAGAATTCAACTTATCACGAAAAACCATTATGTTCTGTTCAGTGAAGTAGGTCTCTCTTGTGGTATTTTTTTACCATCATAGGGAGAGGAGGTGGTGAATGAATAAAGAGGAGGATAGTGATCAGATATGTGGAAATTATAGGAATGAAAATAGGTTAAAATTTCACATTTAACATTTTTCCCTCTTAGAATTTTCTCTAATAAATTCTGCTATCTCCTACAATTGTTATTATAATTCATTTTTTTCATTCCTTTCTTATGCATTCTCTTTTTCTATCATCAGTTTTACAGATTTAATCACTGCATTTTCTTCTATGATCAAACAGTGTACACTCCTGGAACACAATGGGTTCAGTCTTGGTGATTAAAAGTGTTAGTTTTGATTGCTACTGCTCCTTCCATCCCTCTAACCCCAATGTTGACAGTCACAGACATACGATATATTGATGGAAAGTCATCACTGTTCACAATTCAGGTCTATCGCTTTTAAATTGGCATCTCACCTTGATAGACTTCCTTTCACACCACTCCTTCCACCCCAGGATGATTAGAGAATAAATAGAGGTAGCAAAACAATTCCAAAAACTAGGTTGGGTATGCACTATCAAACACATGGAAAAGGATGATCAAGCCAAATGGCATTGAATCACATGGAAGGGTCTACAAATCAGATGACTTAGTAGTGCATTTGGCCAATCAGAGACCTCAAAGGGCTTAGCTCGGATAACAATTAAACATGATTGAAATTTGAATTTTTGACACATCACCACTTCTGACCTGAAAATGACAGCAGGATGACCAGAGAAGCTGTCATCACCTATGGACAATGCTAAATGGAAGAATTCCCAAAACCACATTAACTCTTTTCCCTTTTTTTCATCAGTTCACATAAAGTCAATCTTATGCTTCAACTTGTTTTAGTGGTAAAATATATTTTCTCCAGCAGTTATAATAAAATTAACACAGTCATTGCTCATGATGTAATGTTTCCTTACAAGTGACTGAGGATGTAAGAGCTAATCCATGCCTTTATCTAATATTAATAATCTTTATTGAGATTGTTGGGACATAATTATCCATGAGTCTCGTCAAATTAGGTACATTAAAAATATACACATAATTACATATATACAGTTAAATACAATGGGTACAGTTTCATACAAAGAGTTTCACTGGATACAATTTCAAACATTAGTTAAATCATCTAATAGAAATTCACTTTCCGTGCTGTAGCATTTTTTTAAAAGAAGATTTTTTTATCTTGGCCTTGAAAATTGCTGGTGAGGAGATAGACCGTATAGAAACAGGAATTTTATTATATGTCATGGCTATGGAGTTATAAGGACCTTTCAGACATGTAGTGTAGGAGTATTGGAGGCTATGTATGTCATTTCTAGTGCGAGTGTT
>WURS02006162.1:0-12581 GCA_011762765.2 Rhinocypha anisoptera
ACTTCTGTATGAATGAGTATGTGGCCTAAACGGCTCAATTTCCTACTTCGGCTATGCGTGCCACGAAACGCACTGTAACTCTTTAAAAAAAATCGTTTTTAATAACAGGGACGAAACACACATCCATGCTCTAGGTGGAGATTGAAAAATCCGCCTAATCGGGATTCGAACCCACGACCTCTGGGTTGCCACACGAGGACGTTACCCCGCCGCCACCGAGGCCGGCAAAAAAGGTTTTCGGTTGTTTTGGTTATAGTTATGATACTACCACTATGCACTTTTTTCAATTATCAATGTTCCTTTCAAGTAACTCATTTCGTTGCCTTTGTTTTGCGACAATATTCCAAGCAATTAGCTCACAAGTCTTTTGATTTTTTCAGGATGTGTAATTAAAAACATATTCATCGTGTCTAAGAAACTTTTTAAAAATGCCACATGAGGATATTGTTAAATAATAGGCGCTATCATATGCACAACCTTTAAATTTTTTTCAAGAAATTTAAACTAAAATAATGAAGAATGACGTTTCTGTATCACTCGTATTCTCCCATTTCAGTTAAGTAATATTAATTTATGTGCATCCTAAAAATATTGAAAAATATGTTTACATTTCAAAAAACGTCTTCCTAGTACTTGCAGAGAATCTTACTCTTGCATGTTTACCGCCAAACAATAAAAATCCCACATATTTCCTATCCATATCTCAAAATTTCGTGTGACCGGGAAGGGCGGTTTTTTTCAAAGGTTTTGCTTCGCTAAACTTCTACGTTTAATTACATTGTTGGGTAATAAATTCGTCTAAAAGGAATGTGATGGTTTCAGAAAAGGAATACCCGTTTAAGAAACACTATAACACGACGTGAAATAAATTCTATTTCAAATTTTCACGCAAAATTGTTTGGCAATTCTTTACCTTAAGGTGCGAAATAAAATGTGGGGAAATGTCAATATTTTAGGAAAAAGAATAGGAATACGCTTAGGCCAAAAGCTGATCAATCCACCGAATAAAATGGTCATATGAGAAAATTTCATGTCTCTGAAAGATACCATATTCCTCACCCACGACTCGCACTGTAGGAACCAAAGTCAATCAGGAGAACACCATGAAATTCTCGGATGACAGAGGCTTGGAGATCGGGGTTATGTAAGAAAAATATGATATCTCAGAGAGAGCTTCATCAAGAAAATGCAGGACATTTATTGAAGGTGGCAGAAATAACTTATGAAGAATCGTAGATGGTAGTGAAGGGAAAAAATTATTTTAAGAGTTACTGAACATGGAGAACAAAAAAAATATTACGAATACTCTTCCTCCGCGTGTATTCTGCCATTGCCACTAACGATTAAGTCAAAAATATATCTTGCTACTCGTACTAATTATGGGGTGATAATTAACTTTGCGTTTCCACTCATAAGCCTATTTATTTATTCACAGCTTTCGGATTCGTTTCAGAGAGAAGGCATCATCATCATCAGGACGTAATTAAAGTTTATTCACCCCAATACATATAATAATGAGATTCCGCGAAGTACAGTCGGAAATAGTTCTTTTGTCTAATTCTACCAGATTTAAAAATATTTAATGCTAATCAGAGATTTTGATAAAGTTTAAATCACTCAAATATAAACTGAACGACATGTGCTAACGAACCAAATTGACATATTATTCTCTACAATGTTTTTAGACCATCAGTCTCTTTTTTCATGAATATATTATAGTACAAATTCACTGCTACCGAAATAGAGTAATGAATTCAATTCTAAAATTAAATTACTTAAAACCTCAAATTGATCTCCTGATTTTCTAAAGGTTTATTAGAAGTACATACGTTTTATTGCCCAGTATATATATTACAAGTTGAAGTTAAAGTTAGGGGGTTGCATTCTGTATTCTTAATTTTACTCTGTCGTCAACCAACCGAGAACGTAGGACATTATACCAACATCGCTATTGATTTCCATAAGCCAAAGACAGTATTTTTCTCTTTCTCTTCATTAACTTTTATCATGGCCAGATGAGCTGGACTTTTTTATCCATTGTAGGATTTCAAGTGGAAACCACTTACATGTATAAAAATACAATATAATAAGTATACAATTTCTCTATTCATATTTTTTCCATGTGGTTTTTATCTTTTTCTCATGGAAAAATATTTTATAATATTGATAGTCTCCTTGAGATTCTGCTTGAATGCCATTGTCATATAGGCGGAATTTATTTTTTCACATAAAGTTAGTATAAATTATCTTAGCTCTATACAGTAATTAATTTTACTCACATTTTATTGAGACATATATGTATGTTTCAATAACTTACAATCACTAGGGCGTGAGCGGGCTGTGTTGAGTTGTTTCTTGTGTTTTACTAAGAGTTCTACTTTAAATTAAGAAAATAAACCAGGGGAATTGAAAAAATTCATGTAAATATGTATGAGCTTCTTATTTTATAATTCATCTTTTTTCTAATTCTTTCTTTATTTCATTTTACTACATCATTATGTGCAAAAAAAAGTATTAGGCATTTTATCATTCACTTCCGTTAGTCGAGAAGTTCATTTTTTATTTTGTAAACCCCATTGTTGATAATTAATAAAATTATTAAATATTTCTGTTACGCACTCAGTAACCATTAACGCGTTGTAAATCATATGTTCGATGTGAACTCTTTCGCATCAATGAGGACAAACGATTAAACACAGTATTGGCAATTTATTTATATGTATTATCTACTGTGCACTAATTGTTACATTAATCGTTTGCTAGACAATTGGGTAATATCATTATGCTATAATAATAAGTCCTGATGGTCGATTATAAATCTCCTGTTCACTTCCCTATTTGACACTTGGTAGGGTACAAAGTACAATAAATGTACTCAGCGTTGATTTCATGATATAGACTCCATTAAAAGGGAGATATTTTATGAATTAAAGTTTCATTACGAGTTTCTAAAGTCCATGCTATGAACAAAAACTCATTAACTTAATGCATTCTCTTTTATCGCTGCCTTCTTAATGCATTAAGTCATTGCCTTAATTCACTCTGTATTTCCTTTCCTTGTGTAATCCGCAATACTAATCTCTGACCACCCCTTCCGTGCCCAACCAGCATATTTTCTTGAATTGCATCAACATGTATACCGTCTAAGGCATTAAATATTTTACAGAAGAAGGAGCGATTTAGGAGCAACACGTTCCGGATTCCCCATCCTCGATTTGCCCCACGGCCCACGCACGAGCATCGCGTCGATGGAAGAGAGCCAAACACTTGGACAACGGAGAAAAAAGTAAGCTTGTGATATGTTATCAAGCCACTCTCTTAAATCTCTTTCTCTCTCCTTCTTTCCTCCTCTCCCGTTAAATTAAGGTAAAACTTAAAATTTTATTTTAAAAAAAGCTAAATATTTATTTGTCAATATATCTTTTTACAAGTACCTACTATTTTGGCACACAAAAATCAAATTATATTTTGCCAAGTTATGCTGTTCATTCGGCCTAAACTATCTAGGAATAGCTATAACCGCAAAACAATCATAAAAGTAACATTTTTATTTTTAATAAGGTTTATGGTTTACCAATTTTTGATAATTTTAACATTTAAAGAATTAAAAATATACACAAATACGGAAAGAACTTGTCGGATTGTAAATGAAAAAAGCCTAAAATTTTTATACTTGCTTATAATGTATGCTAGAATTAGTCGATCACGTATTGTTAAATCGCAGTCTTAGCATTGTCTGCCTATGGGTAAGTGTTGGAAAAGTAAACATTTATATAAACAAGGTAACAATATTTTTCTAAAAACAAAAGAGGAATTATACACGAATATATTTTCGTAAAAAATAAAACGGATTGTGCTAGTGATGTTTATTGAGATAAAATTGTAATAAATATCAGTCATAATGTGAAGGGTAAATATAATAAGCAGGGTAAATTCGGTAAAGGGGGGATTAGCGGAGGCATCTCAAAAGTTTTGAAAGAAGTCAGTTAATACGCATATATTAAATCAGATTATTATTAATTTAACGGGAAATAGAACTATGCTTTTCAGAAATTAGGAATCCAAAAAGAACTACATTAGTTGATAATGCATAATAAACGTATTTTAACTGGTAAAACTCTTATGATTGACGGAATAAGAAAGTATTAAATTTCGACAAGAATAAGGGAATTGAATGCTTATTTATTTCTCTTTATTTATCCCATCAACTGAACTGGTAGATCTTATACTGTACCTTCACCAGAAGATCGTTTGGAAACACCAATAGGAAAAAATCGTTGAGAGATAGTATGCAAATGGATTGTGTACGTTTTCTTCATAATAGAGAGGAATTTCCGGAAAGTGATGGCAAAGTTGCACCACTCTCAGAGAAGTATTATAGCCGAAATGTTCGTCGTACCCAGGGGAAAATAATTCCCGGTCTGACCCAGTCTTTACCTATAATACATACACGTAACTTTGTTATAAATTTGCCATTTGCCGAATAAGACCTTTCGATGCTCCGCAACATTTCAGCCAGATGTCACCAGCCGACGATACCCAGGTCGTGTTCATTATGTGACTTAGGAATAATAAAGGACCATGTTTAAATATCTATGACCACCGAAATAGTTATGATTTATGAAGCTGATGTGGTTACCTATGGTATCAAAAGAGTATTAAATTTTAAATTGTAATAACTAAGACTGTAATAAAATGTCCCACGCATTTTATTTTTGCCGTCATACCTCAGATGTCTTGGACAGAGAGGAAGGGAAGTGAATATTGTTTTTTTGAAATATAATTTAGAACGCTAGGAGGTCTGACAGGTATAAAGAAGCAAAAATTTCAGCTTTTTACCATGAATGATGAGTCGAGAAGTGATAAAGTGTGTGAACGACGATTTCACGGACAAATCAGCTGATTAAAATCAATTAATTTCAGGAAAACGTAAAACATCTAACATAAAACGTTTGGAGTACCATCATGCAGTTACGTTAGTTTTATCTTAGGAGAAAACGCTTTAAAGGGTTTCAAATAAAACCCTAAATTAATAATAAATCCCTAAATTTAGGGATACTTCCAAAGGAGAAAATATTAGTAGGCATTCAATTGAGATATTAATGATGGAGATAAGTAAGCATTTTCTTGATGCTCCCAGAAAAAGATAGTAGCATTAGTGCTTATTCATCGGTATTAGTAACAGTAGCAATGGCAGTAACAGCAGCCTTTACTAATACTAGTACTCGATTAGAAATTCGTAACACAATAATTTTTAAGTGGAATGATGTGGTGCAGAGCGCTTTAGTTCCGTAACTTATTAAAAATTCATCAAGGTGCCCTAGTTTTAAAAAATCTTTAAAAATCCGACCTAAAACAGACTACCATGGTGAAGAACTGGTAGTTTTATCTAAGGAATAACTTTTTTAAGGATACTTCTAAAGGAGAAAATTGTAGTATTCAGTCAATGGAGATAATATTGATATCGATGAGATGTCGTTATTTGTAGAAATACTCGATTCGAATTCCTCCACGTAATATTATTTTAAATTTAAAATGATGTGCATCGGAGCGCTTTATAGAAGCTGTACTTTAGCCTCAGTACTAATAACGCGTTTATCGAGGCGCCCTGGTTTAAAAAAAAAGGCGAGACTTCATTTTCCGAGGGAATCTGGAGAGCATAAAACACACGGAAGCTGGGAGGGCGACGATCAGAGGAGCGGGTGGAGAGTGTCGCCTGCCGGAAAGAGAGGCGATTTCCGAGAGACAAAAGACGTATGAGTGGCGTCGGCAGCGAAGAGGAGGAGTGGTGGGAGGGTTGTGGATGGTGGAAGTGGGGGCAGGAGGAGAGAACCCACGTTGGGATGGTGAAGTTGGCGGGAACGGGCGAGGCTGAGCTGTTTCTTTTTCTGTGAAGTGTTCAGCGGAAGGAACGCTTGCCCATCACTTCCAAAAGCCCGGCAGTAAAAAGAGAAGAAGACGGAAAAAAAAGAAGCATATCGACGCAGGACGCTGGAGACGCAATGCTCTCAGCATTTACTGCAACGCGCTACGCTTCCATTCCCATTAGTGTTGATTAATCATTGCCCGCCAAGAAAAATTTGGAACAGCTTTGCCCTGGTAACAGTCATATTCATTGTTATCGTCGCCTCCCACTAATCATCCTCGATCAAACTTTTAATCTAAAGCTAGAACGGAAACAAAGTTCCGCTGGCCCGCAAGAAATGTAGTCATTCAACGTTAATGCTTCATTTAGCATGTTGTTGCAACCGTGAATAAGTTTTTTTCTCTGAAACCTATCGTAAAGGCAAATGAAGAGAAGAAGTAAGCCCGATAAATTGTTAATCTATTAACAAAAATATATATAAATTCAGCAAGAGTAAAACTCCATGTAAGAGAAGTCAATAATTTATTTTTGAAAATTCTTAATATTTTTTAAAGAAACATAATTATAGCTTACATTTTACCATAGAGAGCAGGGTATTTATTTATTTTTATTCATTTATTTAGGATACAATGCAGTTTGGCAATCAGCCAGGGGTAGCAAGGTACGAGGTGCATTAAAGTTGTAAGGCCTCCAATTTTTTTCTCCGGACTGGAAACAGATAGAAATTTGTGGTTTATTTTTAAATGAGCTGGCATTCTTTGTCACTGCGTGACAGAGATGGCAGAACTGTAAACAGACAGAACCTTTAGCGGAAGTGGCGAGAATGAGAACTATTTTCGATACTTAAAATGGCGAAGTTTTCGTTACTTGACTAGCGTGTAAGTATTCGTGGTGTGACACCGATTGAAACTCATCGCCAGTTGAAGGAGACATGTGGTGATGGAGTCATGGATGTGTTGAAAGCGCGTTTATAGGTGCGACACTTTAAAGAAGGCAGAACATTATGTCACAACGAACCAAAACAATCTCGGCCTTGCACACCGACAGCGTCTCGGCGATTTTCTAGTGGTCAAAACAGACTCCTAAAGAAGCCTTCACCGCGGCCATAGAATCATGGCGTCGAAGTTGCGAAAAATATGTACGGCTGCAGGGAGATTACCTCGAAAAGTAACACAAGTTTTATTGTTTTTAAGGTGAATAATTAGTTAGAAAAAAATCGGAGGTCTTATAACTTGAATACACCTCGTACATTTAAACGGATTTAAGAATAAGAGTTACAATTAGTGTCGTCAAGAATAAAAATTAAAAGGAAAAAAATACAACAATATAACCTGCCATCAAAAATAGTCATGCACCAGAAGAAGGAGTTGTAATTTAATCAATATTTTTGTCACTCTTCTCTTAAGACTTTTTACGCTTATAGGGAAGAGTTCAAAACCTTTACGGAAGGCTTACCTTTACGGAAAAGGTTTAATTAAGTCTCTAAAAATAACGAAACCAAAGCAGATTTTTATTATATTTGACCAACGACTCTCATTTTATTTTTGATAAGTTTAATAAGGCGCACTGTGCTACACAATCGAGTTCTTCTTAACTTACGCAGCGTTACTGTAGACCGCATGGTGAGTCATTGTAACTCATATATGTACATTCACATGCCTAAATCTGAAAATCTTTATTCCTGTGATTTGCAACATTCCATATTCCTCATTAGGCTTGTTCGTTCTCATATTCGTCCCTATACTTTTCCTACATTATCCTCTCGTGAATTTGTTATCACAGCTCTGCGTATTTTCCAGTATGAATATAAATGCATAAATAAGTGTATGTCTACGAGTAGGAACACAAACGGAAATATTTGACAAAACTACAGTTCTCGTAATTTAACAAAGCTGTTGTTGAAGCCCATCAAGAAAATGTCGTTAGCTTGCTTCTGGTTCTCAGTTTCATTTCCAGGTACACGAAATGTGAAACTCGTAATCCTTGTATTCCATATGCGCAGGTCGCCCTTGTGTTAATAATGGACCTATGGATGCCGAGTGCTAACGATGGCGATGTGAAACCCTTTTTCCTTGAAGTGCAATTTCTCAATTTTCGTGGAAAACTGTAAGAATATTTCGCGTCAAGGAAAACTGGGAATTCAGTTAGATTGCGTCAGATTCTACCATGCGTAATTAATTAATTAGTGGAAAAGGAATATTTGTCATAAATGTGCACGAAAAGTTTCTAAGCTACATGAGAGCAAACTTGGAAATCACTTGGAAATGTAAGCTTTAATCAATGTTTCCTTATATACATGATTTTCGTAGCTCCATGAAATAATTAATGTAGTCATGAGTAAGGCGGGTTATCTATCCAAACGAGCTCTCTGAGTCATATACCTTGTTTTTTAATACCTTTTCAGCTCCTAATTCTAATATCAACATCATTCTAATGTCACTCGAATAATTCTGACACTTCAATAGCACTATAATAATTCTAACATCACTCTAATAATAACAATATCTTCAACATTTTTCATACGCCTACCTTTCCCTACCTCAAGATTTCATCCCTTCTAGGGTCACTTCCAATACATTTCTTACTCTTTTCACTAGGTCTTCGAAACACTTCCTTACAGGTTATTCTAGCTATTCATTTCATTTTCACCTTCCTCCGTTATACCACGTTTTCACTTCTTGCAACCTTCTTTTATCTGAGGAGATTGTCCATGTATGACTTCCAACTACTGTATAATCCACATTTATGTCTTATTGGAATTCATCCTTAAATCAAGGCGTATTTAATTGGGCTAAGTATTAGTTCTTTCAGAAAGAATTCCTTCCTCACTTGGTATATTTATTTTATTATTTCATTATTGATTCTTCCATCTTGTTGACTAAGTAACAAAATTCTGTGTAGTAGTAACCTGCATACTTCTGTTCTAAGTTTATTTGATAATTTGTTTCCTTACCTCGGCTGCAGACCATTTTTTTTATTTTTGTATATCTTCAGATATTATTTCCTCATTTTCTTTTGGATACTCGTTAATTCTCTCAATAGATTTGTTTTCTATTCTGGCAAAATGGCAATTTCATTAAAAAGCGTGGAATGTAATCGTTTCTATCTAAATCCTTTCGTCCATTGTCTTTTTTAATCGTTTTCCCTTATTACTCATTGAATATCAACGGCAAAAGTGAGAATTCCTGTGTTTCCTTGACTCTCTACTTAACTCTCTGTCTCCCCTGCCACACGCCATGCTCCGGTTTTCGCAAATTCCCACGTCACCATTATGATTTTTGTATATTTTTTCGGTTTCTTTTCTAAGACGTGTCATTAAACTTCAGTGGTAATCTTCTATCACTAGTCTTATGCCTTATCTCAGTCGGTTATACAAACAAAAATTATATCTGCCTGAGTTTTCTAGGCATAAGTCCCAATCGCTTCCTTTCTAAACCATATTCCTCAACCCATGACAAAAATCCGATAACTAAATGTCCGTAAGAGTTGAACTTGGTAATTTTTGTCAGACTTTTTAACTTTATTTACTCTCTCTTGCTTCTAATAATTTACTAATTTTAACATTTTTCATTGATTATTATTCTAAAAATTGCCGGTTTAATTTAAGAAAAGTTCTTTCAGCTCCAATTCTTCGCTCGTAAGGCGCTTCATTATATGTGTAAAAAAAATATTAATGAATCCTGCTGAATACTTTTACCACGATGTAGGATGACAGTGCCGTATAATCATCTCATGTTTTACGAACTGAGTTGGAGAAGGCGTTTTCCGTCCTTCTTAATCTCCATGAAATGAGACTCACGTCTTAAAGAGCACCTGTGAACCCGTTTGCCCCAAGTTGAAAATCCTTTTGAAGCAATATTTTGCCCTACACGGGAGCATCTGTCCTCTTTAAGATGAAAGGAAGTGGAACCATTTATCATCTTCTTAAAAAAAAGAACAGAGCATCATTAAACTCTTTGTAGAAGAACGAAGGTGTTGATTCCTCAAAAGAAATTTCCTTGTTCTTTTAGCTCGTAATAATGTGGTGATACCAGTGTGGAAAACGGGGAAGGAATTTCTTATTTTATTAATCTAAACCTCATCGTTGTATAAACTTTCCCTGGTTGATTTTTTTATGAATTCCCAGTCCTTTTTTCCTATAGGAAAATTTTTTCTTCCTTCTGAGGTTTCAAGTATCGCTACATCCTTGCACTTTCAACGAGATATGCCCCGCAAGTTTTCTTTGAAAATTAACACGTTTGAAATTTTTAGGTTTTCATACCATACTAGCCACACCATCTTTTACTCACGGTACATTTATTATATTGATACCGTTGCAGTACCAATGAAAACAGATTTAATTTGTTCCCTGAATGAAGATAATTTAATTTGGATTCCAAATGCATAAACCTTAATGATCCTTCAAAAATTTTACTTTCGTGTCTAAATTTCCTCCTAATAATAGTGCAGGTTCAAAATGTCAATTTTACTCTTCTTTAGAATGCTGTAGGAGATGATTATATTGATCAGGAGAGTATTTCTGTCCATGATAAACTAAAATTTTTAAGAAAAATATTGGTTTATTTATGTAAATGGAAGAGGATAATATTTCTCTAAAATCATAGATTAAAAATCCAGATAATTACATAATATATATTTGATTTTAAATTTCCGCAGTGTTGATAAGTAGATGTAATACCCATTTCTCTTGTTTCCACCACGCCCGATGTTTTTTTTTATCTTAATACGGCAATTTTGTTCAAGTGTGGCAGTTGAGATAATGTCACCAAACTAATTTTCGTCTTTGCTAGATAATTTTATGACGCTCGAAGTTATTCGTCAAGCTATTCCTTGGTTATCCCATTGTAATAATGCATGTGTACAAACGTAATCCCGTAAAAAAACTAAATAACTCGTTGGTAATCGAAAAAAAGGAAATATTTTTTCTGTAAAAAATGTGAAATGTAACGAATTTAAGAAGATAATATTTAAATATAAATCTCAATAAATTCTCTCATATTTTAAAAAGTCCATAACTTTACCAAGAACATTATGAGATACAAGGACATCATGGTTATATTCTTTGAGTTTTAAACGAACTTTAAAGCCTACTTAAAATGAGACAGACGAAACAAACAATACATATTTAATTATTTTGATACGAATTTTTTATTCGAGTTTAAATGTTCGAGTTATATAGAATAACGTGTATTAGGCAAACGAAATGCAATTCAGTGTGAATTGGAAAGCATAATTGGCTAGCTCTGTGTAAAAAAATAGATTCGAACACTAAGTAGACGTGAGATTTTGAATGTAGAAATTATACTGTAAAAATTTAAAGTGGTATGATTGGAGGTAGAAATTACGCGGACCTTTAAGCTGTTTCTTGCTAATTTAAGGCGATAATAAATTTGGTCTTCATTAATTATTAGGCCGGGAATGGGCGGACAATTTGGAGTAGTGATTAGTAAAGGATTAAATAATGTACCCACATGTGTATTTTATTAGTTTCAAAAGTCCATGCGATAAACTTATAATCCAATTCAGGATTATCGAATTGAGTCTAAGTACCTTAAGCTCCAATTGAACATAAAAAAACACAATATGATATAAAATCTAGTGAACAAGTCATTACTCACGTTTTTAAGGCTCTTAATGTGATTTTTATAATACTGTTTACCTATGAAAATCGGCGATGTCACGTTATCACACGTTTTTAACGGAATACATTTTTTTATAGTTCCATTCGATAATTTCTTGACACTCAATAGCATTCGAGCTCTTGAGCAAGGAGATAAGACGCAGAATATCAAAGTAATGACTCTGTAGGCCATTATGTTAAACTAGGAAAACATCAAGGAGATTATGTTACTGATCATCAATGTTATCATAATGAGTGCCGGAGATCCCTCTGAAATCATACAAATACGATCACTTTAATGGCGTCTGCTGCCATGTTATGACCCTCAAAGATCATTTTTCAATAAGTCTCCAGAAAAGTGCTTGAGGAAATTCAACATTGGGGCGAAGAGTACAATAAATATTCCGAGAGAAAATATCCTTCACGTTACATTGTAAAAGTACATAATAATACATAAGTACGAAATACCTTCCGATGACATAGTTTTTCAATATCTTTACTAGTCAATCTCCGATTTCTTTTCTTACAATTCTTCCTTTGTTCGTTCGTGAATCGGGTAAATGGCATCACAGATGAAACACACCAATCATTCTATGAACGTTTATTTCAACTTCCGGTGATTACAAGTATGAAAGTAGTGTCAACCTCTACATTCAAGTTATGTACGTATATTCCATTTATCTCATAAAAGTTTTTGCGTCTTCACAAGAAATATAGAAAACCTGCTTTTCAGTAACGTCTGATTGACGTGATTTTAGTTTTAGACAATGTAGATATTACTAAATATCCTCTTAGAAAGTAAACTTATACTATTCTAATTAAGGTAGCTACTTGATCTTGCATTTTTCTTATGACTGATCCCGCAGAAGGTTGAGCTTATATAAATTGACCTAAATGAGTTGGAGATACAAAATTCTTCCTTTGTTTCTTCATTTTTTAATTTCTCTTAATTGGTATTATTTGTGTAACGTCAGAGTTGATTTTACAATTATCCTCATCGGAAGTAAACCAAAGAAATCGCAGCACACTTCCCAATTTACGTCTTTATTCACACGTGTCTCACTTAATACTCTCCACGCTCCGCACTCGACAATC
>WURS02006173.1:0-12581 GCA_011762765.2 Rhinocypha anisoptera
GAGGATGGAGGCGGTCATTGCAGCTGAAGGAGGTTATATTGAGTAATTTTACTCTTGACTGGTGCCACAATTTCTACGTAAAAGAATTTTCTGTTTCATTTATATTTTGTGTGAACAAATTTGCTTTTAAAGAAAAATTTTAATTTGTCCGGATTTAAGTGCCGCACCCTGTATACGTAATTATATATTCAAGTATTCATTTTTGTATATATCTGTATGTAATTTTGATGGATTCTAGTGTCCAGAGTACTTGAGACAATGCTGGAACAAATAAATATTATTCTTATTTTACATTAGAAGTTGTAACCACAGTAGTTACTATCATTGCTTACCAAATGGACAGAATGTAACATATGTTCCTTGGCTGTCCTACAGGGAGCAATCATTTCCAGGGGAACTCCAACTCTTCACAGCAAATTCCTTCAAATGCCACATCCACACCAAATACGACTTCAGCACTCATAGCAGATGCCAACAAGACAGTTCCTGTTCAAATAACACTGCCGCCGCAGGCTGGATCAAATGACAGCCACCCAAGAGTACTCACCATTCAAGTTCCTGCTTCTGCCCTTCAAGGCAAGTGCATTCAATATTTTGTTTTTTTAAATATTTTGATTTATTTATGAAGGAGAGAGTATTGAGCTACTGACTTAACTCCTCCTAAATATGTCAACGAGAAATGGTTGATCACTCTGTTAAAAACATAGGAAAACTCAAATGATAGTAAGGCTTGGCTCATGTCCAATGCCATTGCATCCTTTTGTACATAACAGGCGTTTTATTTTTCCCCAGTTGACTGTTGTATTTGTATTCAGTAGCAAAAATTTTTAAATTGTAAAATTTATTTAATGCCCACTTATTGAGATAATTACATCTTGCTCCCAGAAAAATATGTTATTAGTCTCTGGAAGACCACTGAGTTGAAAATTGTGTTTACTGAATTTTTAAGCAATTTGATGATATGGATTGTAAACATTGTTCTTTGATAACAACCCTTACCTTGTATCATAGCAGTGACATTCTATGTCAATGGACCATGACAGCCATTTTTACCATATATGCATTCATTATACAACATTCTCATTATTAGCAAGTGATATGCTAGTTAAAAGTTTTCCTTGTGAACACAATTTGGAGTTATCCATGATAAATGTCTCAGTTATGGTTGTGAAAAGACAGTTGGTGCTAGTTACTAGCTTCTGACTGTATATGTACGCAAATTAAGTGAAAGACAGACAAAGAAGCGAGGAGACAGAATTCTGATGCCGAAGCTGATATTTCTAATTACATAATTGGTATTGGACAAATATTTAAAAATGCACCCTCTTGCTCCATAAATTCCATTTATTTTTTGAATGTACGATGAACATATTTTACAATATGAGACACAGGAAGCAACCCAATCTCTACATTTGATAGTCAAGATCACAAAAAGTTATTAATGTAAAAATGAAAAACATTGTGGTTACAACACTTTAAGAATAAAACAACTCCATATTTTAATTTCTACAAAAGATTAGTTTTCACCCTATGCTTTACTCTAAATATGGTCATATAAAAATAGTCTACTTCTATGGGTAACAAATTGGCTACCCTCACAATTCTGGCAATAGGGTTGTTATACATATAGTTTATCCTAGAGAACCTTTCAGAATGGAAATGTGAATGGCATTAATCCATACTGAACTAATGATTTTTAACCAAACCAAACTTTTGGGTCGTTTGGGATTTTTTCATGATGTCACTTCTGAATTTCGAAGGTTTGAAATTGGTACTTAGGTGATCCAAGATTTGTATGACATTTGTGATCTTCCATGTTAATAAAATGAAACCCTTTT
This sequence comes from Rhinocypha anisoptera, assembly GCA_011762765.2. Classification (NCBI taxonomy): domain Eukaryota; kingdom Metazoa; phylum Arthropoda; class Insecta; order Odonata; family Chlorocyphidae; genus Rhinocypha; species Rhinocypha anisoptera. Next base: position 1,839 of record WURS02006173.1, read on the forward strand.
GATCCATTGTAATTTTCTGTGATGAATCTCTTGTGTGATCATCCTCATTTTACTTGTACTGCTTCACAGCGAACATGGTGATTGTGCTATTTAACACATAGGGGAACTTTATTGTAAGTTTACATTGTTGCTATGTTTGTTTAATTCCAATTATATCTTGTTTTATAGAAAGGTCTCTTCAAGTTGATGATTTGTTCTGAATGATGTTCTTTTTCGCACCGACTCCTTGAGAAATGAACGAAAAAATGAATATGCACCTTGCCCATCTATGTGTGTTATGTATATAGCATATCTATATGTGGACACATGCCATATGTGTAGATACAGGGCTGGTCATATATGTAAATACAGGACTAATCATGAGTTCCTCCCCTGCAGGTAACCAGCTGCATTCAGTGCTGTCAGGACCCGTGATCTCAGCCACAATGGCACTTCCCCTCAACCTAGCCACTTCACTCCTGCAACAACATGTGACAACTGCCCTTCAGGGACAGTTACAGGCAGCAGCTGCTGCTGCAAATAATGTCCTACCAGGAGCCAACAATAATGTAGTTAACAGTGTTGCAGCAATGGTAATACAGTCTAGATAAACAGTGTTAATATACAGATTTAGGCCCAAATGTAGTGTATGAGTAAGATTTGAAAAAATGCCACATTTACAAATATAAAGTATTCAGTGGAACCATGTGACTACAACTACTATTTTTCATCAACTGTTAATGTTGAACAACCTACATTTGATGAACGAATTGCAATGATCACACCTGCTTAGTATGTAATGGATATATTTCCATTTAATCTTCATTTATGTTTTTATATGTCTTCTATTCTCTTTTCCATATATATTTTCACCTACATTGGTAAGATGATCTTTCAAATAAAAAGAACTTTGTAGTATTCCATACAATGTTTGTTGGACCATGGCTGATTTTGACTTGGGAAATGTTCAGGTTTGCTTTCTCTTGTGAGTGATTTCAGTGCAACTTTATGCAATTTAGAAGCAATTTAAGGTCCAATAAACAAATTATCAATTTAAAAAAAAAAACAAATGAAATTGGACACAAGGTCCGGTGGCATGTTGAATTACACATTCAAGTAGTAGCCACTTTGTCAAACATCAATAGTAAAATATTTAAATAGCATATTAAACATATTTTCACACATAAAACCATACAAACATATTATTACAGTTAGCTCGGTGACCAAAAAAAGCTCATTAACTAAAATTGTAAACAAATTATTTATTCCTAAATGTTAGACATTATTGAATAGTTTGGCAAAATTGTAGCTTATTTATTGCATTGTATTGCATTTGAATTCCTTCATATTTTTTGGGAAGGGCCTTCTTCAGGTAGTTAGTTCCAATCATTATATTTACATATACATATCTTGAGCTATAAATATATCCATATATATATATACATATCATCATATACAACCAATAGTATATTACTAAGTCCTCTCCTTTGTTCAGTGATGGTTAATTTCCATGAATATCACCTATTTTGCATTTTTAGAGAATCTTTGTCTAACTCCTATATACCTACATATTATCTTCTATGGCTCTGCATCTGATTTTTATAATCATTAAAAAAATATTTACAAAGATCTCTTCCTTATTCAATGATGGTTAATTTCCATGAATAGTCTTCACATACTGCTTCCACGTTTGAAGTGATATCCTCCTTGAGCTTAGTAATTGCCTCTTCGCCATGAATTGTTGATGATATCCTCCCGGAGCGTGTTTGGTTGTAAATAAGTTATTCTTTTGTTGATTGATGTTGAGCCTCGCCACCACCTGGCGGTGCCACTAGTAAAGGGCACTATATATATGTGTGTGTGTGAATGAGAGAGCGAGTGAGGAGTATATTTCGTGAGTGTGTTGAATGAGGTATACCCAAGATCACTTGTGAAGATCCTGCAACGAGCAGGGGCCCATCTGGATGACACAGCACCGCTGTGAGGTGGCGACTGCAATTCATGAGTGGCACTAGCCAAATTTGGTGTACGGTCAGGCCTCAACGGAAATACAGCCCGATAAAAAATCATAGATAGTGATCGCATGTGATCAGCCTTCCCAGCTTGATCTAATCCACACTCGTCTAACAACTCTTTTATTTTTACTGAGAGTAAAAAACACAGCACTTTTCCACAGAAAAATAAAACTTTATTGTACGACGTACGTATCATCAGGTACCTGATGATAGCTCAGTGAGCTGAAACGTACGTCGTACAATAAAGTTTTATTTTTCTATGGAAAAATTCTGTGTTTTTTACTCTCAGTATGAATCACTTCCACAACATCACGCCTGATTCAGTGAAAATTATTCTTTTATTTTTGCCTAAATTTTTCTTCCGCTTTTCATTTGCTTTGTCGTGGCTTGATTCTTGTAGTTGGTACATTATTCCCCCATCTTCAGGGCCTCAGGGTGATGTAATAATTATTTTTTTCCAATTTGGTTTTGTGTATAATTATAATTAAATAAATAGTGGTAATGATGTGCTTCCGAACGTCTTTTTCTCCACAGCAGCAGCAGCTCGGTAAGACGACCGTGATTGGGGGTGTGGGGGGCGTGGTTGGCGGGGTGGTGACCAAGGGAGTGGTGGGTGCCGGAGGGGTGGTGCGGCAGCTGGATGGTGCCGGGGACACGTCGGACGATGACGACGACGAGGAAGACGAGGAGGACGATGCAGAGGACGACGGGGAGGACAAGGATGAACGGGACGAAGACGAGGAGGAGGATGAGGAAGAGAATGATGGGGGTGCTGAGGAGGTGGGTCTCTCTCTGACCTCAAGCGATGCCTGTGGCTTCTTCCATTCGTTTAATCGATTGAGTGCGCACTTAAAAAAACAGCAATGAGGTCCTTTACGGATGATTCCAGTGATTTTGGTATCCGCAGTGTTCGGGGATAGTTTCAGGATTAACTCTGTGAAATTCTTTCATCTTGAATTTAAAAATTAAAATGATGATGAGAAAATGATAAAAAATTTAAATCATGATGATAAAAAATCACCTGATGATGCCACGCTGTGGTGAAACCTGGGTCATGAGTTTAAGAATAAAATTTGTGAAATTGCAGTGTATTTTTAAATTCAAGATGACCATAGATGTCAAAGCATCCTATAAACAAAATATACCACTATATCAATCATCCAACTGTTTATTCATTTAACTTCAGAATTTTTGAGTTGGATGGGCATCCGGACATATAAAATACCAGGTTTGAACACTGCCTTTTATTCCCTCTCCTCCACCACATCCTCCCTCTTTCACTAGTTACCTCTTTCCCTCCCCCTCCTAATAGTCTTAAGTCAATACAAATGTTACTGACTGATTTTGTTTAATTTTTTCACCCTGTTTCCCACTATCCTGCCACATGTATGCTTTTCAGTTTGACAACTTATAGGGAAAGGCAATTCTCTTCCACTTTCCCACCCCTTTTGCTAACTGCATTCATCCTCGCATCTCCCTTGACTTATAAATTCAAATCAGTGTTTCAACTTGGATTATTTGATTTTTAAAATCATAGCATGTTTAGGGGCCGTATGATCAGTCGTTGCTTAAGTACTAGAACGAGTGAGGCATTGTTGCAGATTAGAATGAACGAATCATACCAGAGTGACTCTTTTTACGACCCCCCAAGTGACTCTTTTCTGTTCGTCAGTTCGCTAAGGGCCATGATTTCCATGACGTCATCCAAGTACATTTACAGGTAGATGTCAGATTTGAGTGAAAAAAAAAGAAAATTGTAATATTAACGCTTCGCATTTACTTTAACACATCTCTGCCGAATTTTTTCTATCTTTTATATATCTTCTGGGACTGCCATCTTACTGCTTCCAAAAGATGTGCTGGAGATATTCCTCCAAGTGGACCATTACGTCTTCATTTATAACCACCATATTGTTTAAGTCCTGACTAGTACTTCTAGGGAGCCCTAAACCTACCTAAACTTTGGGATCCTTTCAAGGGTGAGTCATCCCTCAAGTGACGACTGACGAACGCAGATAGTAGGCATTCGTCCTAAAAAGTGACGTATTTAGTTCTAGTTGGCTCTTAAGTGACGACTGAAAATATGGCCCTAAATGTTTGATTACTGCATACAATTATGAATTAAAAAAATAACCTGTTACCCATCAATCATACAAAAATAGAGGGCACAGCATGGAAAATTTATAACATTACAATTTAATTTAATGACAACTAAAATTCTCAATTTTTATGAATGCAAAATATTAGGTGGTGTTAAGGTACCTTAAGTATGAGGTTATAAATTAAGTCAATCGACATTATGTCTGACAATAATGGGCATGATGTGACACTGAAAAAAACAACTCATTGCTTTCCAAATATCAGCTAAATTTACTTAATATAAGCATACAATGAAATAAATATGAATGCAACATCATAGGTAAGAATGCAAAATCAACTAACCATTTATATCTCCGCTTGATAATGTGATTGGAGAATCCTCCAAAAATAAAAGTGGCATATCAACATCTTCTTTTGAAGGCAAAGAATTTATTTCTAATGAGGGTCGGTGAACAACAACATGGGTTCCATTGCATAGTTTATACGCAAATACTTGGCCATCGTCTGCAACCCAAGTAACTTTGGAGTCTGGTACTTCCTCTGTCATTTCACTGGTTCTGGAACAGACAATTGGAATTTTGATTTATCAATCTGAATCATATTTTACTTGGATACAAACAGATACATATCTGACTAAGAGACACTATTGAAAATCAGGTGTCCATAACCTGCTTCAGAGTAGTAGAGAATTCGATATACAGGTTTTCACTCATGATACTCAAAGTGATTTATTTTTATTAACTTTTTGACAAATCCTCATTTACCAATTTACCTAAGGAATAAAATTCATCATCTAGACTGAGTTGTGGTAAAGGAATTTATGTTATTCTCCAAGCACACTCCTAGCCTGTTATCCTTTTGCAGTTATCTCCGAAATTACTTAGTTCCTCAGACTGATTGTACATCAACTGCTAGACAGGGTGCATAACTGAGAAATGAATGCCATAAGGAGTTGAGTGGCATTGGAGTGAAGAATGTTAATGGAATCTGTTTGATGAAAGTGTTCTTTCAGGATATTCCCCTTGTTGATTCATACGGAAATCTGGCGAAAATACTGTCTTCTGAGATGAATAAATGGGGTGAATATCCAGAAAAAACACCTCCTTTACAGTAGATGGTAACACCTTGGTCAATTTGAACATCCATTTGCCATGAGATTCAAAGTCATTAAAGTGACTGCTAAAGTTTTACTTACAGAAATCAAAATGCATCTGTCATTGATTGATGGCCATCAGGAAAAGTTGATTTTTATGGGAAATGTGGGTACCAAGTGAAAGATTAAGTTACAATGAAATTCTGAATGCACTGATAAAACAAATCATCATATTATGACCTAAGCAATCAACTCATCTTCCAGTCAATGATTAAAATAATGATAATTACAATTACCATAGTGCGATTACCACAAATTCCAAATAACTCATGCTGTACCAAGCCAAAGTGCATGTGTAAAATACAAACATAAGGGTAGGGATAGTTCCTTTCAATATGCTGCTTGTGGTTACCATGAAGATCTGATGCCCAGAGAAAATCAATCAGCTTGGTTTTTAATTGATGGTGGGCAGAATCGTCAGCAGATTTGAACCACTTCCTCTCTACCCATGACTTTCAAACCTACATACGTATGATACAAGACCATAATATTATTTGATGCAGGCCACTGGTGATTATCCTATTTCTGAACAGCCAGAATTCATCTTAATAGAAAAGCAAATGAGTGGCTTCAATTCATGGATTTAGGCTCCTAGTAGCAGAAAATTTCAGAATATTGCCCATAAAGTATTTACTATTTAACCAACATTGAATACTGGATGAAAATATTTTATCTGAGAAACATTATTAACAAACAAATCAGAAACCTAAGTAGTGCCCAGATTAAGCTATAACCTGTTCGTAAATTACGAATTTATTTACCAGTGAAGATGGGGACCGAAATGCAATCCAAATACAGTGGCACTTATCGGACTATAAGTATAGGAAAAGTTACTTTAAAGGGAGAAGTAAACCAAAATTCATAGGAGAAGCAAAACTTTTCTTAGCGGTAGGACAAATATTGGAGCCACATTAGGAAATAATTAGGAGCAGACTGGTCTCACAACTAGCTTTAAAGGAGAGAAGATGCCATACAAATCAAAGCATTAGACAAATTTAAATCACAACATTAGTAAAAAGAAACCAGAATTTTAAAAATATCTACCACAGATATTTTAAGTTTGCATTATTCACCTCCTCAACATCAGAGTTGTGAAACAATGTATTAGGTAAACGTTATACAGTTCCTTATGAAGTGCTTATCCAAAAAAAAACTTAAATTAGGTTAGCACTTAACCAAAAAATGTACATATAGTTTATTACATCCCCAATACAAACAATCTGTAAAAGTGCCTATATCAAGGGAAATGAGTACTGAAAACATGAAATTCTATTACTTTAATCGATTTTACTGCGGAAAGATTTGGCTGGTCCGCTTAAAAATGATGTAAACAATGGAACTTAACGAATATGACAGAAAAATGGAGTATTACTCCCAAACGGTTTATTGTAATAAAATTATCATGAAGTGAATTCATATGTAAGTACAGGATGTCGAAAAAACCTTTTTCATTGTAAAGAGTATTTTACCTCATTCCTTCCTATCACAGCAAAATAGATAACGCTAAAAAAAACAATATCTAACAATTGATGATAAGGATTAGAAAATCTGGAAAACATTTTATTTCAGGCACTCAGCTCTCTCCGTTAACTTCATAACGAAGCAAATGTCTCAGTATCACTTAAACATTTGGGCAAATCACTTCTGCACGTATTTCGGTATTACATTGCACATTATTACCGAGCGTAGCCAGGTTATATGAGAGGCTAAAAGCATACATTTCTTTTGCAAAAGAGAATTGTTGTCGACCCAAAAATGTGTCATAACTTTTCCTAAATCACTACTCGAGTACTGTTCTACTGTAAATACCATTTTTGCCTCGGACTCCTGGTTCGAGATTTCAGGTTGTCTCGTTACCAGGATTGAAGTTACGAAACATTACACCTACCACAAAGAATTCACAAGTTAACAAATAATTTCACTACCTACCTTCAATAAGTCCTTATTTACGTATTTTATTGTAAATGTTTGTTTTTTCCAGTCCATCAAATGTTATGGCTTTTCGCTAATGAACTACGCCATTTGTATTTTGGAGCTTGTATCGACTTTTCCAAGGCATTCGATATATTGCATAACTTCATTTGGCACAAATTTAAATAGAATTTGTGACTTCACAAACTCAACTTTTTTATATAGTACAAGAAGCAGGTAATCATTCTCAAATACCCAATACATAATTTGACTAAATTTACATACACTTTACTAGTACAATTACATATAGTATCCATTACCGCGTTCTAAAACAAATAATAAATTGCCGCATTTAGAGGAAGTCACATCGTGACATATTTGAAAACTGTATTGACCTAAGACTTGGAGTTTTATAAAAGTTTTATGAAAAAAAATATAAAAAAATTTTATGGAACGACAAAGTATATATTATCATATTATATAGATCTATTATCATCATGAAAGAGTTTCACCAAGTGACACCTGCTATGATCGTTTATAAACATAAAATTAAAAACAATAACAACTAATCTGCATAGAAAGATTCTCGGATTTCCATCCGGGTGAAGTTGTTAATGTGGACTACGTTTCGATGCTGAGCCTGCCATTATCTTCAGGGTGTATTTGCTAACAACTAATCTAATGTTACTTTCTAATCAAATATAGGTACAGATAGATTATTATTCCAAGGATATAGATTTACATGTACAGGACAAGTCAAAGAACACAAAAAAATAAAGAAGTTTATGAAAAGTTTCCAGAAAATTAAATTATTGAAGCAAATAACTTTAAGAATTCATTTTAACATTTTACATAACACATATTCATTTAAATTAAATGATATTACCTACACCATTGTGCTATGAGCATTGCAATTTGTGGAAATGAGGTTACCAATAAATGTTTTGTATAAATTATTTGACCAAATTTGTATATTATTGTTTTTCAATGGCTGGAAGCCATTTAATTTTATCATGGGCAGCTTTAGAGGGGGGAGGAGGGCATGGCCTCCTGAGCCTCTGTTAAGGTTTGTTCCCCTTACATTTTGTGCATATTTTTATAAAAGAAAAAACTATTGAATGTCAAGTCCCAGCCAATGACTCCCATGAAATTTTTTCCTGGAGGCATGCTTGGCCTATGGTTACCTTTTGGTCAGAACCCTGTCTTTTCTACCCCTTTGTTTCTTATCACCCTTAATCTGTCCCCAAGGGGAAGTAGCACCCACTTTGGGAACCACTGATATTGGAATGATTGCGGACAGCAGAAGAACACAGAATTTAAAAAATTCAGTGGACACACCAGCAGTGAATTTGAGGAGTTATTGTGTGTTAATACACTCATTTGCAATGCATTTTTTAGTCAGTAGAGAATTTCCATATAGCTGAAGAAAGAGAATTGGAAATATATAGGATGTTGGGGAGAAGTTATGATCAGGAATGAAAATATGCTGGTAAAATGTACTTAAAAATTTAGAATGATTCATAAAATATATAGGAACCTAGATCACAAATCTCGCCTAATTTTTAGATGTTCCATAATTGGCTATGTGACTGATATACTGAAATCCACTACTAGGTTGTTTCACAGAGGGAGTCCCAGTAAACACAATATGTTGCAAAAAACATCGTATGCATGTTGCAATAGGTTGCAGTATGTTGTGAGTACTATTGGGATGTTTATGCAAAATCCTGAAATATCACCAGCAATCTAAGAAAATTTAAAGTTTGGGTTAGTTAGAAAATGCCATTGAAATGGGTTTCTATATGTATTTTATCATCTTCTAAACTGATTTAACCTTAATAAGTGGAATATTTTTTTTAGACCTTAAGACAATTTTTCACACTAAAAAAAATTCCAGTTTACACTAAATAAATTCCATGTACCATTGGGCCTATTTCGTTTTCGCAGTCAATAATTGATTCGCAACAAACAATTATTGTTTCAGTTCTCTTTGCCATCACAGAAGTCAATACCCATCAAGTGGTTGTTGTAATCGTTTAAAATTTCTGTTTTCAATGTTACCCATGGGTTACTATAAACAGATTATTTGTCTATCGCTTGCATTTTGTGGTGTTGTTATGATGTGCCTACTGAAATTTAATATTCTATATTGGAAGATTTCTTGGTCTTTTCTACTTTATTTTTGACCCATGACTGTCTAAACTCGATTTTTTATTTTATTCTTTCTGTTATCATGGATTTTCCTGCTCAAGTTCATCTGGGGAGTAAAGTACAGGAGGAAATTCTTCCCTTACTTCATCAACTGACTATTCCTGCTAATAATAAAGGTTCCTAAGTGATGATTCATTTTCTAAGGATATGCCAAAATTTCTTCATTTCAATTATGCATTTTATGTAAGACGTAGTTGGTTTTTCAGGCTGCTGTGTTCTCACTTTAACAGACACATTTATTGTTAGAATATAGTTAGACTGTGCATAACATTATTAATAAATTCAGTTATACCAAAGTTCTTTGAAGTGCCGGATGACAATTCTCTCTCTACTCATTTACTTGTCATATTTGTTTGGGTTAATTCAATAGATTGATAATTGATGTATAGATCATTTTTTTCTTGTCATTATAATTGTAAACATTTTATTTTGTTCCAGAAAAAAATAATTAGTTAAACGATCTGGCAATAATATAACTGAGGATGTGTTTGGCATGATGTACTTCATCTTACCAAATGAACTTGGAATGGAATTTTCCTTTCTTGGAAGTTCGAAAACTGAAATTAAGAAATGACAATTTAGTATAACCATCACCTGTGCCGACATTGATATGACAAATTTCATTTAAATGGAATGTGTAATTTATGGAAAATGTGTTCTTATCCCCCTATAAATGTATAATCTTATAGCAATTTTTAAAATTTCAGTTGCATTTTGAACCAAACAAACTTTGGCTAATTTTAGTATCAAGGAGGTGAAGGAGGAAATAATATATTGGCTAAGAAAAGCAAACTGTAGGCATCAGAGGCAGGCACAGAAGGGTGTACCACAAATGTAGTGTAAATTGATAAATTTTAATAAATATATGATGGAAAGATGTCTTGAGTATTATTTATAAAGGTTAAAAATATACAGGTTGCATAATGCTGTAATGCTGGTTGCAATTACGTTATATTACATTGTTAGGACATTTGCCAGGAGGATTTATGGAAGGTTTGATAACGTTTTCATAACCATTATGTAATTATTATAACTTGGTACTGTTCAATAGGTTTATTAGCAAACTGAAACTGGTTTCACCTTCAATGACGCATCACTTGGCATACTTTCACACACTAATATACATTTCTCAGAGAAAACAAAGTAACCAATGGGACTAGGGGCGTGCAAGGAGAGGAAGTGGACTGGGGAGCGGGAGGGTGGGTTTTGGGGGTGGGGATGGTGGTCTGGGTGGGGCATCATTCCCAAGTGGACCCCAGGGAGAGGAAGCTACGGGGGAAGTGGGAGGGTCCTGAGGACTCTGCCTGGCAAGGAGTAATGGTGGGGGGTGGGCATTATGGGAGGGGAGAGGGGAGGGACAGAAGGGATCCTTAC
>WURS02006184.1:0-12581 GCA_011762765.2 Rhinocypha anisoptera
CATCCATGACTCCATCACCACATGTCTCCTTCAACTGACGATGAATTTCAATCGGTGTCACACCACGAATGATTACAAGCTGGTCAGGTAACGAAAACGTCGCCATTTTAAGTATCGAAAACAGTTGTCATTCTCGCGGCTGCCGCTAGAGGTCCTGTATGTCGTACAGTGCTGCCATCTCTTTCACTCATTGACAAAGAGTGTCCTCTCATTTTAAAACAAACCGTATGTTTCTATCTGTTTCCAGTCCGGAGAAAAATACTGGAGGCCTTACAACTTTAATGCACCTCGTAATTTCCGTAATAAATAAAAATAAATTTTAAAAACACCTACGAAAATGCCTTTGCTCGTCCTATATTTCTTCCAGTTGGAACTATAACGAGAGAATCATTCCCATAAAAGTTAGCAGAGACAAGGTAAATACTCGTCTCGCACACGACCCAATTTCTACCGGCTTACACGGGTAAAAAATTGACGTAACAACGTTAGGTCGCACTAGGTGGTACACAATATAAGGAAAGTAACGCAATACCCCCACGTACTCTCTAAGCGGTCATTTGTAAAAGTAGTACTGGATCGGTGGTGCGATTCAGAACTACTACAATGGAGAAATGAAACTGGCACAAGCGTCCCACGTTCCATTCTTTTGCGCGTAATATTCCGTCGTAACATTCCCTGTTTCTTCGCGCGTGTCCTAAGTTCAGTTCAGGAAAAATGTACGCTTTGAAGGGTTCCACAGAATGCAATTTAAGAGACAAATCTTCCGGGATTTCATCCTTGTGTGATTATTTTTGACGAAAATTACGCCATCATTTTAGGCGGCGTCTTCAGGTCATAAGTAGTTAGTTCTGATTGTTCTGACTGTCGCCTTATATACACCTCCCTTCTTCGTTCTGATTGGTCAATTCAGATTTTTCCGTCCATATTATATAGACACTCTACTGAGAATTGTTGTGATTGGTTGATTCAAAATTTTCCGCAAAGACACTATTCTCGGAATTGGAAAGTGTGTAGCTGTTTTCTCTATTGAACTTATTATATAATCACGGAGGAAATCCGAGAAGATTTATTTCTTCAGCAGAAATGTAGTTAACTTTTCTTGTTTCCTCTTTTCCTTGGCATAGGGCTTTCCCCCTCTCTTTATACAACGCCGTAGAGAGTGTTAATACCTACAGGTCTGTGAATTAAATGCAATAAATTATTGAGAATGTCACTTCAAAAGTTCCGTTGTTGGAGACAAACCAAAGAATGTACGTAATTGTTTTTTTTATGTCATAACAAAGCTAAGGATAATACACAAAGTTCCAAATGCATAAGAAATGCACATGAGATTTTTGTGAGAAATATTAATACAAAGTAACATTTCTCCGAAAAAGGTTTCCGTTTACAAATTAATTGGAAATAACCCGGTTTATTTATTTTTTATTTTTTCATTTAAGTTCGGTTACTCGATATCAGGTTATGGTAATGGACGGCATGATGATACGATCCTTAAGTTTTGAAATCCATGTATTTTTCCGTGTGAGCGATAGTGATATATTAATTCTCAAACAGTTCACCGGACTGATGAATGATATACAGTAGAATTACGGAGGTAGAGATAAATATTTACTGCTGCTCTCAAATTAAGTGTGAAGAAACCCCTGATAATAGCTGTAATACTTCCCTCTAAAGATTACTGCAACCAGTTTAATGAATATTTTTCCATTAATATTGGAATTATCAGCGGTAAATGTTAAATTATCGTCTTTAAAATCCAAGCCGGCCATCGGGCTTCCGGGTGGAGGGGGAGATCTTAGGCGTGGAACTCGTCCTAGGAACCCTTTTCGAGCGAACAGGCCGACCCCCAACTCAATTCCGGATTGCGGATCCCCAGGGATTGAGTGACCATGTCACCCCATATGCCGCACAGCCATAAGGGCAGGCGACCACTCAAGAGCATGAGAGAGCTTCGATCAGCACGTGGGAACAGTTTTCATTTTGACAACATATCGTGGACTCGATTGAAGATGCGAGCGGATAATCGTGAGGTGCCTGAATCTGTTGGCAGTGATAGACACCGCCATTCCCACTCTTGGAAAACATAATACTACCCGTCTCCTACAATTGCATCGCTTGAATCGAAAATATTACTTATCGGAAGGCTGGCTGCCTCGTCCTATGACTTTCCCTGTATTCCCAAGGGACAACTTGCATGGGATAACGGGAACGTAGTAAAAGTAGATTGTTGAACGTCACCCAAACGGTAGTCTTACAGTTTCGAATCTCAAAATTATCCCCCGAGAGCAGAAAACCTCTGAACAGATAAACGAGAGGATGTGATAAACGTAAAGTTTTGAACGTTCTGACTCGTCATCTGCTAATATGCATTTCGAGTACTGAAAATCGTTTTAAAAACTGAATAATTATTGTATAACAAAACAACAACTAGTAAAATCTCTGCATGCTGGTAAATCGTCAACAAAAACCGATATTTTTTTCCTTCGAGTACTTCATATTCGTAAAGATTGTAATATATTTATCATAGCATCTGTGCTGTGTATGCTAAGTATATCATGGTATTTGGGTAAAGAAGTAATTTATATTTACATTGAATTACGACTACTTTTTATTTATGCCGGTATAAGGTTAGCTTTAACAAACTGAAAAACTCTGATTGTAGTACATCCAAAAATGGATATAAACAAATTAGAGATAACCGTATACGGTTTTATGGTGTATCAATATGAAGAACTGAAAATAATACTTCCTTAATCCAATACAGATTCATAGTATTCAATTTCAGTTTAATAGGTATACCCTTACTATTAATAATATTATATACATAAATAAATATATATAACTAATATACTACACATAATATATTATATATACAACCAGTATTATATATAATACTATTTTATTATTAATAATCTATATAAAATATTAATTTCTTTCAAATTTTTCCCCTATGTATCTACTTCAGTAGCAGTCTTTATCATAATTTCACTCGAACGATGGTAAGAGTGGTAAATCAAATACGAACGATAGAGAGAGAAATAGCTTGGTGCATACGTAAATTAAATAAAATTCTCTGAGGTGGCCGTCACCTGGTAGAATTCCTTAATGACACAAAATATAGTTGTTAACACAGATTTTATTCACAGAAAAATTTAAACACTACCGGTTTCGACGATAATTGTCATCATCTGGTCGTCATCAGAGGATGATGATTATCGTTGAAAACGGTCGTGTTAATTTTTTTGTGGAATAAAATCTGATTTAACAACTATGTTATATGTGAATGAAATAAATGAAAACTGAGTGCAGCGTTAATTTCATCAAAGGGTTTGGAAAAGCTTATAGCTCATGATATATTTCTTTACATATTATTTATTACATTGAGCAAATACTCTTTTCAGTTCTTCGTAATATATACCATGTGAAAATGAAAAATATAAGCATAATTACAACGATCGTAGAAGCGAATATATATATATATTTTTTTAATATGTATATATATATACATTCACACATGAAAAAGGAAACACTTAAAAGACACATTCGGAAGAGATATTTTGGGGCTTTCTTGCCCATTCGTGGGTCTGAGAGAACTCAGTTCTACCAGAGCGACGAAGGGGAAAGGAAGCCCCGAAATATCTCTTATTATGTGAGTATTTTAAGTGTTTCTATCTGTACGTATGTGTATAAGTGTGTGCGTGTGTGTGAATATATATGTATATATATTCAATAGCTAGTTTCCCGAAAGTAATTGTTGCCTAACGTACAAAAAGGTTTTAAATACTGTGAAAAATTCATTCATTCTGCTGATACGTTTTTCCTTCTGATATTTAAGCCTGGCGACGAAGGGAATATGCGGCGAAAACGAATTTCGTTGACAGCCAGTTAAACTCCAAATAGGGATGTGCCCAAAAGTTGGGTACTAGAATCATATCACTCGATAACTTAAAATAATTGTATCACTTCCAGAATAGATTTAGGTCGTCATTACCTCTTGTGCGGATTATTAATTTTTCCTGGTGTTAAAAAATGTTTTAAAATGACGGAACAAAGTGGCATGATAACCATCTTCCATTATCTACAATCACTGTAGTAAAATGTATGGTTACATCTCGGATATTAACCACCTAACAAAAACGAGGATAAAGCAAGTTTCAACGAAAAAAATTCCCCGAAACAATCATATCAGCGTCCTGGTTTCATATCTATGAATTAGCGTTTTTTATCGTTCTCTCTTGGAGCAGGGAGGGAACATAGCGTGTCAAATTTACGATAACCTTCATTCCAGATTTCGCGTACATGCCCACCTCGAACGCGAGGACTCTTTAATACATGTCCACTCGCTCAACGACAAAAGGCCATTAAAACATCTCCAATCCAAAGCTACAAGAAAATAAAGCGAGGTTTGCTCCGACGGAAAAATTTAATTTTGTAAAATTTAGAGCGGTTGAATTGGACTGCCTCTCTCGCCGTGAAATTTAATGGTTGGCTATCACCCGACGTGCTGTACCGTGGAATGTTAGAGAAAACACCCCGACAGGTTCGCGTTTCGAGTAGAAATGAAACAGTTCGCTCCGAGGCATGTTCCAATAAACCTGGTGGCTTCTCACATTCTGCATTTCAATTGCCTTCGGTGACCTATGAGGAGAATTCCCCCCTTTTGTAAGACATGAGAGCGAAAGAGAGAATGAATGAGTAACCCAGCTTTCTCTTTATTTTTCCCCACCTTTTCCTATTTTTTTGTTGCCTACTGTATTTCCTCTTAGTTATTTTTCGAAACGAAATGAAGTCCGTAACGTGTGTTATAACAGTTAATAATCAGATAATT
Source organism: Rhinocypha anisoptera (assembly GCA_011762765.2). Classification (NCBI taxonomy): domain Eukaryota; kingdom Metazoa; phylum Arthropoda; class Insecta; order Odonata; family Chlorocyphidae; genus Rhinocypha; species Rhinocypha anisoptera. The sequence continues at coordinate 4,829 of WURS02006184.1, forward strand.
TAATAAAGCAGCTTAAGTATTTTATACTACCGTTCTTAATGGTGCATAACACCACTTACACGGAAAATAGTTTTTACTATGGACAAGGTAACATGTTTTGAATAATCTTTTTATTCCTAATCCTTTAATCTCTTTACCGCAACACATTAGTTTCTAGAAACCTCTTTTACTTATAACGCATTTTAGGAACACATCAAAGGTAGAGAACAATCGCATGACGCTTTAATAACCAAGACCAGAGAATTCTATGATCGAAAATAAAATTGTAAGGTAAAAAGGATGGTATTATAAATTCCAGAAGTAAAAGTTGGTGAGGAACTCGATAAATCAGTCAGATCAGTCGACATCCAAGCCCTAGTTCGTAATTCAGTCAAAGGACTGCAGACATTGTTGAATTCTTTACAAGACCAGTGTCAGAAGTTTGGGATGAAAATTAATAGTAACAAGACGAAAGTAATGAGATTTTCGAGAAGTAAGAAGGCTAGGTTAAATATCACGCTAGAAGAGAATAAATTAGAACAGGTAGAAAAGTTTACTTTTTTGGGAAGCATCATAGAGGAAAACGGACGTAGTGTCATGAGTATTAGACGAAAAATTCCATTAGAAAAAGAGGCCATTGCGAAAAGGAAAGAGTTAATGAGAGGGACCCTAAATAAGGCTTTGAAGAAAAGATTAGTGAAAACCCTAAAACGGAGCGTCGCAATATATGCATCCGGAACCTGGTCCATGAGAACGAATGATGAGCATAGATTGGAGGCTTTTGAGATACGTGGGTTTGGCGACGGATGGAAAAGGTGAAGTGGACAAGGAGAAAATCGAATGAAGAAGTTTTTAGAATGGTAGGGAAGGAGAGGCGTTTGCTGCGAGAGATCCAAAAAAGACAGGAAAGGTGGCTCGAAGGGGTACTAGGAGGCAATGAGTTGTTGAAGGTTGTAATAGAGGGTAGAAAGTTGGGTAATCGGGGTAGAGGTAGTCAGAGAACAGGAATTTTGGACAGAATGATAGGGGGTAGGAAGTATGCAGATAAGAAGAGGGATTAATGTTAGATGTTACGAGGTCAACCTAAGCTAAAACTCATCAAAAACCTACCTTAAACGGTAAATTACCCTTCATCATTATGAATACACAGTGAGTCTGAAATTAATACATATAAGAAATGATTTTAAATGCTTTATGTATTCCATCCTATCCTTTCCAATAACGCGTACAATAAATGACAAATTGTAAGACATTTCAGTAAAATTCTATGCGTGGGAGAAAGATATGAATAAAGAAAAAATAGTTTGAGACCACGGTGGGCATGCTTAATAAAACAAGATGAACGCCGAAGAAAACAATCGTTAAAGATGTTTCTAGCCTTCCTTATGGATTTCCCTTTTACTTATTTTCCTCGACATTACCCATACTAAGTAACAAATATGAAACATTAACTACGTAAGACTATCACTTCATACGCCAATGTTCTCATTTAACTCTGGGATAACTCATTTAACGGAAGGGATACCGCCAAATATTTTATTGTGGAAAACAATTAAAATAATTGCGATGGAAATTAAATTAATAGGGAAAATCATATGGTATTGATACTAGCATGAGACAATGCGACATTATTCTAAAACGGTTGCTACGTTATTTATGATATAACCATTATAACAAAACAATAGATAAGAATTATTACTAGACTAAAATTGATTTAGATTATCACAATAAACCCTGCTGTTATATATCAACAAATTGGTTTGCTAAAGCTGCGATTACAACAGTAATATTGATGATCAATAAACCAATATTAAGATCACATCGTGATAGCTATTTGGGATCGTAATTCAATTCACAATAAACTGTTTTCAAAATTGCGCTCAGTAAAATGATGAAGTACCCGAGATTTCAGGCTCTCATATAGTTGCAGCATATGCTTCCTTTCTATCACTCTTTGGCGCTCAATTCTCACAACGTGGATGGCTACGGACAATTTTCCTGCGAATGTGTTGCTTAATTGCAGTCGCCGGTTATTTTTTATGAATTAAAAATTCTTAACCAATCCATTTCTTCATAAAGGATACAATTTTACTGGTGGAAACTGATATTAAATTATTTATTATCCACGAACTGTTATCATTCATTAAAACTCTTGAGTGAGTATTTAGTGACACGTAGCAAAATATAAACTTCTCCTAAAAGGACAGTTTCAGAGAAATATGTCACTAGTATAAAGAAGCAGAAAAATATTGGAATTTTAGCTTTTGAGTTCATATTTTTCCAATTTGAGAATATTACTGATGAAGTAAATTCAAAGTATAATTAATATATATTGCTTTCATTTAAGGTAGTTCAAGAAGATATACTTTTAACTCTATGCCTCTACCTATTCAAAACCGGTATGATTATTATTGCTCAGCTGATATAAACGTAATTGTACAACCCACACCAATCCCAAGTAATTATACCAATATATGCAGAGATATATGACCGAGTCGATCTCTAAAGTTACTCATAATTGTATAATTTTCTTTGACACTCGAAACCAAGACTTTTGGGACGCGAGATTAAACTTTCAAATGGCTGGAACAAAATATTGATATTAAAGTGGTTTTCTGTTTAATATTAAATTTAGTTTTACTATGTATTGCACTAAGCATTGTTACTAAGTACTAAGTATTGTTTAATACTAAATTTTCAGAGGCAATATGAAAAATCTCTGGCTTGATCGATTGTGATAAAAATGGATATCAATAATAAATTAACATTCTGAAGTAATTGATTGCCTCGAGATTCCTTCATTCCAGGGCAGGTGAACAGATATATTTAGTTAAATAAACTTCGGGGAGTCAATTTGGAACCTAATGCCTCGTTACATGGGTATATGAAGTCATCCTAATCGTACGGAATATCAGTCTTGTGAGTGTTCTTTGTTCTTGTGCCTCCGTCTTTCCTATCCAAGTACTGGTCTACATTTAAAAAAATATATATATTATATTTTTTAATTTATTTATATATATTTATATTTTATACATAACTTTATATAGGTAGTTAAGAGTGATTCTGAGGTACCTACACAAAATGATCATTTCTAAAACCTTAATGATTTTAATGTGGATACGATAAGAGAAACGTAGAAATTTCTGTCAGTCGATTAAATTAGGCTTAGAACCAAATAGCATATTAAATGTTAATGTTAATAAATAATAAAGGCACGCATGTTTGATAAATTTCAATTTTATAAGTTATCCATTGCTGGTTCCCCGTCTCCCATCTCTATTGCAAGAAGATTTGGTTTCAACGCAATGAAAAATCAGGTTGCTTCCCAACTAAGTTATTCTTATTTATAACTTAAATGGCGTAACATGCCACGATTTGATGCGCTCATCATTAGTAATCATGCAACCAAGACTTAGGTTCAGAAAAGAAACAATTTTACCAAACAGATGGATACTGTACTTAAATGGAGAAATAAAATACTCCAGAGCCGGTATCGACGATTTAGGACGACGGGGTATATTTGACGGCTTATATTTCGGAAAGTTCACCTTAATGGTGAATGAAAACTCTTGATGAAAGACCAGTTAAACGTGAGTGCGAGGTAGAAAGCACTTGGGACGTGGCAAGAGGAAAATCACTTAACAAGAAGATGCATGCATTTGAAAAAAGCACTCGAGAGAGAGAGAGAAAAAGACACACACTAAAAAAAAAGACATTTCAGTATTTTGAGCACGTTTAATGGTTTTTTTCTCGAAGAATCTGCATCGCAATGCTCGAAGTCCTTGAGCAGGAGTCTTGTGGTGGAGCTGGAAGGAGAATGAAAGACTAAATGGAGCCCCTTTGAAAAAAATGCGTGCAAGGGACCACTGCAGTTAAACAGTTACAGAGTTCACATTCACGGGAAGGGCATCTCCTTGAATACACTGGGTCGATGAGACGTCACGGCAGAGGAGTCCCCATTTCGTTTATAGAAGGTATGGTGATGACTAAGGGGGGGGGGGGAAAGGGAACGAGCACTTCAGTTGAACTTTAGGTCTGAGTCTGAACTGATGATGACGATCGAAATGAATTTGTGAACACTGCATTCAACTACCAAATTTTGAACGGACAATAATCTAAAGAATCCGTGAGCAACCCTAGGAAACCTGAGACCGAAACAGTAAAGCATATATTTGAATGATGGAAAGGAAATCCGAAAAAATCGACTTATTTTTAGTTCCACCAAAGGAGTAAGGAGAACAATTCTCTTCTTTAATTTTTTGGTCTAGTGTGTTTTACAAATGAGATGAAAGAATAAAAAAATTGTTTCAAGCGTTAAGCGTTAAATTTGTGGTCGTTTGTGATAAAGGTGTGGTTAAATTTGACTTATTGACTCAATTCTAGATGCTTTATTGTTCTGGATCAACCCCCGAACAAAAAATAGAATTTATCAAGAAAAATTATGAAGTAAATACAGAAACTAATAATAAAATGCAGAAAGTTAAGGAAAAAAATACCACCACCTTTTCCAAATTTAAAAAGGTACGTGTTATATTGAACTTTCTTGCTGTCAAAAATATTCATACAGTTTATTTTTAAGAGAATTTCATGAGCTTAGTTTCAAAAGTGTGGGGAGCGAGTTCTAGAATTAAACAGATGTAATTTAGAAGGGGTTTTGGTAAGTGGTAGGAAAGTGTGTGGAAACTGTGAGGCAGAATAGGTCTGGATTTGAACGGGTACAATGGATGTGGTTTAAAGATGACTTGTGAAACAGAAAAGAACTTGTCTATCAGAAAAGGAGGATTTTCAATTTTAAATATTTTAATAGAAAAACACTCAGGAAATATATTAAAAGATTTTTTATGTTTAAATTTTCATTTTTTTCAGGTAAGGACAGATACCTTTGTCCTTAGAAAGGTTGTATGTAAATCTAAAATTATAATTAAGAATACGTTGAATCTGGCTCTTCAATACATGTGGTTAATCTAGCCACACTTGACAACGGTAGTAAATCACAAATAGGTTCAATATTTTTCTGATTTTTTAAATTAACTAATTCCTCTGCACCTTAAATATGTAGATACAATATTCTTGATGTTTCGTTCAGAGTACAACCAATATGCTAATTCCAGGACAAATTTGGATTAAGGGTTGGAGTTAACTATTTTTTTGTCTCGCTTTGAGTCTGTACATGCCGGTATGAGTCGCAAACATCAATCAAGCGAAATGATTTCTCCAACATGTAAGTTTCAACATTTATCTTAGATATGTATAAACTATGTGTTAGCGAATAGTAATAAAATGTAATTCGTTAAATAGTTACGTATGAGGGAAGTATGTAAACAATACATTTCTATTGAAAACTATGTTTACTTCATTTTCGCTATTGAAAGTTTCCATAATATTGTAAAGACGTAATATTGTAAAGTGTATTGTATAAGGTAAAGGAAATTTTTCAAAGTAAATATACACGTGTGCGTAATTCAAAAATCTAAAAATTTAAATGTGGATAAAAATAGCTTATTACGCACGAGAAGACAGGTCCACGTTTCGGATTTTCTATTGAGTGCAAGGTAAAATAATATGTTGTATATATTCTTTTCGAAGTATCGTGAAATAACGAAAGACGAAAAATAAAGCGACGTACTACATATAAAGAAACGGGTAGGTAGGTAAAATTCATTGTCACGCCAACAGTAGTAGCGAAGGAATTTCTCAATAACTCGTTCCTCTGGATTCAAGTTCGGAAAATAATGGCTCAACCCAACTTTTTCCTTCACCTCTCAAATTCCTATAAGGAGCTGTTTTTAATTTTCTTGTCTTCGCCGTGAAACTCTAAAAATAAAGATTGCAACGTTGAACGTGACGCCTCAGACCAATAATGAAAACATCTGTGCTCTTTCTTTCTGGGTGGGTACCTTCCTTTAAAATGCGGCATTGGGGGAACCGTCCAACTATGGCGCAGCGTGAAGGTGGCAGGTCTGTGCCCCAGTCTTGGGAAAAAAGGCAAACGCCTTGCATGCCTCGGGCTCCATTGTACGCCTCAATGTATCGCTTTACCACTCTTCCTTCCCGTCTCTTACATATCCCTTTGCTTCGCCTTTCGCTCGGATGACCCCCCTACCCCGTCGGGGAAATTAACCCAAATCAAGAAAGGTTATCAACCTTTGGGAGGGATCACCTCCAATTTCGATGAGTGATTTCCTAAAGTGTCATCGATGTTTCCGATAAAGGTCAAAGGGGTAAAGTAAATGACTTCACTTATTCACCATGGGAAAAAGGAATATGCAAGTAACCCCTAAATGGTAGATTTGGTCATGTGAATTAAGAGAGGGTCAAAGATCACAGGGGTCATTTAAAGTAACGAAATAATTTCAAAATCACTCCCATAAAAATTAAACTAAAAAATAAGGGAACCAAATATTAATGTAATTTCCTAGGGAGAGTTGGTTTTTTTTATGAACAGTGATTTGGGATACCTTTCGCCTTTCCGTTCCTAAATTACCATCCTTTACACAGAGTCTCTAACGTGCTTCGACAATCGAAATATGCGATAAAAAAATAATCCTTTCAGTTCTTTCCAGTTAAAAATCCAATGCCATTACGGCAGTTATTACTCAGGGTCTGGTTTGAGATTCGAGTAAGTGTCGCTCCATTTGGCGTGTAATATACTCGGTTTCGTAAAACCTGAAGATGGAGTTTCTTTTCCGGCTTTGCGTCAGGTCCTCTAGAGAAAACATGGGACGTGAATGCGTGGCGATGTATTCATAGATGCATCAGCTGCATCTTAATTCGAGATTCATACACCGGTGGTGAATATTCTGACTCTTAGATAAAGGTGAAATTTATTCATGTCTCGGAAGTTAGGAACGCATCGTATCAACGATGTGTCATTTAAAACCAGCATTAGGCATACATTAGTAACTTTTAACTCTAAAAATAAAACGTCAAAAACAATCTGCTAACGAAAGTGTAAATATTTATAGGCCTTGATAGAATCATTCATTTCCATTTGTTTTCGTTTGATGATTCTCGTATTTTTAAACTAAGCAACTTATCTTTTTGCCTAATTATGCTCGCCGAAACAATTAATTATGCGCGATGCAAATAAACATGTATTCCAAACATCGTAATTCGAGGTGTAACTATACTTCGTACGTAACTGAAAGAGGTTAACATGATTTTTACGGTAAATCTCTGATCAAACAGTAATACTGGTACCCACACCTCCGTGCAAAGCCCTCAATTAAAATATTCTCTATAGTAATTTACTGCATGAAAAATCTTCGGCATTTTTAATGATACATATAAATAAAATGGTAATCTAAATATCACTGTGGGGATTCCACCTCTTGGCGTTCTGTTTCACTCTAATGACGCAACCACACCAAGAGAATTGATTCATTAAGAGAGCCGGCATAGGTCAGAGGAGGTCCATATTTAGCAGCGACTACCCCGAGTCAACTGGCGCATCTCACACGCGCGCCAGTGCCTCTCACACAACCCCGTCACAACCCCCTTCGTCGAAAATCTTCTACCTCCATCCCTCTTTTTACGCCGAATGCCCAGGGCTTCGGATTCCTGCACGGAAAATAAGCGTGGATCCCCAACCCCCAGTTCCATTTCACGACTCCTCTCCGACCGACCTTCCCTCCTCCTCTTCCTCCTCACATTCACTGCGAAATAGAAGCGGCGCCACTGAGATGCGCGGCGGAGGGTCAGTTGGAGAGTGGGGGAGAGGGGCAGAGCATGAAAGAGAGAGAGAGACAGAGGCCCGGACGAAACAGTGGCGATC
>WURS02006194.1:0-12581 GCA_011762765.2 Rhinocypha anisoptera
TAAAAACACTTGTGATTCCACTCGATATTTATTTAAACACGACCTAGGTTTCGACACGTTGTGTCATCATCAGGTGAATAAATAAATATCGTCAAATCAGGTGAATAAAGTAAATGAGGTAAATAAATCATCAGGTGAATAAATAAATATCGTCAAATATTGTCATCAAATAAATATCGAGTGGAATCACAAGTGTTTTTACTTATCCTACTTCACTAACTAGATTTGTTCATCAGTTGACGTTCGATGATCGTCCAGGACGCTGTTCACCTGCCTTCTTTAAAGCCTTTGTACCACTTGTAAACATTTTTTTGTGACTAGGCTCCGTCACCAAAGGCTTTCCGTGACGCCCTTAACGTTTCCACAGTGGAATATTCATTCCGGCAAACAAAATTTAATACAAATTCTTTGCTCGACGAAATCAGTCGGTGAAAATCGCCAAACAATTTTTTGTACGCTTGCAAAAACACGAGTAGCTCTCCAACAATTGAATATATCAACTTGAAACTGTGCATTGATATCGGGGACAGCTACTACCAACTCACAAAAAAAATAATTGTATGCTTTCGTAATACCCACGAATTTTAAATAAGTAATTCACCTTTATTTTTTTAGAGACAGAAGTACTTTTTTGAATCCTTAAGGTGATCTCCAGAAGACAATGCCATAGGTTAAATGTCACTGGAAGATTCCAAAATAAGCCATTTTCAGCCCTTCTTAAGTCAACAATATATAATGGCAAGATTACTCAGAATATAGCCACATTTAGCCAGTCTAAAACACATAATTGATTAATGCGGGCCTCCCAATTTAAAGACTCATCAATAAATAACCCTAAAGACTAAGCACCATTCACTCTTTCAATATTCTCTCATTCAGGTGGAGGTCCAACCCAGGGTACTTTTATCTTTTTACAAAATTTTCTTAAAGTATATCTGTGATGAAATTCAGGTTAAAATTGTGCTTATATTAATTACCTCAATTAGAATGTACAATTGAAGCCTTTATGTATTTTAAATCGCGTTCGGTACTTCTGCGGTCCGACTTAAGTTTGTAGATAGCACAGTAAATGTGTCTTTGGGTGCTATTATGCAATTTAGATTGTAATTTGTCCAAGATTTTATGTTCATTTCATTGAAATTAATTCCATTTGCAGACAGGTAACCATGAACATTTATTATACCTTTTATGGTGGTATGCCTTAGCACCAGTACAGGTTCTCCTGCTTAAAAATGGCTTTAGTGTATACATTTTGATTACTGCCTACTGCTTTTAGTGCTGACCTCGAGGTGTATATGTTGAACACTTGAAACAGATGGTTGTGTTGGAAATGGTGTGTTTATTTATCGACATTGTCTGGCTTAATACTGTATGCATATGACCCAATTGTATGGAAAATTGTTCAAACTAAGAGTAAGACTGTACCTGGACTACTTCTTATCCATCTTGCCAGAAAGGCACTCTGAGCGATGTTTCAAGGTGTCTGAAGAATTCTCTTTCAAGATCATGGTCGAGATTTCACATCAGGGCGACAAGACTATAAATATTTCTTCTTTGAAGGTGTATATATATTTATTTCTTATGAAGTAATGAAGTAAATGTTTTGCCATGTTGAGTAAGCAGTCACGTACTCGATAACGCTGAATTGTGTGTCTTTTCATGAAACAGATGGTTTCTTTGCATTATTTCTTTAAATTAAAGAGTAAGATTTTTTAAGGATGTGCCTTAAAAGTATTCCATCTACCTTCCAGGCCTAACAAAGGCGGGATTTATACTTTTCGCGACTACCAGAACAATTACTGCTTTGTGATTCATTTTCCGGAAGATCCAACGACGTTTTCACCGTGTAAGAATTACAAAAGCATATTTTTCTTTTAAGTTTGGAGGAAAACGTTAGCCTTTTCGTGATATACAGCATAAATGCCGCTAAAATGTTTTAGTTTAGAGGGAAGTTGAACGCTGAAATCGTCTGATCACCCTATTCGATATATATACTGTGGATTTTTTGGAGGGAACTCTAAAAATATTTCTTAAATTGCTTCGGAGAATATAGAAATACCTCCTACATTTAAAAAAAATAATTATATATCACATGAAATTTTCACAGATTTTAATGGAGTTTAAAGTGAATGAAACTACCTTTTATTATGAAAGAAGAAGTTTTAGTGAAATATGTTTAAATTGGATAGAAAATCGAGGAATATACTACACCGTCCTGAATAAATCAAAGACTTAGAGAATGTGCAAGGGATGTTATGTCGTGAATCTTCATGTAGGGTTTTCCAGTAACGTTTGGGATGGAGGTATCGAGGATAATTTTTTGGATCTGGATCCATAATTTCATTTTAGACCTGAATTTCACTAATTTCCCTACGATTTATGTTAAAGATTTACAAAATAAACAAAGTTTTAAAATTTAAAAAAGAAATTAATGAAAGTATTGCAGTATTGACTTCCGTGCTCTCACCTGAAATTACCGCGAATATTGCTGCATTTTATAAAATATTTTAAGCTGCTGAATTATAAATTTGTTAGACCACTACTGATAATAATGATATTTAAAGTAAAACTTGTGAGTCTAATGTTTAGTACCTATCTTTGTCGGATGCTTGGATCGCCCAGCGGTCAAAATATCAAATCTTGGGGTCTGAATTTAAGCTTTATCTTAGGATAAGATTTCAGTTTGTGAAGAAACGAAAGAACCACTGACCTTTGGGTTGGAAAGAACCGATCTGACCATCCCCAATTAAAAATATGTGCATACAAGCTTCTATTCGTGGCCGAAACGACTTGCGAGTTAATGTAGCTTCCCAGAAGTTTTCATTGTGTGTTGATTTCGGATGCAAAGCGGTTTTTCTGAATTTTTATCCGTCGAAATATATTCTCGTGTCCGTTAGATGTACTTCTGAATAGACTGGGAGATGGTTTCATAAAAAAAATAGGTATTGTAGTGTGCGTTGCAAACAAGACTGGATGATGGTTTGGGAGAACTTTTGATAAGTAAATATAAGTATTGTATTGAGCGTTGCAAACAAGACTGGATAAGATTTAGTCCACGGTATCAGGTTTTTAATTGGTGACACATTTGGGTCCTTGTTTTTAAATGTATTGATTGACGGTGTTTTATTGATAATGTCACGCAAAGAGAAGACATTGGGAAAGTATTTTGGACTGGCAAGTTGGGTTTTTTGGGTTGACAAGTCTCGTCTAAACGACGTGACTGTTTGCGGCCAGGTTGTTGATTTGCATTTGGGCTTGACGTACCATTTTTTCACCTTGGGAGCATTTTTTTTTTCGTTCGAACATTGCTCACCTGTCCATAATTCATGTCGGTGCGTGGTGGTGTGTGGGCATTGCGCGTGACTGTGCGCGTGTTTGTGTGTGTGTTTGCGTCGGTATATATCTGATGTTTCTCCTGGCATTACTGTGTACTAACTGTTTTAACCGTTCTCTCTCCTAACGCACGCCAAAATTCACGAACCCAATGGGGATTTTAATGGCAGATGGTGAATAAACCCTTTATTATATAAGTGTTGTCGTTGTTGTTGTTGTCGTTTGCGTGTTGCGTGTGTGTTTGTGTGTGTGTGTGTATGCGTGCTTGTCATTGTATTGTGATAATACACTTTAATAAGTCTCCCGTCTGGATGACTTGAAGATTCCCATGATATTTTTTTTTAAAAAGTCTTTCGTTGGTTCAAGTTTCAATTTTTTTCTTCTGCCTGGGTTATATTTGACTAGAAGAGTAATTCACATCCCTTTCCCCACCAGGCACACTTTGCGTATTGTATTTTCAGGTGAATAATGCGCAACGAAATACAAAAGTTTGCAGAGCATTGAATAAAGTCCCGACCCATATTGTACAGCTGTCTGTGTTTTGCATGCCATCTTTACAGTCCTATATTGGCGAGATTATTACACAGAATTCATGTGTCATGAGAATTCCATTTTGTTTCGTTGGGTGAACAGAGTTACCCCATCTTTTAATCTTTCAACTGAAACATTTTAAATTTTCAGAATTAAGCTACGGCTTTTAAAAATTCCTTTCAAAATCCTCTATTTTTTTCTGGATTTCATGTACATTGCTATACTTACCAACTTTATAAATAAGTTTTTGGATTCCACCCTGTTTTCAGTAGACCTCCTACCGCTTTTCATTAAGAATCCTGTTAAACATTGTAAATTAAACTGGTCTGGAATGAAAGAGGTTCATTAAGAACTACAAGTGTGGTTTATTTTAATTTTGGTACCTTATTCTTGTCAGTTTGGTCCCGACAAGAATGTAAAAACTTTTTTTTTTGGTATTAATGGTTTTGGTGTGACTGTTTTCTTTCAACCTGCCCCCGTCCCCTGTATTTTTCCCCCAGTGACGTTCTCAAATGGTGTCCATCAATTAAGTTTTTAAAATGTTGGCATCCCTAGACAAAGAAATCCACTTTAATATAACGTTGTCGCATGCGTAGATTAAATTCATTTGTCGTGTGGTTGCAAAGTTCACTGAAATGTGACTTTGTCATTTGAAAAAAAGTGACAAAAGTCACCAATCTCAATCGATAATTTGTTCCTTGAAAAGAAAAAGTACGCTTATGAGTAATGTTTTTTGCCTTACAACATGGAACTCGTGATTTGATTGCGATTGATGTTGAAACTCTTGTCATGCCATTAATTCAGTTGCTTGGCGACTGTTATCGACTTTTGAAACTTTGTTCACTTGATCATTTTGAACATTATTTTTCTAGACGAATGTATGTTTGAGTACTGAATTTGTTTCACAGAAAGCACTCATGTGATCATCATTCATTAAATTTTGTTTCGAAGATTTCTATTTGCTTCTCTGGATCATGTGGGACTTTATTTTATTAAAACAATGGGTCTCTTGTGAGACGCTTTAATGTTAAAAATTTATTTATTAAAAAAATACACCAAACCCCAAGTTGTCCAATGTTTTTTTCCAGAATAAGGTGGTGACAGAAAATTTTAAGGGCGATTAAAATTTTTCTCAAAGTTTGTACGAGGCAGGGGTTTAAAAAAATCATTTTGAATGTCGAAACAAATATTTTCCGGAAGGAATCCCGTATTGTTTACCAGCTCACATATCGCTTGAACAAACAGAAGCTTAAATACAGCGTTGATCTGCCGGTCTCAGAACTGTGCTGACTCCGTTAACGTCCAGTGAATTGATTCTTCACAGTGGCCACCTGCGGATACAATCGTTTTTGAGGGCATTATGATAGGAATGTCGTCGTTAAAGTCTCGGGGCGGAATAATTTGTCCATGCCGTGAGGGAACGGAATATTCCGTGCGATGGAATGGAATGATTAAAATTTTCACCCAAGGAGTGCACCACAGTTGAGCATTGTGAATCAACGAAACCCAATTAAATACGTCGAAAGTTTTCCATGGCCGGAAATTGTGCCACTTACGTTATTGACACGACTTTGCCACTTCGAGAGCTTTAAAAGCTGCTGTGCTCATTTCTCGTGTTAGCGACGATATTTTCAAGAGTCGGCACAGAATTCAACATAGTAATACTTAATTCGCGGGTTGGAATTGGGCATTCTTACAATGTACAACGTTCTCGTTGATGATAAACTAATTCTCTGATGAGTTTTTCCAACCCGAACTTTAAAACTTGAACGAATTCGAACGCTTGCCGCGAATCGCGTTTGTAATTTTGAATGTTTCTCTGATTCTCGGATGGGAATGACATTCAGAGGAGTCAAATTACGTGACCGCATTGCTGCCAAACCTTAAAAATTGCCGCTTGTCGCGAGTGGGGGTGTGAGGAACGACGAGAATTTTTACTTCAAGCGAGGCGAACTTTTTATTAAACTCGTCGAGATCTGGTTTACATTACAGGGAAGAAACTAACGAGTCGAATTAAATCTCTAGTTCCAGCTACAGTCCTAAAGAGATGGGCATTATAAACTTTTTAACAAACCGCCCCGTCGCAGATGAGAAAGACCAAATCTCTGTGACGCTTTTAAACAGAGAGCCCAAAGTTTCCTCCGCAGGAGAAATTGTACCGCTCCGTGGGTGAATACTTTGTACGACTCAGCCTAAATGGTTTATCTTCTCTACGTCACTGCATTTTAGAATGTGCACATATACTTATGGACGTGCCCTTATGCCATGTTTGTACTCGTTCCGTGGTCATTTTGTGCGAATAAAACGTTATCGTCATCGTAATGACGCATTGAAAATAAGAGTAGAATTGGGTCATAACGAGGGAAAACTCTCCGGCCGTGACCTGGGTCTTTAGAAGACGAAGTTTTTCGCCCGTTTTATTGCATAAATCAGCGTGGAAAACAGTGAAAAACACGTAAGAAATAATTTTTAACTGATTTACTTGCGGAATACAGTGGAAATTTATGTTTTTCTATGGTCATTTTGGGCAAATTATTACATTAAAACATTATTATCGTTATTACTGTGCGATTTGGCACTGGAAGTTCATGTCGGGCTACATTCGTTACTTCAGCGCAAGGGGTTGTTAACTTATCAACGTGCCACTCCGCAATTTTGCTTTTTGCTCACGTGATCGTTGTTCTACTGCAGCTACACTTGCGCCTGGCGAGTGTCGGCATGAAACCGTCGTTTACTCAGATGTCTGTCACCACCTTTGCTGGACGAAATGGCAACGCTTGTTTGGATCTCTTTTGCGTGGGCCTTTGTAAATGTAACCCGTGTGCCATTGGTGTACCATTACCCGGTATGAATCTTTTGTTTCGTCCCACTTCCTGCCCTCTGTTCAACCCACCGTTGCGTGCCAATTTTTGTGTATTTTATGCCTGGGTGGCGGAGGGTTTGCGTGAGGAGTTTTGACTAATGTGTGTTGTGTTCTCTCCACCGTTTCACCTTGTCCCCCCCCTTCTCGCTGCTATCTGGGAAACCCCATGGAAATGTTTCGGATATCCTTCGAATAGATGGTGAATAATTAATAATATCTCTCTCTTTTTCTCTCTCTTTCTGTATCTCACATATATATATATATATATATTCCTCTCTCTCTGTCTCGATAAGGGCGGCCCCGCCAACTGTCTCCCGCTCTCACGCTGCATGCCTGTCACTTGTCGTGAGGCGTTATATCGTCGAGGGCTTGCGTTGTTCTTCCTAGGGATGGAAAAAAGGGGGTTTTGAATCAGTTACGTGCATTAAATGAGACACAAACTTTAAAATTCACGCAAGTTACATGAAAGTTAGTTGCAAATTGCACATTCATGAAAGTTACATGCAAATGAATTTAACGATCTTTCCTCCGTGAAAGTTTCCAGTATGCATAACGTGCAACGAACAATGTACATTTACGCTAGCGTACGTGCAAATTCATTATCTGTGATCGTACGGTAAGATTTGGTTGTATCCCGGGTCCGTAAGAGGATGGATTTTGTGCTTGTGTCACGGACAACACACATTAATGCGGGGGGTCACTTGGGAAAACATTAATAACCCTGTGAAACTAAACTTTGCAATTGATTTACTTGCGGGATGCCATAGAAATTGATGTTTGTACGACGTAAACGTGTCGATGTGATCGCCTGAAGTGCAGCCATGAACTGGCCACTGGTTCCGTGGCGTTGAAATTGTCGAGGCCTCGCGCTGTTCTTCCTAGGGATGGACAATAGAGGGTTTCAAATCGATCACACACGAATGGATCACGTGGTTTTTTCCTTCTTTATGTCGCGAACATTTCCAATATTCGTAACAGGCAAAGAATAACGCACAGATTTTCATGCATGGCGTCGCAGTAAAATTCGGTTAAATCACTGGTCATAATGTGACAAGAGTTTGCTCCCGCGTCATAACAGGAAAGTGCATGGGAAATGTTAAAAAACCCTGTCGGACTAAATTTTGTAACAGAGTTATCAGTGGAACACAATGTGAATCGGTGTTTTTATGTTTTAAGTAGGGCCAATTTCGTTAGGTAAGAATTTTAAAGTCTGTTTGATTCCCAGGATTCACTCATCCCCAGCGACGATCACTCTGACATCGACTCGTTACATAACGACAGTGCAAATATGACAACTTGTTATGTTTGCTCCATATGCTTTTGACAGATGGACCAACCTTCACAAGATGACCGGTCATTATACACGGCGATACTCTCACTATAAGCCACACTCGTTTAAACAGACTTCTACTTTATTTATCAAGAATTTCTCCTGTATTCGTAAAGGTGAACGGCCCTTTCCTAATGCACATGAAACAAATCTGCTGTTATTCTCAACTCAACGCCGAATGGTACTATTTTCGTTTCATTAAAATCACGATTCTGGGCATTATCGTTTTTCACTTTTCGCCAAAAAGAATGTGGATTAAAGGATTCATCTCCTTTGAGAGGAGACTTTAAAATGAGCATTAAACACAATTATTTCTTCCAGAAATTGACTGGTTTATAAATTGATGATTGTAATGATCAGACACGAACCCTTGGAAGCATGGTTGTTGAGATAAAATTTGCTACAAAGTTATGGAACTGCTGACAAAGAAATTTTTAGACAATTTAATCATTTTGAAGAGTGATACCCACAGTATATATCCGAATATTAAGTGAGGCAATATTAAGTATAAGGCAATATTAAGAAAGGCACGTTGTATAACAAGATTTTGCACGTTTCACCGTGGTATCCAGCTACATCGGAGTGAAATGCATAGTAACTTAAAGAAAATCTGTGGAAATGTTGTATGATGAGGTCCAAAAGTCCTCCGAAAAAGTCGACGGAACATTTTTGTCAGCAGCTTGATAAGTTTGTTTCCCGTCTACTACATAGTGAGTCCCATTACCGTTTCTTGATTCATGTATTACGCCTGGAATATCATCGGAAACACACTGTTTGCCGATGTTGTTGAAATGTGCGATGCATTCTGACAACATTTCAGAAGAGATTGACAAGAAGGAAAGAAAGAAAGTTCATTCAGTGTGTCAAGGAAAGCTTCATGGTCCATTTAATCTTGACATACTGTCACTTTCGTTCATGCACACGATAGGTTTTCATGTGGCGAAAAAATTAGTGTTGTGCTACGTGGGTCGAGGTTGTTTTTTCCGTTGGGGATCTTTGGTGTTGAGGTTTTCGACCGAACAATGCATGCATGGGTATATTTAGCAAGTTGGCGGGCATGACCCCTTTCGTACAGTTGACACCACTGCCCTTTCTACAACGATGCATGCTGGAATGCAGTTGCATGATGGGAATGCACACGCCCCTTGCGTGACGAGGGTCACCTCTCTCTCCCTACCTTCTCCGCACAAGATGTATCCTCGCTGTTCCGGCATCCTCGGTTCGGCTTTGACGGTTTTGCGAGCCGGAAAGCAATCCTGTCTCCTGTTGTTTCTGTTCTACCTGGATCTTAGGTCTCACGGCTGGGTATTTTCACCTCGGTGGTTGAGAAAAACATGAAGGACTGAAAAAGGTGAAAATTTGAGTTGGTTGTTTTTGTAATATTAATTTAGCGATTATTATCTAGCGGACAAAGACAGAGAGTCAGGAACGAGGAGAACGGTGAAGGGGGTTTAATAGACATTGGTTTCATAGTTTTAAGGGGAGGAAGTTAAGGATGAACCGCTTGATCTAAAGAAATCTTTGCTTCGAAATCAAGATTTGGATAAATCATTCAAAGGGGGGAAACCACTCGTTTTAAATACGTGAACTTGATAGTTGAAAGTGGATGATTTTTTGTGTAGAAGAGCAGGCAAACTCGGGAGTTTTGCAAGCCCGTTGTGATTCTTGACATCATTCGACGGTGAAGGTCACTCCATATCTACTGTATTTTCCAGTTTTGTCATGGTTGCGTTAATTGTTTTCCCGTGGGGTCTTAACGCATCTCATTTTTCAAATGTCGAAAATCATTTTAACGCCGACGGCGGCTGTCAGAGCCTGTCTCCGCCCGTCTCTACCGTTCACACGGAGAATGGTTACTGTTAATACCCCAAACTTGGTTACACCCTTCCACCCACCCACAGTCCCAGGAAAAAGACACTTTAGGAGAGGTAGGAAACGGCGAGCAGATGCCTGGTCACAGCGAACGAACAGGTTTGTGAGGGAGATGGTTGCATGAGAGACTTCCTTGCACGGTGCATGAATCATAAAAATTTCCACACGGGAGTGAAAAATTAACATTTTAAGGCTCAAACCTCTCTTTGTGAAGAAGACAATGGGATCATTTTTTGACACCCTAGTTTCCAATACGTTTCATCATCCCAGCTCTTTGAAATTTTTAGCCGCAAGATGGATTTTGTACAAAGGATCTCGATAGACAAGAATCATGCTCGAACGAACGAAGCCATTGGCTACGTACTTCGCATGTTTACATAATATTCTCACGATTGGGGAACAGAGTAAGACTCAGCAGTTCCACAGCGTAATTGTGCTTGTATTTTATTCAGACTAGTTCTACTAAAACATTAATTAGCATCATCAGGAAAATAGAAATTAGGATCCTTCCCTGACTAAGAATATTAAGAATGCAAAGAGACTGGGAATATTTCCCTGATGATGCTAATATTTTAGCGAAACTAGTATGAATAAAACATATACAAATATACTGTGGAACTGTGAAATCTTATTCAATCCCCCCATCATGATAGAATTCCACGAATTCAAGGCCTCAACTGTCTTTCATATTCGTTTACTCACGTTTAATTGTTAATCTTAGTTTCTTTTTTTTAGTCTTTTTATTGAAATTTTTTACTGCACGCATGACCTCGTTCAATTAGTCTGGCAATTATTTCAGTTTATATTCGCGCATAGTATATTGTGCGCAGAGTCGTGTAATGGACTTTGAGGTGATGCGAAAGCTGTTTGTGGGTCTTTAATTCCCTTGCATCCCAATTGCAAACTGTGCTTATTTAAATTTTTTATGATAATTCCAATAAAGGAGGTCTTACAAATTGCTTATCTTTCCTAAATGATATGTTTTATAAAAATCCAGTAAAAAAAGGAAGTAATATGTGATGAAATATGTTTTTCGATAGACTAGCGAAGTGCACATGGGTTTTGCTATTGTTAGTGATGTCAGTGGAACATTCAAAACTTGAGACTTTGTTGAACGATTGCCGGTGTTTCATTTTAAAGTTAGCTCACGTCATCCTGCACAGAACACAGCCTAAAAACAGATCAGTGCTTCGATTGGCTATTTCTGTATACAGCAGGTTTAAACGCAGTCGCTTGGAAATTGTATAGCGGCTTCCTAATTAATTAATTTATTGACGTGAGCTCTTACCATAATCCTCCCACTCCAGAATTAACTCATTTGGGGTTCACTTCTTTGAGTTTTCAAAGTTTCTGACATCCACAACAGATGAAGAATCGTGTGACCTTCCGCAAACTTAATTCATGGAACTGTGAGTTTCACCATTTTCACGTTATTGTCAAGTACAGGAAGATGTCCTATCACAGTGGAACGCATAGTTTTGTAAATAAAATTGCTGAAGATTAAACTATTATCCGTCAGGTGTGGATTTTAGTATTATGGCTTCATAGTTCACTGTTGATCTGTCGGTTGCTCAATTGGATGACCTCAATACAACCGCTGGAAAGGATATATAGAAGAAGAAAGTAATGAGGACACAATTAACGCAAGGGTTGCAGCTTCTATGTATTTGTAAGTCTTGCGGGGATAGATTCATCGCACTCCTCTGCGCAAAACAAGGATCTTTTTTACTTCACCAGCGCAAGACTGAGTATCAGTGAGTTTTTTGTTCAAATCACCTAAGTTTTTAAACCTCACTTTAAGGATTCTTACCTCAAAATTTGTCTTGCCTGAAAGTAAGTTCACCTGAACTTTAGTAAGGGTATTTGGTGTTCGGATTTTTGTCCAATCAATTTGTGGTTACAGTCCAGGCATCAGGGTCACCGAGGTTTACGGTCTAGTGGCATGGTTGCATGAGGAACTGGTTTCTGCCAGGTGCATGTTATGTATTTTAGGTGTGGAGCCTCCTCTGGTTTGTTCCACGTTTTTCACGCGGAGCATTTCACCTCCCGACCCGCGCAAGATGTTTCCGCAACTTGCGCGGGCGACGCAAGTTGTTTCCGCAACTTGCGCGGGCGACGCAAGATGGAAAAACCTCATCCGTCTCTCCATCCCTCGCTCACACACTCTCTCTCCGCCCGTTATCTTTGTCCTCGTCTGCGCGGCGTGCGATCACTCTAGATGGTGGCGGCCTTGGTGAGGGCCATCTCGAACAGCAACGACCTCGAGACGACCAAGGGTGCCGTCGGGACTCTGCACAACCTCTCCCACCACCGTCAAGGTCTGCTGGCCATCTTCAAGAGCGGGGGCATACCGGCTTTGGTCAAGTTGCTCAGGTGAGTCCCGTCTCGTTCCCTTTGCTGCGGTTACGTTTTCCAATAAATGTTCACTTGTGTACCGAACTTTCCGAGAGATTATCTAAGCATGGTGCTCAACTCTTCTGAGGGTATTTGGTGTCCAGACGTGAATACCAGAGAAAACTGTCAGATTGGTCACCTGTCTATATTGGCAACCCTTGTACATTGGTCAGCTGTCTACATTGGTCAGCTGTCTACATTGGCCACAGGCCTACCTTGGCAACTTTTTTTTGGGTTAACTAAAGACATACATTGGTC
>WURS02006215.1:0-12580 GCA_011762765.2 Rhinocypha anisoptera
AGGGGATTCCGCCCTCCACCCCCCTCACCCCCCCCCCCCCCGCACACACACACGCATTGATAAGAGAGCACACACCCACAATCCCAGAACTACCTCGCGCACCCACGTGACCACACGGCCGAATAAACTGCGGCGGGCCGATTCCCGAAACCGCCTCCACGTCCGACTCCTCTTCTTCCTCCGCCTCCGTCTCCTCATCCTCCCCAACCCACTTACGCCCTCCTCTCCGAACTCCTCCCGCCTCCTTCGCCCAGTCTCCCTCTCTCTCTTTCTGGAAACGGTTTCCATGGCTACGTCGACCTTATTGTGGCCACGCGCTCTCCCGTAGTCCGGGACCTTTTATTTTCCCATCCTCCTTCGCCCCTTAATTCTCCTCTTCGTCCCTCCCTCTACTTCAAAACCCCACCCCCGTGCCGACCACTCCCGACCGAATCCCTCTTCCGTGCAGAGGCTGACTCCTCACATGGCGGCCTCCGTAAACCTCCCTCCCTCCCGACCCTCCCTCGTCCCTCATACTTTTAAGTCCCTTTTTCCCAACCGCTCTTTCTTCACGTAGCCTTCTGCCTCACCTTCTCCTCATCATCCTCCGGGTCTCCCGCTGGGCGCCCGAAAAACCTTCCCTCCACCACCTCCGCTCCACCTGCCTCCTCCTCCTCCTATTCCCTCCCGACTATTCTTCCGCCCACACGCGCAGCTCGGCAGGCGGGAGCCAGCCAGATGGCGACCGCCCCTCGTCCGAAGAGAACGCACGGAGTGGGTGGGTGGCACCGAGCGAGGGAGCGCAACCCCCAACCCGTACCGTTTTCGTCCTGCCCTGCATCTTCCAGGAAACCCTCAATCGCCGGAATTTGATCTCCCACGCACTGACACTGTGGAGCAAGTACCCTGAAATTGCGGTCCGCGGCCCTCGGGCACATTGAGAGGGAATCGTAAGGGTCATTCTTCAACATTTCAGGGAACCAATCCTAGGATTAGTGCGGACTTCCACGAGGTAACCTGCAAACCTCCCACCTCTATGCTTCGTACAAACGCTTTTCGTGAATTGATGCCTTCCTGATCTCCGAGGATCAACCTGCGTCTCTCTTTCTGATCATTCATTCCTATTTTGTCAAGGACTTCAGTATTTTAACGTCTGTTGTTTTGTTGTTATTGACGTTGTGTGAAACTTTGGAGAATTAATTGTTTGTAAGTTTGTATTTAGTAGTTATGTACGGGAGTGGGAAATGCTGAGGAAGAAATTTGGAAAAGGACGTAAATTTCGAAGTGTGCGGCGGTTTTTTGGGCTCCTCCCGAAGAGAAGAATTTTACTAATAAGTCTGACGTTACAGTATGCTGTCGGTATTCTGTCTTCAATTACTGGGCAGAGTTACCTCAAACTGCGCCCAGTAATTAATGAAAAAGAGGGAGTTCTATTCCACTAGTTTTCACTCGTTAGTTATCCTGTTACCATTAGTTTTTTTTTAAAAACTAGTTAAGTCCTATTTCTTTGTAGCAATAAATTTGAATTCCAATATCCTCCCGCCTTAAACTGCACAATTGCATCCAATAAGTTTCCTTCAAATCAAGCCAATGTCAATCCTAGACTTCACTTTTGAGCCACGTCAACCGATCCCATTTTTGGATGCTGGTCCATTTTCTGTCCATCTTCTCCATTTTTTCATCCTTTCGCAGACACATATGTGGTTTTTATTGTTATTTTAAGATTTTTATTTCAACTATAGTGTAGTTTTTCCATCTATTTGTATAACCATTATGTCCATTTATGATATGTCATATGCCCAATCGTTTTATGATGTCATCAACATCTTCAGTGGTATTCAGAAAGAATTCTTGGATCTTAATAGTATGGTTATTATTTTTCTCGTTTCATAAATCGTTGATAGATTATAGGCGAAGAGAAAAATACATTTATAAGTGAATTATTATGCAATTAAGTAAAATAGAGATTTTTAAATGCATATTTCCAATTATATATTTCATTTTGTAGAAATATACAAGTGACAACCTCAGCTTTAATTCATTATGGACTTCCACCAGATCACGGCCTCCTCAGTGAATTTTATTCTTTGGTTATTTTATTTGAAAATGATTTTGTATGTTTCAGTTTCAGTTAGTTACTTCTAAATTACATATGTTACCTCATATACTGTGTTCTTTCAAATTTTTCATATAGAAAAAAACTGGTCCCTTATGCTCTCTCTTTTAATTCCAAGAACCACCCAAAAATTATCTTGAAGGAAATTTCTTTCATTGTCTTTAGTAAATATTTTTTTAAGTTTAGAGACTTTGCCATTTTGATGAATGTAGAAATTTAAAGATTTACACTAGGTTAATGAGTTTTAACCCGTTAATTTATAACTTTCTCATTTATTTTAACTTTAAGAATGCTTTCTTTCTATTATTTATTATGCAAATCAGTATTCCGGAAAATTTTGTTTGATTCGTTTAGACTGATTTATTACGATTTTTTCATGTAATAAAGTATGTATTACCCGGCGTTTTACAAAATATATTCCCCAGTCCCCTGCCGGTCCTGGTGAAAAGATTCAGAGAATATTAAAATAAGGCTATGCTTATAAATATAGAGCTGTCGCAAATTAAATGGCTGTTATTCATGGCATAGCAATCGGTTGAACTTCTTGTTTCTTGTTAGATAGTTTTATGGAATAAGATAATTTTAAGGTTCAGTAATATTTTTCCACCATTATGTCCCAGTATTTTGAAAACAATGATAATAAACTTATAAATTCGTTACCAGATTCCAAGCAATGAAGCCAGGGAAGAATCCGGAAAATTACTGTTACTTACAAGACAGTTGATTGATACAGTAACTACCCCGTTTATCTATTTTATGCTGGTTACATAATTAGCTGAAAATATCCAACTCCCAGAAATTTCAGGAAAAGGAATATATTTTATTAAATTAAAAGAATGATACACAGTTTCCCTAAAAAGCACGACAAGGACCCACTTTATGAGTTACTCAATTGAAATGTTGGTTTTGGTTTTTGCCGGAAAAGGAAAACTGAAGGTTTTTCTGTTTACTGGAAAAACAAAATTACCCAAGGAACTCGTTCTAAATATTATCCTAATATATTAGCTTTTATATTCCAAATAAGAAATTGGGAATGTAATACAATAAAAGCACTGTGCTCAAACAAAATAAGAGAGGTGGACCAATTTTTTTCCTAAGCTTTGATTGCCAGATTAAATTAAGTAATTAATTCCGGTATAATCGTAGCCCTTCAGGTAAAAATAAGATATTTTGTTGCGATTAAATAAAGAGATATGGCTAAAAGAAAATATTATTGTATAATTGGTTTTTCTGATGAGTTTTAATTTAATATAAAGGGATATAGGAGAAGCTATGGAAATGATCACAATCCCAGGTTATCAATCGAAAGAGTGGTTTTTTTAGAAGCTTTTCTAAAACTATACTGTCACCTGACGACATCTTCACATCTTTTTAGTTCCTAACTCTAAGATTTTTCATTATTCTTTGTCCCATACACCATCCTTTGCCCATCTCGGGGGTTCTCCCCTTCGAATTCAGTTTTTACAAACTATCATTCCTCAACACAAGTCCTAATAGTTTCCTCTTATTTTAAATAAGTATATTCTAAAAAATGATACCATGTGAAAATAAGAAGATAAATAATAATGGCATATTATGAGGGTTGATAAGACAATTGAATTGAAATATAACTGAATAATTGAAACAATTTAGAATGAATTGTTAGGTGTAAAATAAATAGTTTTACTTCGTTGGACTATTCATGTAGAGGTGATGAATAATAATCGAATACTAACCTATACAGGTGTAACGTAATTGTCTTGGGCATTACCTGATGGAAATGGTTTAAAATTCATAGAAAAAACGGCAGATTATTTTACATAAGCTTTTTTTTTAATACGACCACGAATTCGACGTAAGGAACTGATGATCCTAACCCGAGAATCACGCCAGGCTTTCGAAACGTGGGTCGTGTTTAAATATAAAGTTATCGGGGGCTAATCGAATCTGATTTGTTCATCAGAAGTTTTAGACCCAAGACATGTCATGAAAGAATCTGCTCTAAGGCTCAAGATGTTCAATGTCTCGAGACAAATGGTATGAATGCGAATGGAGAAAAGGGATAATATTTTAACGATTGAAAATGAAACAAAGTAAAATGCAACTGTAGTTTCCGTAACCATAACCAAAATTATGGTTTTCTGACAGTGTTCATTTTGGTCAGTAGGTAACCTATATGGATGATAAATAATACTAGCTTAATTTTCACCGAATCAAGCGTGATGTGGTGGAAGTGATTCATACTGAGAGTAAAAAACAGCACTTTTCCACAGAAAAGTGCTGTTTTCACTCTCAGAATGTTATTAATTGTATTAAAGATGATAAAATAAAAATGATAAATAGGATTTGAACGAATTCGCTCTTCTGTATCATGATTGGGCCTTCCTCTTTAGAAGTCTTCCAGTGTTTGGAACACATGAATATCACTAAACGCCTTGAATGCCTGTTGAAATCTGCAAATATTTCACCACGCGCGGAAGTTGTGTTGTTGAAGCGGTTGTGGGCGAGCATTATCCTGAACTAAGACAACGAAGTACCAGACTTGCACCCTTTATTTGTAACGAAAGCGGTAGTTGACAATTTCTTGAAACTGCTGGAAATAATTAATGTAAGCCATCTAAGGTGAAAGTCAACTTTTTTTCTTAAGCTCTCGAGTAACGGTAGACGAGAGAGTGGGGCAGTCGTCAGCGTGAGCATTTCTCCGTCCATCACTAAGTATCATTTCCTAACTTGCGACTCATTAATCACGGTCACCTTTGGAGACTTTTTTATTTTTTTTGCAAATGTCAATTCACCGAAACTTAATCTCATCCGCAAACCGAATGAAATTACTCACTTCTCACTTGGCTGAATTTTCTGCTTTGTCGCATATTTATTAAAAGCACTGGAAAAAATATAGTCCTCCGCGGTTTTGCTAATGCGGTTTTTCGCTGGAGGAGATCAAAGCCGCAAAAACAATGACAGGAGCGGCGGATACGAGCGATATGGAAAATTTTAAACGCCTTTACTTTCCTGACAAACCTCGAACGTGCACATCGCTTCATTTAGTCGACGAGGATCATCGGCTGCTCTGACTTTGGCTCTATGAAAAATCTCCTTTCAATTCCAAGGCATACTTTTCATATTACATCACCTTTCTATTTCGTATTATTTCAATTGGTACGTGTTTCAGGAAGAACCCTACCTCGTCCTGCGTTAATTTTACTCTTTCCACCAAAACGACTTTTGCTATGCCAAGGTCTCGCAAGCATGCCCCTGTTTGTAATCTAGTCTTCAAAGTTTTCATCTTAAATGTCATTTGACTGGTATACATCATTCAATAATAGTCGTTTTCTTTAGGTCGAATATCTCGTTCCTGAATACGAGAAAGAAATCAAGAAATCGTAAAAAGAATATCAATCTTTAATTTTTTTCACGATTCACTTTCCCGTGCAATATATTTCCGCACCCATTTTCTTATACATCACTCATCTGCATGCATCCGCTCATTTAATTTTGTCTGGTAGCAATCTTGCTCTTCGCGCCGTTCCCGAAATCAAATTTAAATTAACCTCCATCTTTTCTCGCCCCCTTCTCCCACTTCCGTCGAAGTTCCGCTGCCCTGGGGACTCACAGCTCCTTTGTGAAACTTAATTGTTTTTTCCTCCCATTATTCCCGCTCATTTTTCCGTGTGATGGCCAAGTCTTTTTGTTCGTTAACGTTTTTTTCCGTTTTTTCTCTCATTTCCACTTTGGTCTCGGACATTCTCCAAACGCGAATCGAATTATTTTGCTTGAATACTTATCATAGCGAGGCTAGGATCTGAAGCTTTTGTTATGGGAAAAAGCATGTCTTTCACCCAATTTAATAAATGTTGATATTAATTGGGCACCAAATGTTTTTGAATCTGAATGGAAAACGTATTACCACCTAGAGCATTTAATTTAACAACTCTTATTTCTCTACTAAAATTCTCTTTTTCTATCTTACGTTTGGTAGAAATGATAGCCTTGACACAGGGAAGTTTAATTCACAAATGCCCTTCTCCATTGAGTTCAGTTCATTTAAATGCTGGGTGTGTCCGATCCATATTCATCTGTATAATTGTCTCACTTTGCATGTTTAATTTTTGACGATACATGATTTGAGCCGTGTGCTTTTGCGCAGATGGAATCAAAGAAAACACTTTTCAAGAAAAAGAGAAAAAGAGCCAAAATAATCAAATATATCGATGTTTACATACGCAAAGAAAACACGAGTTTTAAAGAATGCCAAGAAACGATTCGTAACAAATTTCGCCTTTTGTAAAATTTTATTTTTTAATCTGTGCGATGTAATGCAAAACAACCTGAATTTCATTTTATTATCACAATATAAACTTATTTCATAATGGAAAGGAAATGTCCCTTATCTTATTTTACTTTCTTTTACAGTTAAACGTAATAATAACAGTTTTCTTTCAATAATCATTGCGACTGTTGATCGAAATTTTTGGTCTAACATAGCCAATGTTACGCCCATGAAACACTTAGTTTGAGAGACTGAAATGGAATAAATACCAGTTTTTCAAGATTAATGTAATAATTTAAATTTGATGAGGATAAAATGAGGAAAATATATATTGATGATTTTTTCCCGTTTAAGCATGAAAATAATTCTAATACATATCCTTAATTGTTATGCAAATAGAGACGATGGATTCCGCAGTCAACATTTTCTGTAAAATCGGTGTGCACTTTCGGATCTGAATGCCTCTCCTGAGAGAAAATATAGATAATTCGTGCAAAATAGTAGGGTATAAATAAAATTAAGTAGATGAAAGAGCGTGGCTAACATGGAGATAAGTGCTCAAGCAAATCCTACGCAATGAAGTGTTTTACGGTTTTCCTGGAAGCCATTACAGTTAGGCATAGAAAACCGAGGGAATTTCTCTCACATATTACAGAAAGAAATCACGCTCCCCAACAACTTAATAAACAAAAGAGACAGAGGTTAAGACATGGGAACAAGGCTATTCGAACGAATGTTTTGATTGGAAAACGTAACCAAAAAGGTTATCGATGGGTGTTGTAGGGAAGAATTGGTCGGTTGTCCGGGGAGGGGGGGGGGGGAGGGGATTCCAAAATGTTTATCGGGAAGGCGAAAAGTAAAATGAGCGGAAGAGAAAGTGAAAGATGGAGCCCTGGACGTCCTCGGCGTTTTAAACGTTTGACGGGAGGACAAATCGGACGGTATGGGGGTGGACGGGATAACAGGGGAAAGGGGAGGAGGTCATATCAGGCGGTAATCGGGTGGAATGAGGGCCTGGAAGGAGACGCTCCGTTCGGATCGGAAGAGGGGGAGCGAAATTGGACTATCGAGAAGGAAAATTTCAGATAGGCCCCTTGCTTGTTTGGGGGTGGGGGAACATGGTTTTTCGGCAGGAAGGAAGGGAGGTTGGGAATTGATGGACGGAGATAGGGAAAGAGAGGTGTTCTTTTGTGTGGGTGGTCGGCGATAAATATGCCCGAGATGGGAAAACAGTGATTGGAAAGAGGAGGCTCGGAAAACGCCGGAATGGAATAACGCGAGCGGTGATAGAGCCTCTTGAAAACGGAAGCCCGGATGTTCTTTCCCCCTGCCTGATCGCTTCATTTGATTTACTGTTGAACCCTCCCGGGGTTGAAGGTTCCCGCGGTATAGCTCTTGTGGGCTAATCTGTTAATTTTCTTGCTTCGGAAAGTGTCCAGTCGAATCGAAAAGAACCCTTGCTCCACTCCCCTCTCTTCCCAACTTATTTGCCCTCGACTCACTGGCGCACTGGTGTCAAAACGAAGTTTATTTTCGTC
Organism: Rhinocypha anisoptera; assembly: GCA_011762765.2. Taxonomy (NCBI): domain Eukaryota; kingdom Metazoa; phylum Arthropoda; class Insecta; order Odonata; family Chlorocyphidae; genus Rhinocypha; species Rhinocypha anisoptera. Next base: position 7,883 of record WURS02006215.1, read on the forward strand.
TGGATGAATGGCGCTTTCGTTTCTGGATGGACCGAAGATTTACAGCTGGTATAATTGTATTTCTCTTCTCCGTTGGAAAATCAAATGCGACTTTTCCATTACCGGTGGTTGGAGCTGAGTCTTGTACCATTTATTTCCCCCGATTATAGTCTTTTACTAAAAGGTTGTGAAATTTATTTTACAGAGCATTCCTGGAATAACTTGTTTCAAGTGACCAATGAACCAATTTGGGTGTCCGATTGAATCCGAAAGGTCGATTTCTCTCCCAGTGATCGTACAGTGAAAATCTTCGTAATACAATTCTTAAAGGACAACATTTCGTTCTCTTGATAATATTGACACTGATTTTGACGAAAGTTATGATAAATATTTACTGCTTGTTAAATAATGAAAAAACGTATAGACATAGAAATCATCCTTCTCATTGTCATTACTAAATTTTATACTGTCACAACTGTAATATATTTGTTCTGACTATTTTTCCTTAATGAATATTTAAAAATATGAGTTGGCTTTATTAGATTTATAAATCTAATTAACAAAAATTTTGGTTCTACATGGATCTGCCATCGAGTTCATTTTTCAAACTTGATACCCTAGCCATGACCTTTTCATCATCTCTTCGCAGTTACTGAATTTAATGGATACTGCCCACGCAACAGGTGACACTATAATTTTGGTCTACACGAATGAGATGCAGAGTCAATTATTAAGTAGAGCCAATCTGTATATTCGTCTAATCATATCGAAATTTCACATCTACTGTATATTTTTTCCGCCTGAAATTACTGGTTAATCTATATTTATTTTTCCACAGTTGCTTTTAAAACATTATTGTTTTCATACATAAAATTAACTTTTTACTATAATTATAAATATCATAATTCTTATAGTAAACGACAATTGTTGTGATTTCTCGTTATCATCCTCAATAGAGTTTCTCTTGCGGCACAATCTCTTAATTAGGCGCCCCACTAGGGATCAGTCGTCTTTGCAACCGCCTCACTGAGGAATAGACGCTCCGTGGACTAACTTTATCCTTGCTCTCACCCTTAGACCTATTCCGCATTGGTGAAACTACCAGGAGCAATCATTACTGCACCATCCAAGCTCCATTCATGGGAATGTATTACCTTTCCTACATCTTAACGTCTTAGTCCATGGGAAAGAATGAAGGGCTGAAGACTGTACTAGAAACTCATTCGTAAAGCAGAATATAATTAATTTTACACTAATAGGTTGTGCAGAATTTTTTGGTCCTTGGAAGTTGACTACTACTCGCTGTAGTGACTAATTCTCCATCTCCATCAAAAATTTAAATCTAACAGGTAGAACACATGTGATCAGTATCATAGTTTATAAATTCTAAGAACGGTTTTTGTCAGTTCTTTAGTCTGTCCACTCCATTATCAATCTCTTTATATCTTAATATATTTTATCTCTTAAATTTTTTATCACTAATTCCTCACAATCCATCCTCAGACTATCTCTACAGTTCTTCCTCAACAGATTTCCATTCATTCATTCATCACTAGCTATCAAGCCTCAAGATGTATTCTACTAGTTGCTCACTTTGTTTTGTATGTTCTATAAGCTTCATATTTATCACTACGGAATAATAAAATATCACATTATAAAATTTGCTGTCAACTGCTGAGATGTCGAGAATTCAACTTACTCTAGGACTAAGTCACAGAAACTAATTAAACCTGAGTGTATGAATTTGATTCAATTTGAATAGTGTACCATGCGTAATTAGTAGTGTTATATTATCAATTATTGTGCTTTCGTAGAAGTGAGTGCGTAACAAAATACTGAGTTAGTTATAAAATATATATTGTTTTTTAAATAATCGATCCTTAACACATTTGAACCATATTTATGAGTTATAAGACCAAACAAATCTGGTACTCAAGGTCTATGAAAAGGCTAAAGGCTCAAGGAAAATTATGGAAAAGATATTTCGTAATGCCTACTCCATGGAAATCCTGTGTCAGACATTGTTGGATAATTCTAGGTAAACATACTGGAGCATCTGGACCTCGACCGTGACCTTATGTGCAGGAATTTCCAAACTAATTTTTAAGGCCAGATTTGATAATGAGCTTGTTTTAGGTTCCGTGACAAGTAAATTACAATGCTGAAGAGTATTAATAACTATTATTAATGCATTTTAATAGTGCAATACATGTGTTTATTTTACACTCTTCCCTCTGACTATCCCCATCAGCAGTCTCCGTTATTCTTCTGTTCGTAGTCTAGTGCTCTCATGGGCTTGTTACATCGTTCACTGGAAATGAATGTGTAGCCTGCAAGTTAAAAAATTGACAAGGTGCTTTACCTAATATTAGATACTTTGGCTGAGTTTAGCAATGACTCTGAAAGTCTTTTATGGATGTAAATCATACCTTGGTGCTTACTCCACGAAGCTCTGTCCAAGCAGTCGAAGCAATATAAGATTCTCGCTACATTTTCGTTATTAAAATGCAAACGTCTCTGACGACTTTGTTCCCTTAATTGAGCTATTTCCATTCATGAAAAATTTGCGTGCAGCTAATTATTTAATAATCATTATGTAACTACACACGTTCAATCTCCCTTTACATAATCCAGTAAATTGTCTTTGTCATTTTTTTGTCTTGGCTTTAATGGATCGACTTAAGTGACAACATACATATTCAAAGACTCGAAAAATTTATTTTGGAATTTTCAGATTTGACCACTTTTTTAAAGTTTACTCATTGCTATATTTCTCAATCTTCCAAACTAAGTCACTCCATATGGTTTCGTCTTGAAATCGGAATCAGGGTAGTTTTTTCCTCTGGCTGTTACATTTACTTTTTCAGTCACTTTTTTCTGTTATGATGTATCGATTTTTTAACTCTAGGAAAGTGTATTACATACAGTAGTATTTACCTGCGCACCCCCTACTTAATAAAATTATGCCTTAATATATAGATATATTAAGGCATACTTTTTGATCTAGAGAAAACAAAGGATATCGATGTACAATTGGGCCTCCTCCATAGCCTTCAGTTCTAATTCCTTTTAGCAATCGACCTTGTCTCCCCGTCGCGTGTGAAAATTCAGACATGAAGGTAGATGGGGATTCCAGAAAACCACTCAACTTGGGTTAATCTGCGGGAGTCCAGATGCGTCATCGGGACTTTAAATCAGGTTTCCCCGTTCATTTCCCTAGTGTTCTAACCATTGGGTTACCATGTTAACGTACCTTAAAATTTACCATTTTATTATCAGAGTACACCATTGTAAACTGTGGACAGCGAAGATGTAATTTTTAAATTTTCCAAATGGTTTAGAATTACACTGTTTTTTTCTCAACCATCGAGAGAGCTTAAACCCTTCGACCTCTTCGTCTAGAGTATTTTCATTGTCATTCAATATTTTTCTTCTTCGATTGCACATTCCCAGAAAAGTACAAAGCCTGAGACAGAAGATTTCCTGTAAAAGTTTTTAACAGATCATTGCGCTCAAAGCGCTTTGTTTTTAACAAAGTGTACGACATATCTGTTCAAATGTTGAATGTTATCCCGAAATTTTTTGGATTTAAGAGACATGTGGAAATAGACATCAAGTTAACTGTTACACGCAGAAATCCAGCACAATTCCATATTTTTATGAGCTAGTTGTACTACTCCACCTATCAATGAACCTTATAAACTCTACAGTTTCAGGCAATGAACCTTATGTAAATGGTAACACGTTTCAAACGTAATATAAGTGTATGTCAGTATTGTCAATTATTCATTAAATTCTTTTAATGTATCTAATTTTTTGCATGGAGATTTTTACATTAATTTAATATTAATAAGCTAGATTTCTTCTAATTTTTCTCATTTACTTAACTAGTTTTTAATATATTTTAAAAGTTATTTTTGCCTCAAATAGTTCTTCAGCCATAACAGAAAAAATATACACCTAATAGTGGCATGCATGCATAGTAGGTATGAAAATTGTAGTATGATGTGAAATTGCTCGGCGATAAAAATTTAATGCATTGTTTTTAAGTTAGAGAATTGTGCTATCCTATTTACAAATGAAGGTTAATTACCTTCCCTAAGTGTTGTGGGAATTTCAAATACGACGTGGAAGCGTAAATACCTGAGTGGATAAATTTTCAAATACATGGTCATTTCTCTGTCGTCACTCAGTCAAGTCGTACGGTCTCAGGGTTCACTTTGTGGAAAGATTCCATGTAGGAAAAGATATTGACATATGCTTTTAATATCCACGTGAAATTTAAAAAAAACAGGACCCGAGTTTCGACTGACTTGAGTCATCCTCACCTGAATATGACCCAAAGAGTCGAAGCCCGGGACGTGTTTGTAATTAATTTCCGGTGGATATTGCTACACGCGTGTTTTTCTCACAATATCTTTTCTGTATTCAGTCTAATTAACCGCCATATCCATTTTTCTCCGCGTCTAAATGTCTGCATTCACCTTAGCTGCTGGGTTTAAAGACGTACTACCATGGAGGCTTCACATAAGTGTTTACGTCTCACGACGCAGAGAGGCGCCTGTCGGATACGCGCGGTCTTTGGGACCGAAATAAGCGCTCCCCCTTCGCGGAAAATTTCCCCGTGTAAGTGGACGACGTCGAAAGGAGGGAGAGACATCTTCTTCACCCCTTCCCCTCCCTTCGACTAAGGAGAGACATTCTACGGGGAGTGAAATA
>WURS02006226.1:0-12580 GCA_011762765.2 Rhinocypha anisoptera
ATTCCACCGATTTCCTTCCCCCTTTGCCGGTGAAGCAACTCATTGTCGAAGCGGTCCTGAGACGAGGGTGGGTTTCAAGGAAACTGCCGAAGAAAGTATAATTTCTTATTTGCGTGATGATCGCTGTATGAGCACGGAGATCGGAGGAGGGAGGGGGGGGGGCCATTCAGTACCAAAAATAAGGTATTGTCATCTTCGAATAATATTATTATTCGTGGCACTATGTGGATGGACAATTCTTAGTTCACAAAAAATATATAATTGTTGCTATACAGAAATAAGATAATTGAATCGTCTTTTATATATACGCGTACATAGTATAACTTGGCAAACGTCCGTAGGTATTCTGATTTACTCTGGTGATAAATTTAATAGGTATAACATATATTCTTACTCTAAATGTCAACGTAATACACTGCAAACCGCCGCTAGGCCGTGTGGCAGGGGGCGAGGTAGCACTAGGCATGAATTCCCACATGCATATATTAGTTGTTTTTCACATTAAAAGACTCTAATTAAATGAAAAAATTTCAACTACAAAAACACCACATATTTCATGTGAGAATAAGGCCAATTAACATATCATTAACACGAATGCAAGAAAAATGTAAAACATATACATTACGTATCCTAACTATCATAATCGTGTTTCTGATCATATTTATTATGATCTCTAATTGTACGTGTGAAAAATGACATTTTATATCTACCTGTTCGACAGTCTACCTCCCTGATTTTACGTACGTGATCTGATATATCGTAGTATGACGGGGCTTCTAATAAATTTAACTTCCTCGCAGAAGTGTTATTCCTGAAATATGCATAATAAGTTTAACCTGTACTTCACCCTACGCTCAGCAAGTGGTTCCCAATCTAATTTCACCAATAAGCTTGTTACATTACTACGTTGGTCGTAATATCCTTTCACAAATCTAGCTGCTCTACCCTCCACTCGATCTAACTCCAAAACTAATCCTGCCTCATCAGGCTTCCCTCACACTCGAGGCATATTCGAGACGAGACCTATATGTGTGTTACCCTGTCATAGTAAGCCGAATATTTCTAACTTATTCGGAAATCTTCTTGGAATAAGTGGAAAAATATCACGAGACTATAAATATATACATATTTGTATTTATTTATAGCATATGCATATTTATATATCCATATTTATACGTATGTATTAATTTATATTTATTTATAAATTTATTAACATATAAGCAGGCTCTAGATAAAGACAGATACACAAGACGAACCCGACGGTCCGTAAGTTTCCTTTTTCAACATATAAACTAAAACAGTCGTATCATATTTTGTTCAGGGTAGATGCAACAAATCGTTTCATGTCTTATTCCATTGGTAGAGCTTCGCAGTAAATCTTCAAAAATATGTAATTCCGACCTTCGGAGGAAGTTGGTTGTATTTTTATTCAAAGCTTAAGGTTAAAATTACCAAATAATTTATTTCAATGATTCTCTCGCTCTATTTTAACTACTTTTCCTAACTGTATTAATTGGTAAACCGAATTGTTTTTCCATTAAAGCTATAAGTATATAAATAAACAGGTATTGTGGTCCATGAATAGAGGAATGTCATATAAATCTACTGAAAAAGATTGAAATCTTCTCATACATATAGATCCTTTTGAATAAATGGCAAGAATTAGATGAAGCACGATGAATCTTCGCTGGAATAAGTTTTCAAAATTTATCGCGAGAAGAAAGACTTCATGGATATTTAAAAAACACAGAAGACGGAAAAATGAACAAGCCAAAATAAGAAAAATATATTTTCCTTTTGCACCCGGGTAACTGCAAAATCCAATTGTTCATTAGATTTAATGGAATCTATAATATTTTTAATCATTTGAAGAGTTAAATATAACTCTTAATTAATAAGTAATTGCATTTCACAATTTAAATTATATGCCTTAGACACATCACGATGACTTTACTGGTAAATTTTAAGATTAGGAATTAAAATCCCGTAGTAATTTTTGTTCATTTTAACAATGTACGGCACTCATAAATCGATGACGAAAGTAGCTATTCGACACAAGTCTATTAAATTATCCTACTTTACGAAAAATTGCCAGAGTAAAATTCCTTTACGTGTATTATTAATTTTTATGTGTCTCTACTGTTTAGGTGTCTTCGTATTTACATTCTTGGATGGTCCCGTTTCATATATAAAATGTACCGATCAAACATCGTGATCTATCTCCTTTTCCTGCTGGACCGCCTTCTGCCTCGGAAAACCAAGCTCTGTAATCCTTCCGTCTCACAGGTGATTCAAGAAAATATATTCAAAGAGATGGATGGGATTTTTTGGGCAGCGTTGTACGTTATTTTCCATCCTCTCTGACTTGACGGCCTAATGACTACAGCGTCCGCAACGCGGGGGCCGGCCGTACTGACCCTTTTCCTAGACCTGGAATAAAAGAAGGCTACACCTGAAACCAGGAACGCCATCCTTTCCCCTAAGCGTATCTGTGTTTACCTTATCCACGTATTTATGTACTCCATTCCTACCCATGCAAAGTTTTCATCGCTCCCGAGCCTTGAGATGGAATCGCGCCGACAATTACGCCGTCGTTAGCCTTCCAAGACAAGTTTCGTACTTACCCCTAGAAGGAGGTGTGAAAAAAATGTTCTTCATTATATTCCAGTCGATGAGTCGATATAAAAGGGTGTTCGGAAAAACGGAAAATTTATTTGCCCAGTAAATTTTTAACCGACGTTCGAGAGTCCTTCTCAGTTCGCTACGTAAGTTTGTAGATGACTCCCGGGTAGTCCGCCCCTCTCCCGATTTGAGAAATAATACTTGGTGCGGGTGTTTCGGTAGCAGCTTCTTGGTGGGTTTTTTATCGTTCAAGGACGTCTTCATAGCACCCAAAACGAGGGTTAGTTCTTCTAGATAAATGATTCCTAAGGTAGAGTGAGTGAATCACTTAAGGCTGCGGTTCTCACAGTAATGCAGTTCCAAGACTTAAAACCGGTGTATTTTCCAAGCAAAGATCTTTATCAGTGTTTCCTTAATAGTTTCAAAGTAATAATATTGGTTCATTGGTCTTCTTAATTACTATGTCAGATCAAAAACCCTTCTTGATTTTGTTTCATACCAGAATTTTAGACTTCTTTAATGTATATAAAGGTATCGTCTTCGGTTCTACTCCCTGGAACTCCTTCATGCCGCATGGGATAAATAAAACTTTGCAATGCCACAAAAATATAGATTTATAACGACCGGTTTCGTTCAATTAATGTACATCATCAGGTAACTGTAGTGGACATCATTTCATAATATCCACTGAGTGAACGAGACCGGTCCTAATAAATTTATATTTTTTGTTGAATGGCAAAGTTTTATTTATCCTGTCACATATAAATATTTGCTCGCCGTATGACCTATTGACCTTAGGCAGTTGAAACTAAAAGTTCTTAATTTTAATTAAAAACGACTTTTATTTAAAGAAACGTTTTTGAAAAACATTGATAGTTCTAATTAAAATTTATTATGCTCTTATAATGAATAGGAGTATACTAAAAATAAATATAATTTAACCTTAATTTACCATATGCTAATATCCTGAATTGTGCAAAAAGATGCAAAAATATAGTGTTTTAAAGTATTTTTCTAAATTTCGTTGAATATAAAACTCATGTCATCGTATTCTTTGGAAAAATGTAGTGCGGTCTACTAAAGCAATTGGAAGTACTAATGGATTCGCTGGGTCTAAAATAGAATTAAATCAACATGTAGTGACTATTATTATAACTAAAAAAACAAAGGACAACTACGTAAGAAAGAATGGTGAAGAAAAAAGTGGTCAAAACTAAATTGGAATATATTTTCTTCTGCTCTGCTTGAATAGGAACACTTCGTCTACCCGCAAATCAAAGAAATCTCCAACAGGTACCCAATTTGTTATGAGAATTACCTGTCCAAAAGAGCATTTAAATGACTACGAATGGTGACAAGTAACTTCGCACTATATAAGAAATGATGAACCATAAGTTGGAGTATACATATCATAGTGGATGGAGCATTTCACGTCTTATGGCAATATTAAGTAATGAATGAGCTTAATATTAAGGCCAGAAGTGTTGAGCTAAAAAAGCAACCATGAGTTTAAGGGGGCTGAATAGATTGGAGAGCTGCTACAAACTAAACCCCGAATTAATAATCTATGTTAATAAGAATGGACTGGAGAAGACATACATTATGAGGAGGTGGAGGAGTTATTTACTGGTCGATATATCTGCTGTATTAAATTTATCTTCCGAGAATTATAGCAGGAATCTGCTTTCGAAAATCGAGTTTTTTACGATATTATATGTTAACTTGAACTTGAAAAAACTTGTTTTGTTACGGTGGAGGAATTATCTCATAATCTCATCAGCAAAAATTCTCTTCAATCCAGGATAGAGTCAATCAGATGTGATAACGTACGTATAAACTCTCTATAGCTTCATATTTCTCTGCCGTCAAGTCCCCCATTAATTTTCTTCAGATATCTTATCTTCAGATGTATTTCTGTGGTGTCTACCGTTCATATTTACTTCATGACTTTTCTGCAAGCTATCTTATCTTAAAATGTGACCGATAAATTTCTTACACATTTTTATTTTTTCCCCCTCAACTTTGTTAGGCAGTTGATTCCTCCACCTGATTCATTTTATTCTTCACCATTCCCCTTATGCTCCCCATTACCCTATTGCTTCCAAATAGTATACTTCACCAAGTGCAGGAGTAGATTCGGTATTATTCTGTTTATGAAGTGCTTTCGTTTTTCGGAGCTTATGCTTTGTGCAATGAGTACATATTTATCCCCATGTAATACTGTCTAAATTTACCTTGTTTGTGTTCTTATCGCTTTATAATTAGAAATATTATATTTATATTTTGTACTCTTTTGCTATCCTCTCCGAGTAGACAAGAGTTTTCTTCATATAATTTATCTCCATCAAAATGCATTTCTCTGAAATTTTTCTCCACATTGTTGAATGGGCGTTCTGGTTCTTGAATAGGTTCTTCCACTTTACTTCTATCACGTGATGACATGCTCCATTCAGAGTTTCTATTGCACATTCAATATAAGTCCAATGATGTCCCCCTTTCAACAAAACTGGTAATACCTCCTTCAATTGATCACTTTGAAAGGATCATAAAACCATGTTATTGTTCTCGTTTCCATGTCCTAGTACTTCAGCCGTTTAATCTTCCGTTACTAAACTGTTGTCTTTCAAATTGGGTTTTTATAAGCCGATCCTAATGGTTTTCTTCTTCGCCATCAGAAAAATCAGCAGTTTCACGTTTTGCCTTGATATCATCATGCCATAAGAAACTTTGTTGGATGCACGTATCTAGTCGGGAAGCCTCTCGACTCACCTTTGCGCTAATACCACTGTATGTTCATATTTCTTGGGACTGCAATTTATGAAGAATGCAATTACCTGTTCCATGGGTCGCATTCGGCTGTGTTTCTTCCCGATTGATTTACTTTCTGCAGTGGGTTAGCATTATTTACGTGACCATTTTACTGTTTTTATATTCTTCGCAGGACTTCTCCGCCGGACCACCGTTATGCTAGTATCAGTATATGATTTTAGTTAACTAAATTAATTCACCTTATTCATAACTTAAGGTTACAATTTGTTGTTGACAGTTTAATTTTTAAACATTCAAAAATATCTGCCACTTATTTTATTTGGGGGCATTCCTTAAATTTAGTAATAGATTCATGGAACAAGACTAAAGTTCGTGTAACTCGGAGCCAAGGTAAAAGAATATTTGTCTTTTAGAAAATAAAGGACTAATATGTAGATTGCACGGGGGCGCACGCACTTTTTCTGGTACAGGCAATATTTTCTCAGAAGTCTTCATAGTGTTTGTAAATTTACTCGCAACATAAACTTAGCAACCTGAAAAGCAAAAGATCTTGAGTTATATAACTCTACATATGTGTGTTTCTTTGTCATAGGTTTTAGCTTTGTTTGCTGCGTGGATCTCCGCCTAGTTACCTCTAGTGCAGCGTCGGACACAACCCAAATGTCACGAGTCACCGTCATTCTTGTGTAATCGGAATGGTGGTGCTTAGGAATCCGCGAGAATGCGGGTGCTCGAAGGAATACTACTAGCGAGTCATTCGGAGGAGAGGACAAAAAATATTTTTCTTAAAAGGTACGTGCTTTGGCGTCCTCCCTTGTTTTGTGTGATTAGAATTTGAATGTATCATTGAAATAATTAAATGCACAACGTTAATGCTAGTGGTAACTAAATAGTTTGTAAATCCATTTTATTACCTTTAGGTATTTCATTTGTGGATATGACTCGTTCCCATTTTTGTGAACTAGAAAAAATATATACAGTAAGAAAAATCTGTATTTGAAATCTATCTGTAGTGGTGTATACTGGAGATGGGCGATTCCGATTCGATTCACTCGGAAATCGATTATTTTAATACGATCCCCGATTATTTTGAATCGATTATTGTGATCCGATCCTGATTCGATTCGTTTCCTTACCGATTCGATTCATTTCCGATTCAGTTACGATTCCGATTCAGTTACGATTCCGATTCGGTTACGATTCCAATTCGAATGGATTTAGAGAATCCGATTTTTCGAGCGAATTGATCCACACAATACGACTCGAATCGATTTGGTCGAATCGATTCATTCCTTGAAATCTTCCATCTCTAGTGTATACCAAAGAACTTATGAATGTCAAAAACATAGGCGCGTTACCCAGAATGTATTTTTCGTTACAATGTATATTTGCAAACAGTTAATCTTATCAAACATTATCCATTCTTATTCGCCGTATATCATGAAGCACTTTAAAAAATTAAACTTAACAGTTGGTACAAAGGAAAAAAATATATGAAAAATAAACAACCTACGAGAAAAGTGGTTGGGTACACTTCCCATTTCTCTTAGGCGTTAACAACATGCAGTTGCCCGAAATTACGTTGTACCTTGCTGTAGGAAAATATTTTTATCCATTAATGAATACCCGTCGACCACATCGAGAAGGTCGCCTATATAATTAATCAAATTGCAAGTTGAATGACTCATTGCTTACCGCAGTCTTCCCTGCGTACGATTGCCCTTGGCGTGGTTTGCCGCGAGAAGAGCCGGAAACTGCGGGGAAGACGATTGCATGCCACTGAAGCGGTCGCACAGAACTCTAGATAACAAAATTCACTCGAAACAGCTGAGTGCTTTGAGCTATTCCCTTCTTTCCCGTTGACATTCTTTGCCTCGCGGGTCATTTTTGACTCACTTACACAAAGATTTGAAATAACGTCATCATGCAAAAGGATGCACACACCCTGTTCTGTTTCGTGAAGTTTTCAGAAAATCTTTTTTTTTTCTTGCCGCCAAATTCCTTTGAAAACAGATTTAGCGGTAAAATTCCCACAACTCCGTCCAAATCACGACTTTCTTCGTAATTTTGTCTCTGCTCATGCAGATTGAAAATATCGCTTACGTCTTGAATTTGGCTGTATGTCCTCTCCAGAAGGTTTTTCGCATTAAATTTTACTTAGAAATTTTTTAACTGTAGTGATCTAACCGTCTATAAGTGAAGTGGACAGGGAGAAAAACGAATGGAGTTTTGAGAATGGTAGGGGTGAAGAGGCGTTTGCTGAGAGAGATCCAAAAAAGACGGGAAAGGTGGATGGGAGGGGTACTGAAAGGCAATGGGTTGTTGAAGGTTGTAATAGAGAGCAGAATGTTGGGTAAACGGGGTATGGGTAGGAAGAGAATAGGCATCTTGGACAGAATGATGGGGGATAGGAAGTATGCAGATTTGAAGAGGGATTAAAGTTAGATGTTACGCGGCCAACCTAAGCTAACGCCCATCAAAAACCTACCTTAACCGATAATTTTCAATGATATTTATAACAATAAACAAAATAATCTAATGAGGATAGTGCCCACCATGTTGCTTACGAGTTTTAATAGTGTGGACAGTCATTATAATGAATACAATATATAATATTTAACATTATATGCGTTAATTTACTTGTCTTTTAAAGATAAATCCCCTTGAATACCGAGACAAAAGCGATTATGATCATTTAATTAAAATTTCGGATGTGTTTTATTGTCCCGGTCTGAGTCATTCACTTTAATTAAGAATTATACATTATTTGTTCCAACCGTATTGAGAAATGAGTGTTATACAGATGACCCACTTCGGTACACTTTGTGATACCTTTTCCCGCTCTAATGGCTTGTCAGTGTTTCCAATAGAAAAATTTCTGCTCTTCTACTTGTCAGCCAGTTCTCCTCTTCAAAGCGCTCCACGTTGCGACGCTCAGCCTCAGGAGACCATTAATCCTCCGGGAACATTAATCAGCTAATTGTGAAGCTCAGAAATTACTTCCTCATTCAAGAAGGATGCGGATTAGTTTTCACCGGCGTAGAGTTGGGCGCTTGCAGTTCATACTCAACAGAAGGCTGGGCCATCTTAATGCAGTTGGGTGGGGGCCTCGGTCCTCGGAATTGAAAGTAATTCGCATTGCATTCTAAAAATACAGGATGGCTTTGCATTATTCACCAGCTACGAGCTATGAAGACACCTATAAGCACGTTATCAAATGCTTCAAGTCTTCTTGTATAACTATCTAAGTTCACTACTATTCGTCCCGTTCCTTTTCTAAATAATTTCGCGTAGCGAGCGCAACGAACAATTTTTATTCGATCTTTTCACATCCAAATATAAAGGCAGATTGAAAGAATATTGCCTCTGCGTATAATAAACGGAGTACAAATCACGTGCACCACGGTTGTTTTGAAAACACGACGAAGGGAAACGTCGCATTTAATAAATGCTTTGCTTATTCCTGTATTTGTGTATTTTATTACAATTTTCCCCTAGCTGTCACGCAGGAATAGAGTTATCCATTTTTTTTCGTTTCTTTACCACAGTTAAATAGAAACTTTTAAACCCAGAAGCTCCGAACAGCACCACGGAAGCGCCGTCTACTATTGGCGGCGTCCGGAAATGAAAACGACATGAAACTTGTTTAGGTTACCAGACCCGTTTCTGGTTACGCTCTATTCGTAATATCCACTTTTCTCCCGAAGCCATGGGGGCGGTTATTTATTGCGGCAGGGTTTAAGAGCATAGCCATAGGGATCCCAATTAAAGACGTCCTTTCACTTCTCTCTGGCAAACGTCATAAATCAATGGGCTGAGAAATAAACACATGCACCGATTACATTTCGGGCACCTAAAATGGATCCGAGAAATATCACACAATATCAATATGCCGTTGCTAAGTTGCTTCTTTTACTTTTTTGCCTTTCTCATTGTCTTTGAAGTGCCTTAAACATTTTTGGTGCAGGCTGGTTTGCCACCATATTGTTTAAATCATTATGGAAGTAACATATTCATGGCATGTGCAAGTTTTCTCAGGATATCTTTCCGTTGGAACGCGTGTATTAATTGTGGCATTTGGAATTGACATTGGTTTTACCTTTTCAAAATTCACCATCTGAAGTATTGATTTGATAGGTATTCATCTTTCTCACATCTTAACTCAGCAGCATTAACCACGTGGCCATTACAACACTTCATCCTTAGCCCTTCCGAAACTTTCGAGAGACCACACGTAGTAGTAGTTTGTATTTTTGTTTACGGGGTGCTTCGACGGCTATGGTCATTTCGCACCTCTTCAAGTCATAGAAAAAACCCATATAGACAAACACGACACCAAGGCCCTGGGCGGGACACGAACCCGTGACCTTTGGGATCTTTAATAAGCGCACCAGCATCAGACCCGTAGCTGAACGAACCGGGGTAGGATGATGGCCGCATGACGTCCAGGCTACCCACCAGGCTAACCTGGTCGGCACTACACCTAAATCCTGCCTTATGAATTGTAGCATAGTTTTTATATCCATATTGAATCTTAAATTCCTCTTTATACGTTTTTCCAAAGACTTGAAATTTAAGGAAACAAAATATTTAAATGAATTCGATCACGTATTACAATGTCATTGAAATCACTCATTGGAGAATGAAGAGAGAAACTCATGATAATAACACCTAACACAGTTACTGATAATAACACAGTTAAACTTAAGTACGAGTTAGAAACAGTTAAGAATTTTAAAATGTATGATAATTTATTTGTGAGTTTCTTTGCTGATTTTGGTTTGCACATGTTCCTTCATCAAATGATGAACCCCTAGTTGTTTTATAACTGGATCTGGATATAAAGAACTTTAATATATTCATGTGATTTTGAAATTTAATGCATATCTTGAAATTAATTTGTGAATACTAAAGTATTTTTTTATTGACAAAAATAGGGCCTTCCAAGTTGTGAACAAATAGCAATCGGAGAAATAATTTCACAAGGGCATTTATTGTTATAATGTTGAATTTTTCGTAGAGGATCTCGGAATCTCCCCCTGCCACACGCCCTTGCGGCGGCTTGTAGGGTATTACGTAGACGAGAGTGCTGAAACTCGATGCTGATTCGTCACGCGTACCATAGGGTCCTTCATATAAGAGTCAAAGATATTTTAGTTTATATACAATAAGTGGATCTTATTGCCTTGGAATTACGTAGGTGGGTGTTGAGTGGATGTAGATGCATTACATCGGTGCACTTAAAAATAAGTAAAACTTAACTTTACACTATGCAAACAATTTAATATCCCTACATGTTTCGCTACACTATAGCATTACACTATAGCAATACACTATACAATTTGGAGGAATTCAGACGATGTATATGCATGTCTACGTGTACTGGGCCAAGGTATATATGTAATGGATTATTAAACCCCATCCCAACTTTGCAGTTGAACAATTTAGTTTTTCATTCTTTCGCTCGTTCGTATTCCCATTATACCCCTTCACATTTCCTTTTCAAAAAATGAATTCCCATATCAGCGAACCATACCCTCCTTGACGGAAAATTAGCGAAAAAAAACGATTTAGTTCACCTATAAACCCGCTTGCAATAGTTCCAAAGGTGAAAGTTCCTTAGATGACATCGATTCGACTTGTTTTCACTCTTTCTCGTATTCTTTCTTCTCCGGCACCTGAGTGTGATATATGTAATGGCGTAATCACGCGATGCATTGTGTCATTTACGTTTTCTCTAAAAGATGGGTTGTAATTCACCTTCACAAGAACTGAGCTTTCTCTTAACCTAGAACCTCTATAGGTCATCGTTATTAGTTAGAGATAAACTAGGTTTATTGTGAGGGGGTTTATGGTTTTATGCTATTTTTTATGATTGAATTTTGCCCAAACCGGGCTAAAACCGTGCAGAAGGCATATGAAGATTATAGTTCTCATAAAAAAATTGTCACGTGGTGACAAAACCCATTCTCAAAATTTTTCTCATAAAAATGACTTAATATCGAACAATTGAATGCAAAAAAGTTTTTGCAGAAAAGAATGATAAGATCTTTTAACTATATGATATTTTTTCAGGGACATTTTGGCAAATTGGAAGATTGGCTAGTTAAAATTATCTTAAGGAGAGACACTTTCTATTAATAGCATTGCAAACTTCATTACTTCAGAGTTACTACATATGACGAAGGCATAAAAACCACACTGAGTCAGGACACTTGTGCGGTTAGGAAATTACCATAGAAAATTTATTTTTACATTGATTTTTACCAATGAAAGACCAAGACAAATGTTATCGGGGATGGAAATTAATTTGGAGCTCTGAATTGATATATCTATAATGGTAAAAGAGTACCTTGTAGCATGGTGAGGGAAAAAATTTGTAGATGCTGTAGAAACTGTTTCCCTAGGTTTCCCTAAATTTAAATTTAGGAATTAATCTACTTATAGTTTTAATAATGCCATTGTCTAGTATACTTAATATTTTTTCATTATTCTCAAACAATTCCATCGAAGAGAATTCAGTTATCCTAAGAGCCTCGAATCAATTTTTCAGCTTAATTTTCCGCACTGAGAAAGTAACTCCCCTTCCCGCAAAGTAGATAGGACTATTATATACAGGGATTAAGGGAATATATAGTATATATATATATATATATTAGTTATGAGCACTAATGAAATAAATAAGATTTATGCAATAGAATGATCCTTGAAGTTTAAATAACGGTCTCAGAAATCCCCATATTAAGAAAATGCATATTATGATGTACATTAATCCAGAAGAATATAAAATGCGTTGCGTAATATTCAATTTGAAATACTCTTAAGAGTCCATGATTTCGGTTATATCAAAAAATAATTATCTTAAATTATACTTTGAAACATTCGGGTACATTTTACGGACAAATGACTGCAAGACTTTCTTCAGAGTATAATTCCCATGCACTACAATAACTTAAAAGTATTAATGGATGATGTATTAATTTAATTTGGATGTCAGTAACAAACCTGTATGGTTCGAGTATATACATGTATAAAATTAAGTACTTATATGAGGTCGTGGTAGCCAAGTGGGTAGAGTGCTTGGCTACTGACCGGGGGACCCGGGTTCAAGACCGGACACCTCCAGCTAAACCCAAGCTGAGTGATTTTTCGGGTACCACATCTTCGTGGGAAACCACAGGCGGCACAG
>WURS02006237.1:0-12580 GCA_011762765.2 Rhinocypha anisoptera
CAGCGTGCCGGAGCGAGCGAGCGTGCAGGCCAGGCAATATTTCTCGCCGTCTTTAGAAACGTCCCCCTTCAAAATCGTCGCTCTACTGCCGCTCAGCCGTTTCCTCTTTTTCCCGATTCGTAATTCTCACGCACGGCGCGAGCGGCTACTCGCCACAAATGAATCGCTCTCTCTCCTTTCCTTCACGCCTGCCCGCCCTCGGAGGCCGAAGGGGCTGCCGGGAAAGCTCTGGGGAAAAGACCGCAGGTCGCGAAAGCTATACGTAGTTGGCGCTCGGTCGACTTCATTTATTATTGAGATTAATAATTATTGCGCTCCGCGTGTGTGTACTCAACCACACCGCACTACCGTCCGCATAAAGTTTAAGGATGGGCGATTCAGATTCCGTTCACTCGGAAATGATTATTTTAATACGTTTCCCGATTATTTTAAATCTATTAGCATGATCCGATTCTGATTCGATTCGTTTCCTTTCCGATTCCGATTATATTACGATTTCGATTCGGTTACGATTTCGATTCGAATACGATTTCGATTTTAAAACGATTCATCTTCCAATTTTGGCCGCCGGGTGGCAATGGCGATACGATTCGATAAAATTCTTATCTTAAAATCGATTCAGAAGCTGTTTCGTGAAGAATCTGCTTTTGGGAAACATGTTTTATAGTAGTGCAGGATAATTTTCGTGTTTGCGTATGTTATTTATTTAATTTAACGCTTCTCTTGAACCATACAGAAATAAGGACTGCATTGAATCACTTGATCTCTCACAGCCAACTGCTTGACCGCGAATCAATTCAATCCAGATTTTTTTAATCAAATGATTTCCATACGATTCGGATCGATTCAATCCTTGAAATCGCCCATTCAGGCTGTACTCTCACAGCGGCCACGTTCCCTAACGTAATGGGACGGGTGTTAATTCCATAACGAAACAGTATAATCTGTTGAATAAATACATTAAAAAACACACGATTCAACCCTAAGTTAAGTTTGATTGGTGAGGTTACAGAGACTACCTAACACTAAGTCCAACGTTTCGTGTAATATTCACACTTCTACTCCTGCATATTATCCTGCAAATCGCTGCAAGATTGTGTGTGGCAGGGGGTGAGCCGCTATCATACCGGCACTCCCACATGCGAGAGCTACTTCAGATTATTCACTCAGAAGGAAACTATTTGCATGCAAAACAGTCAATGGCTAAACAGTTACATCATGCCGGAACGTTGTCAAACCACATTTCCTGCGAAATAACTACAAAACACTAACTTTCCTAACTAACCCAAGGACCACGTTTAGCTTGATTTTTAATCGCACTCGGGAAAAATGCGGTTATATGTCCATCCGTTCCATAATCTATCGCTCTGATTTTTCCCTCCGCAAATCAGGGTAGGGATGCCAGTTGCTTTCCCTGTGCCGCCTACAATATCTTATGAAGATGTGGTGTCCAAAATGTCATTCGGTTTGAGTTCCATCGGGAGGAGTCCAGATGGCCTCGTCACCTGGGACGGATTCAGAGTCTCCCATTCAGTAGTCGAGCGATATATCGTTCCTCCCACTGGACTAACACGACCTCTCAAATAATTGAGTCGACTCTGAAAATTAATAAGTAAGAGTGATTACCTAGTATAATAAGCGTACAAAAAATGTCATCGCTTGAAAAGAGCGAGATGAATTTTCTCAGTTTCCTTAAGGACCGATAAAAATAAGAAATGAATTACGGAATCGGAGACTAATATGACTCTCACACAATGTGAACCACTTTATATAGAAGCGTATTCTTCGACTTCAGGACGCAATATATAGGGACCAACGGTTACTTTTCATTAATTAATACTTTTTCATACGAAAAATGTGAGATCATAAATCTTTTAGATGAAGTTTAACTTCTCGATTATTCAACCAAAATCTTTTTTATCTAACTCAACGCTCTTCACATTTAAATCACATATCTGCATCTAAATCTAAGAAATACCCTTCAAGCCGCAGCAAAGACGTGAGGCAGGGGATGACTGCACACCGAGCATGCATTCTCAAAAGCACACACACATAAACAATTAGGAACAGACCGACACCGTTCGTGCAAATCATTCAAAGATTCGTCTATCACGGCAGGTATCCTGACTCCTGCAACCCTTCCCATAGGCCCCACTCTTGTTTGTTGTCGCCTCCATATAAACTGTCACATTATGGATTCATTATTTTAACATTAAAGTTTTATAAAAATGATACAGATAAAAAAACGACATTAAACCACGGTCATTTGATTGTACTTTTTTACCGATAAATACGAAACGTACCCACCACATCACTTTTTTTACCTCAATGGAAATATACTCCCTTTAAGTTTTCGGGAAACATAAAAATGAAAATGTTTAAATATTTTCCCTTGAGCTAATTAGTTGTATATTTTAATTAGATCCTGAAGAAAGCATAAACCTTCGATGCAATCAAAATATATTTTATACTTAAGGCATAAAAAATTAAAATACATTAGTGAACGAATTATAAAATATCGCTTTGACTGCTATTTGTCAAGGGGATTCTTTTGCAGGAAACATGTTGTTTGCCCTAATTGAGCATGAAAATATACTAAATATGTAAAATTGGAAATATTTTCATGCGTTTCGTTCGTATTCGTTTTATTCGTATATTTTAGACAGCGCCGGATACTACTTTGGGCACCGCTAAAGCTCAGAGGGAAATAGGTTTGGAATTCGGTTTTTCAGTGAGAATAGATCTGTAAGTCTCAGGTTTACCTCGTATTGACTGAATGCAGCGTTCTAATTGAAAGGTTTAGCCTGGCTGCGAAGAGTCAAACATTCTTCGTCAATACTCGGCCCAAAACTTCATCTTGGACCGGATAGAACACTCTCCCATTTAATGTTGTGGAAAGGGCCGCCTGCGCAACATGCCGTCCGAATGCATAAAGGCATTTAATGTCAGGGAGCTCTCGAAGCGATGTCGACATAAGAATAGATTTTTCTAACACGTGATTTGAATGGAGGATTACCACCGCGCTGACGAGAAAGTTTCTCGAGGACCTCGGATGGAAAATGGAGAAAGGATGTTGCTCCAGACATGAAAATCGAGGAGACGCATAAATTCTGGGAGTTTTGAAAGTGTCACCTAAATATTTCCCCTCTGCACAGAAAATCGAAAACACTTTCCATTTTTCGTTGTTTTAATTACGACCCAGATGCAAAAATAATATTCCTTGAAATCAATTAACCAACGGATTGGTCGAGTGCCAGATTCAAACAAACCGTGATCTCATAGAACAAGTCCTATGTAATTTCAATCCCTTCTGCAGGATATCACAACTAAAGAAGTCGGAAAATAACGATTAATTTTTATTTTCAGTAGTCCTTCAAACTATCGATATAAATGCTTTCCTCGTTCTTTTAAAGTTTCTAATCTAAAATTCAGGTTAGACATAGTTTCTGAAGTAGCGAATGACACAAATATTACTCATCAATACAATTTACGGTAATTTCCAGTGGTATAGAATATAAAATAATTTAAAGGAATTTAATGAAAGCATGTTGCTAATTTAAAAGTCAAATAATTAAAATATAATTTGTCATTAGATCTACCCACATTCAAACATTTTCCAAGTGAGAAAATGAAGTTACTGTAGATTTTAGGATATAAAATATAACAAATGGGAAGCGATCAGCATTCTCCGTTTTGTGGGCCATATCTCCACGCTGAATGAGAGGAAAGAATAAAGAGAGTAGGAAAAGGAAATAAAATAAATACAACAAGACGATAAAAAATATAACACTAAAGCAATGATCTGCAACCAAAGCAGGATAAACAAGTGTAGCAGAAAAATGACGATAGATGGCAGTATAACTGGAACGGTTCGATTGAATCCACAATTATCCGACCCTCAAAGAATGCGGAGAAGCATAACGGAATACCATGGTAGTTAAGAAGCTTAGATCATATATCTCCTTACTACATCCAAATGTCGTGCGCATAGTCATTTTGAAACCATCTACAAATAGTCCGCTACTCCTCTTTGCCTCTAGACCATTGCTTTGGGTTGAATTAAATTTATCTTTTCCGAAGTGGTTGAAGACATATAAGACATATATTACAAAACCCATGTCACAATCCCAGTATAGTATCAGATCACGGACATAAAAACAGATAGATTGACTGTAAAACAGATAGATATAAAACTTAATGTTTTCTCGTACGATCAGAGAACAAAATAGGTATGATCAAGCGTGAAAAGTTTAAGTTAGTTAGTGCATTACGTATTTTTATCTTGCACACGTCTTAAATTTCCATCCATCTTCAATAATGTTGTGTGTGTGCTTGTGAGAATACATTCGCGGTGTGGACCGACGCACTCTTCCAGACCAACATTATACACGTGGTCTGTTTGTCTCCCCTGCCTCACTCCTTTCTTGGCCCCTGCTTCTTTTCTGCTTACACCCTATCCTACGGCAGGGTTAGACTAGTGAAGAGTCTCTTTACGTGCTAATCTAAAGATCGAGGGTTTGAATCCCACTTCGGGCATGGGTGTTTTCAAAACTATGATTGTTCTAAAGGTTAAACCTAAAAGAGGAACTAGAGGTCCTGATATCACCAGATTAAAAAAAAGATTATATTAATAATTATTATGAATAATATTATCTTATCATAAGAAATTATTTCAGGCTTCACTTGGTGGAATTTTCTCATCATTGAACGAATTAAAAAAGAACAAACTGCAATACCACATACAGCCGTGCATAACAGCATCATCACCTAATGATGACCCAACGAAATCTGGTCGTGTTAAAGTAAACCTTGTATGTGGAATTGCAGTGTGCTCTTTTTTAAATCATTCCATTTTCTTATCTCCCCATTATGCCTATTGGGTGCATCGATCTTCAGTGAATGGTGGTCAACTCCAAGTTGTCTAAAGCATTCACCGGGTCCATAAATGCAATAAAATTTGGTTGGCTTCCATGTGGTCTCTCTTTATTATTATGAGCTTAAGGGTTCTCTTCTGTCTGCCTATTTTAAATCTATGTTTTTCATGATTTAAGTAACTCTCTTCCGCTTTCCTGATCATTCTTTGATATACATTTCCAACCGAAATCTATGATGAAAGGCTTAAAAGAGAACATTGCAATTCCACATAAAAGTTTTATTACAATACTAGGTTTGGCCGCGTCACAGCATCTTCAGGTCTGATTGTTATTCGGCGAAACCTGGTCCTTTTGAAATAAACATTATTTATGTGGAATCACAGTGTTTTCTTTTAAATCCTTCATGATGAGGGAATTCCAACAAGTGAAGCCTGAAAGGATTTCTTAAAATCTGTGATGCTTGACTTCTCAGGCTAATCTCAAGAAAATTTCGCACGCTCGCCTCTTTCCTTTTATGATCAAGAGATGATAATTTTCTCGATCCAATTGATAAAGATCTTAGTCACTTTCCTGTTTCCATCATTCGTCAAAAACTCCTCCCTGTTCGCCTCTCGCTTCACGGGTGACGGATTACTTTCAAGGTTCACTGAAAGGGTCAGGTCGCACAAGAACCATTTGTTCACACTTTTAATTCCTCTACACGCTTTATTAATGGGGGTCGTCTACTTTGGCGTCTGGAAACAAACTTATTCATAGTAATTCATTTTTACTTCACGACAAATCACTCTATAAAGAAAATAAAAATAAAAGGCTATATCTTATATCCCCTCATCGTTGTGGGATGTTCGGTGTTGACCTCCTTCGTCATCTTAGAAACATCTCGTTCAGTCGCCTTGGGGTTAATGCCTGGAATCTGGTGACCATTTATCTTTATTTCGTTTCATGGAGTACTAGGAGAACTTCATGGCTCACATCTTTCTAGTCATTCGTGCGACTTACGGCCATTTTGTTGTGACTTACGACCCGTCACCATTGCCCTTAGGTTTATGTCTAACATCTGGTTCGTATTTCTCCGTATCGTATTTCGATTGCCATTCGAGGAGCCTGAAGTACCTTACTTCACTCGCGCCCTCAATTCATTCTCATTCATTTCTCGTTCATTTTATAAATGTTGGGGTGAAATTTCGCGGTCAAATTCAGTTTAATAATTAATGTACTTTTTTATTTATTTTTTCATTTTCCCACACACACTAGATCAATTACAGTGACACAGGGATACAATTTGTAACACACACATCAATGCACTAGGTGGAAAATACAAAATCCACATAAGCGAGATTCGAACCCCCGACCTCCAGGTTACCCTGCCGTCACCGAGACCGGCAACAGAGTTGACAGATTACTTTGTTTAGGAGAAGATCTGGAAGCATAGTGGAAATTTCTCATCGAGTCTAAAAGGAATAAGTCATTTATGAAGATTCAGGCGTGTTGTTGTGAAATGCTGATATACGTATTCATGGTGAAATGAAGTGGCAAACTTCCACCGATAAAAATTTATTATGACTTAAGGTTTGTTGGAGTGAAACTGAAACTTAAGTCATAATACATTTTTATCAGTGGAAGTTGGCTACTTTATTTCACCATGAATTTGAATAAGTCATTTTTTGAGTGAAGAAGTTGGATGAAAATAAGGGGGAAAAAATTAAGGTGCCCCTTCATCCTGAATTCGTGAGAGGAATAGAGCGAATTGTAAATGAACAACTTCCCTCGGGATTTTGAAAGCGGAAAGTGAAGAAGATAAACCGCCAATAACTCGTTTCCTTCTTTCATTTTGAGCCTGGGATGATTTTATTAAATGCAAGATTACGAGAAAATTCCTAATAGTAGTATTATTATTTATAAAGTACATCGACGACTATGGTGTCGAAGTACGTCTTCAAAACAATGAAAAAAAACCTATTGGACACATACAACACCCATGTCCTAGGCGGGACACGAACCCTCTACCTGCGACACCTGTACTTTGACGTGGAAAGAGAGCTAAGATATAAGACCGAAGAAGGTACTCGCATACCGGATCTCATAGCGACCAAAGGGGAGAAAACGTATGTGATCGACGCTCTCAGTTGGTTGGTGAGCAAGTGGACCTAGAGAAGGCGAATACCCGGAAGGTGGCCAAGTATCGGGGGAACACGCGAAACTGCTGCGAAACATCAAGAGCAGGAAGGGTGTCTGCAAGAAGTGGGAGTCCTCGCCATCACCTTGAGCTGCAGGGGAATCTGGAACAAGAGATCCGTCCGCGACGCCATCGGAGCCAGAGTGACGAAGAAGAGCGACATCAAAGTGCTGGCCAGCCGCGAGTGATAGTGGGGGGGGACTGATTTCCTTAAATATTTTCAATGGGTGCACCGTAGTTTGAGAGGACCGATTTGGTTGATGGCCGGATGACGTCGGCTTGCAGATGGTCGCCGCTTTCCAGCAATAGACGTAATCAGGCGGTGTGGTTTTTAGTTGTTATGGGTCGGGATATAAAAACCCCGGCCGGGTCCCACACTCTCCCTTGGGCCTTCTTCCCAGGGAGTGCGCAACTGCAATTTCCACACCACTCCCCCAAAATAAAGGTAGCCGGCGACGCGCTATCCAACAGCCGACAAAAATGCCTTCGCTGTCGAACGTGATCCTACAATATGAGTCGGTAATATTCTTGAGATTTTCATAAGTATTTCTGATAGATAAATAATTAAAAAAATCATTTAGAGGTTAAAAAACATGAAGGTGATTAATTACAAAATAATCCACCATATTTTCATAGAATAAACAACTGAAAACCTTTATATTTTGTAGATATATGTAATTATGATAAAAAATTATATAACCTTAACAAAAGGAGAACGAGGGAAAGCAGTGTATCGGGTGGAAGGGTGTGGTGGAAGCGGAAATGAATGAGGCGCGTGGGAGAAGGGGAGTTATAAGACGGACAGACGGAGAAGGAAGAGAGAAGACTGCGCCAGGCCCTTATATACGGACACGTGATGAAATAAGATAAAAGCTATAATTTTTTGGAAATTTAAATTTAATCTAAAACTATATCCCAGATTCCTGAGAATTACTAAATTTTTACTTTTGTTGATAATGTTGATATCCATCATTGATATTTTTATCAATTTAAGTTTAAGTTTTTGGATTTAATTACTTTCTTTCAATACGAATACTTCTAATATAAGAATGTGGGAATGAATACCTCGTGATGGGTCACCCCCTGCCACATACCCTTACGGGTATCGCGTAGGCATAGACGCACTAAGGTTAAAACAAAATGCTTCTCAAACATCAGCCAACCACGAATAACATAAAAAATAGAGTCTAATGGTATTATTTTGCAAATGAAATGACATGTCCCTAATATTTATGGATGGAGCACCGATATCCATTGGTAATATATTCATTTGAAGTAATCCGAATAGAAATTTGTGAATCTGAAACAGGTGTTTTAATTTTCAATTAGGCGCTGAATTAAGCCTCAATGATTTTAGGAGTTCGTAATAATCGATTAAGAAAAATACAAATGTAACCATTTTTTAATCGCAAATTTTCAAACCCAAATCTATAGTCATATCAATGCATCTAATTGATTAAACTCAATCAACTAATCAATCCTATATTCACATTTTCATTTAATGCTATAAGAACTTAAAATACTTTAAAAGTAAATGTTTTCACTTGCCTATTTTACTTTCTGAAAAATCCAGCATTATCTAGAATATGCATCCCGCATAAATGTATTCATTTTATTCAAAAACTTATATTTTACGAATATACGTTTTCTGAACAGCGCTAAGGAGAAAACTCAGCACGGATGTTATCTCATTCCTTTTCTATCTTGTAAACTAGGCCAACGGAATATTCCTAGTCCGGTTTTCCATCACCATGGAGGGAGGTTGTTACTCCACTTCCTTCTTGGATGTCCTCTACTTACTGAAAATCATAGATATTTCTATTGGTGTGTGGTCTGACATACGGCTTAAATGTTTTTTCTTAAATCCTTCCTATGTTTTTCCGTTGGGAAGTCCATTACTTTACATCTGCCCAACATTTGTGATCGTCCGATATTTTCACTGCTTGTAATGCTGCTATAATGCCTGAGTAATTTAGCAACCGGTTTCAAGTCCTGAAAAATGAGAAGGGTTGGAGAACCAGGTCCCCTCAGCGGCAGCCTACCCTCCTCAAAACAAGCAAGCAGCTGAAAGTACCGAGAAAAAGCTTCGGGTGTTATCAAGGTGATAAATCCAATGAAACCTAATCTCTTGATTGCGTAAAGTATTATGCCTGAAAATTCAGGACTTTAAAAAAGTTGTGATTCATTCTTGAAATACCTTTCAAATCGTGATAAATCTATCAGCACATCTAATTCGAATCAGTTGGGAAATAGTTATAGATACAATAAACAATAATAAATTGATTTTGATATCTGACTGACTTTGATTTAGCTAAAAACTGACTTTTTAAGAGATAGTATTTCAAGCCCTCACTCTTATATCTTAATGCCCTTTCTTACTTTAACGCGTTTTCAATCGTTGTGAACGAGAGATAATTTACCTAAGTCGATCTTTTACCAGCACGCAGTGAATTTCAACAGACTCCTTCGAGTAATGAGGAATCAAAAGATCCAATAATCGATCAAATTAGCACTCTACGCCAAAAAGATAAAAGCCTTTAATGTCCGAATATTCCTCCGGGTCTGCAGCTTCTCGTCTTAATCGTGTAATGATCATGAGAAAGTTTCAGTGGATTCCCGCACCTTGGAATTAAAACCCCGAAGTAGACGAATGGCTCTCCTTAATTCTTAAAGCGTCGATCCAATCTATACTGAATGTCTTTCTCCATTAAAGACTCTATAGAAGACATACACTCGGTTCAATCCCAGTAATTAGTGGACATTTAGCGACAATTTCAATTACTAACTTGCACCGTCCGACTCACGTGCACATATGAATGTATTTTCGAGAATACGCCACGAAGTTGATCCTGTTCAGGTCTTCCTTGTGTATCACAAAACGTCTACAGTATTAATCTTTATGTATAGAATGTCAGGAGTAGAAATAATTTGACTAAGTTGGTACTAAATTTTCACAACCAGGCCTTCTTCAACCATTCATTTCTTTCTCCTCCAGCGACCTACTTCCCTCATAGGCTTGAACGATGAATCCAGCGCCTTCCTACTCGGAATTTCCCTTGCCACCGCCTACATCAAAGAATCATATGGAAACAGTTGAAACGTCAAATTCTCCTTCGGGCGCGAAAGTGGAGCCGCTCACTTTGTTAGGATACTTTTCTATCCAACCGTACAATATAGTATTTCACAATACCATCTTCTTTCTCCGGGATCACTTGGTAGCAGTCTTGGCTATGCCACCTAGTGGCGACTTTGACTACTATTTAGGTACGGCTATTCCAACGACACGACCGATATTGCATTTCATTGTTGAACGACCAAAAAATGGTGGGAAGAAGATGCTGCCATTTTGCATAATAACCGATACTTTTAATAGCAGCATCGCAACGTTTTCCCTTTAGTAAAAACCAAGTGACCTTGAAATGGTCGAATGGAGGTAAAGTGTTAAATTGTCTATTATACTACGGTGACCCGTCATACCTCAGAACTGAGAAATGAACCCAACTTTTTCTCCGACTAGTATTTCTTTCATCGTAAACTTTCGTTCTTGCTTGTAAATCGAAGTCCGGAAAACAGGTGATTTTTTACTCTTGTTTTGCGGTGACTATTTCCTTATCCGCTCTCCATTCTTCCTATTGCACAGAGGAAAGACGTGGAAAAAATAAATTAAAATCTATTATTCCAGCCTGGTGCTTTATGCAAGGAGGTAAATATAAATTACTCCGCTCTATGTGAAATGTTTACGATGATCAGTCTATTTAAACGTTAAGTTTCTACCGTGCCCAGAGGCCCAGGCAGCAAGCTTGAAGTGGACAAGCAGAAAAGGAATTCCAACATTTATTCAACGAGGTTAGTCGGTTCTGAAGTTTATTATATCAACTGCTGATCGTGTGTTTCCTGCGGCTGTTTTCGGTATAGCGATATGTAGGGCGTTTCACGCAAAATAAAACGATTACTTTCAATTCTCTACTAGCGCTTTTGGACTGAAAATGCATTGATCGAGAGTTTACTAGAAAAAATGAGTCTACCTGTCATCTTACGGTCTTCTTGCCTATTCACGCTTTTATGCCTTTTTCTTATCCCCATATTCGTATTTAAATTTATAAACTGGTGAAATAAATGCCCCAGCCCATCGATCTGGATTGAATCGGCCGATGAATTGTACATATGACAGAGGAAAGTTTTTATGAGGTCAGATATCGTGAGTTAAATGTACTTAGTATACTTGCGCACTTCAAAACACCATTATTATTTGTTTAACTATTCTTCCACGAAAAAGTAGTTTGTCTCAGGATATATAGTTATGGCTTGGGAAGTCGATGGATCCAATGGGTCTTCGTCATTCATCGAGAATCCTTAACGGCTCCTCGCGTCCTAGGGTAATATAAAGAGAGGAGAAGAGGGTATTATTGTCGACCAGGTGTGGCAGATAGAAACAGCGACATGTATTTGGCTCTGTGCACTAAGGATGAGGCGGGGGAATGGCGGTGGCTAAAGGGCGAGTATTCTTCCCCGACACTTCTTCACCTCGAGTGGAGGAGGTCGAAAGTGGCGAGGGTGGAATCGAATGGGAGAACAAGAGAACTCCCCCTTGACCACTTATAAGGTTCCCCGGGGTGGTTTCCATTTAATACTTCCTCTATCCCATCCGCAACCCCGCCACTGTCCCCCCAAACCCTGCCTCCGCGGGATGCTGTCGTCAATACGAGTCATTACACCACTGGAGCGTTGCCAATGAATCCATTTTACGATCGCGTATAAGTACACAACACACGCACAGGTGAACACGAAGAAAAAACAGACCATACCGAAGATGCGGGTTGAGGATTTGGTTCAAAGTGCGGAGGAGGAGGAGGAGGGAAAGAGAGAGAGAGAGATAAGGAGAGAGGAGCGATTGAAGATCACTGAGCGCCCGTAAACTAGGTTATTTACGCTCTGAAGTAAAAAGATCGGTTCGTACGTGATAATGGCCATTTCGCCGTCGTAACTTTCCCGCTCTCCTCTTTCCATTTTTAATCTGTTTGGTTTCTCGTTCTCAAACGTAAAAGGTATTGAGAAACGGAGCGCCTCGAGCCATAAAAATCGTACGACAGCGCAAATGGTTGCCATTACAATATCAGCGGAAGTATCACCGAGGGACGAGAAATGGGGGTTGTAAAAATATTGTTGGCGTCTTTTTCAGTTTGTGTGTTACATGGTCAATTGGCGCTACGGAAAGGAATTGAAAGGCTGGATTGTGACGTCAGCGCGAGAATTGAATTACCAGAACCCGTCGACCCGATTGCAAAATGCGACTTTTCCGAGGAATGCGTCTGGAAGTTTGGATGCCGCGGAGTGATGAATAAAAAATATCTCAATATCTCTTTCATTCTAGCTGCAATTATATTATATAATTATGATATTATATATTTTATTATTATATAATTTCAGTTATATTAATTTAAATTATATAATTTCTGATGTAATGAAAGAGCACTCATTACGTGACCACATCCAAACACTCAACCCTTTCATCTGCCCCTCCCCCTCCCCC
>WURS02006248.1:0-28761 GCA_011762765.2 Rhinocypha anisoptera
GACACCACGGCCGGTACGCCCCCGTGGGGGTTAGTACGGTCCGTTTTGGGCGGGCTAATGATGACTCTCTTAAAGGTAGTGAGAGTATTTGATAATCTGGTGGGAAACACTCCTGCCCACTAAACCCATTGAAATGCCTTAGATTTTTGTTGTCTGATTAAATATAATTTATTGAATGGCAGGAAATTCTGGAAGATATCATGATATTTCAGCATGTGTGCAAGGTTGTTGTACTAAAAAAGAGTTAAGAAAACTTTTCCAATCGACACACATACCTTTAAACTCATCTCTATGCATGAGCTCATGCATAATTTTCACTTGACATTTTTAAGACACTAATACTTTGTCCATTCTATGAAATGCAAGGTTCCAGCTAAAAATCATGGAATCACCTCATTGTACTTTAGAAATGTAATTTCCTCATTCACTTTCAACACCAATTTCATTTACTATATATTCAACCAATGTTTTGACCAAGAACCTTTGGCAATACATTAGTCATATACTAATTATGATTTTCTTACTATAAGGAGACAACATTTTATTATTTGACTAACAAGTATAAATATTTGTGGCAGTGACTGTATGGCATCACTACTGATCTGTAAAGTCCAACCAAAACTGAGCTATGCCAAAGGACTATATCATTTAATCTATGGAAATTTAAATCACTCCATTACTGAATGATTATAATTTCAACTTATTACATATATTTATTTTCAACAATATCATCGAAGCATGCAAACCAAAATAATATTAAGTATTTACCTTTGAATATCACTCCATTTGAATTCTACAGGCCATGCAGAAAAATCAAAGTCATATCTAGCGAGTGCTTTCTGAAATATTAATGAATACCAGTTGTTTTAAACAAATCTAAATTCTACATTGGCAAATCAACTACAATTCCGATATCCATAAACATCACCTTTGTGTCTTTGTTCAAGTCCTTCCTGGCAGCTTGAAGGGCAGTCAGAAATGTAATATACATTGGATTTTGGGACCTTGCAAATCCCCTCATACAATAAGAAGCTGCAATTATGACTCCAACACCAGTCAAAACTTTCACCATACTAATTACCCCATCAATGAGCAAATGGCCTCTTCTGTACAAGAATGTAGCAATGAATGGAGACGTATACAAGCTGATTCCCCACATCAATGATATCTGAAAGTTCAACAAACTAGATGTGGCTTAGTGCTATAAGATATCCTTTCAGCTTAATCACATCAAGAATTTGATTTTCTCATTGCTCAAAGCAGGGGTCAAACAAATATGTACGATAAAGTTCCACACCATGGAGTCAAATACAATAGGCACTCATTGATGTATCTAATGAATTAAAAGTAAGTCGTAGCAAGGAAGAGAATGAGCAACATATAAACCTAGACTGGAGAATAAAGCTTATGCGGCTTTCGCTTTCAAAGAATTTTAATCACGACCTGGATTTCAGGAATTTATGCCATCATCCGCGGGCCTATGGGGAAGAAAGCCGAGACACGTGCCCCCTATTTTTTTTCTTCTAGTTTTATGGTAAATATTTTCGTCGAGATCCGTGACCCAAGGTTTGCGACCTCTCCTTGTTAGCTCACAGGATTTGACTCGGACTGATGGTAGTCCCAATTGACTACCACCACCTCAAAAGCTGACTTAATCAATTAAAAATTATTGCCAAGCGTTTATTTATTACACACTGGTTTTTCAGTGTGGGATAATATTCATCCGCTGTATGGAAAAAAAATCGATCTAAGCATTTTAACACGCTCAACACTCATTCAAAACTGAAACAGGTATTACTGAAGAGATACCAATAATTGATATCCTACTTAATATTTTATACACTGATCTCATCAACTTTCGACTGGTAAATCCCATAATAATAACAACGTGAAAATAAGCAAAGCAATATGCAATGGCCACTATAGTTGAATATCAATTTAGTCTTTTAAGTCCAATCATTACCAAGTAGTTCAATTGTTCAGGTTAGAAAGAAAGAATTGACGATAATGAAGACACGAACAAGTAAATGAAAAATAAAATATCGTAAATAATATGAATGATTCCGAACAGCCTAAAATGTCAATTAGGAGATGTCATAAAGGCGGTTAGTGTTTTATAAGTATTGAATTATATAGACATAAGGACAAATGAAGATATTACGGCATAAAAACGATACAGTAATGTAACTATAATTGGAGTAATTTCTAGCTCAATTAATCAAGCAATCAATCAGCAAGGTTAAGCATTTCAAAATCCCTTGAGTAAGATAATCAAGCCACTGAAACAAAACAGTTAATACTCACAGATTCTATTACACGATCGCCCCATTTTTCCAGATGACTTGGCTCGTATGAAATTCCCTATGAGAAGAAACAAGCTGTATAAACAATATAGTAAAATCAATAACGTACCTAATGAAATGAATCTGTCGGGAAAGATAATATGACAGCACAAGAGAAGCAGTTAGCACTAAAGGTGAATTTTTACTATGATTAAGTATCATATAAAGAGTGGTCAAACAATAATACGTACCTGTAATCTACCATCGCCATACATTCTATACAATTTTGGACTGAACATACATTTCCATATCAATCCGATGGAAGCCATTTTTCATCTAAGTGAACAGATGACAACCCATGTCCGAACCCTCCTATCCACAACAAGAAACAAATATTCTTCAAATGCGCATCATTGGGCAATATTGTTTGTTGCAATCATGAAAAGGGTATTCTAGCTGATTGGAATAGTAACAACCCGCCACTAGAAACACTGAATTATGTCAACCTTATTGTAAGTCGAAAAGATCTCTTAATTTTATATATTCACCAACTTTTTCTACGATGAAGGGTTCAGTTTTTTACAGGACTCGGCTCATTTCCGGTAATGTGGTTGTATTTTCAATATTAAATGACTGCAGTGTGGAATGAAAAGGTGCTAGATACAATTCATCCAACAAAGTATTTATACTATTGATATTGGTCCACAAAAGAAGAAGAATGAGTTATTCCAGGTTTGTCCGCAGACTCAAACTCCGCAGAATCAAAATTATCCTGATAATTCTATGCTTAACACTAGTAAAATGTAAACATTGTGAATTCAGGATGAAAAACGTTTTTTTCGTCCATGGTGCTTTATGAGCTTGACAACAAAATGTTTAGCAATTTTAACATATGTTGGTGTAATGACATTAAACCCCTTTTATGTATTCAACTATATTATAAAGTCCCATGATTTATATATAGAATGTGTAGTCAACTAATAGTTTTTCTGTCATAATTTCAGAAGGGAAGCATTGGCTGTCACGGCTCAAAAGAAAAGAGAATGTAATACTAAGGCATTGAGAATAGTTGAAATGATGTTAGATGACAACGTAAATCGTGACTGGCTTATATACAATGTAAGTGTCTTTCTCATAATAATTCGTTTACCATGTACAAAGAGGTTTAGAGTCTACCACAGATAACTAGCAAATACTTCGAATATTAGGGATTCTTATGATATGACAAGCCCACACTTTATTCAATAGGTAGCCATTTAATTTTAACCTCCTGCATTCCAGGAAAAATTGCCCCTCCCGAGATCATTCAATATCCTGCTACTTCTTGATCTCTCCTGTACTTTTCCATACGTTGAAACTCCCAACTTATTTGGATTTTTACTATATTAACCTTTATTGTTTCATCTCCATCCATACCATAATTTAAAAAGTAAATATATTTTCTCGAAAACTCCTATATGACTTAAGCAAAATAGGCTGGGAGAAGAAAAATTAAGGCATTCTAAAGAGAAAAAGTTGACAATTGTGGAAAATCCAAAAATAGCAGCAGGAGTGGATGAACTGAGTACTAAGAAGTTACGGAATAATGAAGAATTATTATATATACAGTGTTGCAAACAAGAATAGATATTTTAAATAAAATGAAAAATAGAGATGAAGGTGTTATAGAAGGGTGCAGTGACTTCTCATCTATCAAGGACATAAATGCAGTTTTTTGGTAGTATTATAGAAATAGACAACAATTAATGCATATATGCAATGGCATTTGATTCCTTCCATTTTTTTAGAACCAAGTTTGACTGAAATTTTTATGTCTAACATTTCTCCAAATATGGCCAAGGCATCTGGAGACTAATTTGGTGGGACTAACTAACCACTGAAAATAACTAGTGGGTGACAAAAATTTTAATGAATTCAATCTAATAAACTAATCAATGATCCTCTGCAAATTACTACCAACTTTAATGATCTGTTTGCCTTGAAGTGCAATCATCCATAAGCTCACAGTGTCAACAGCAGTGCACATGACTGAAGGCTCTTTCTTTTCCTGACTACTTCTAGATAATAATTAAATTTTGTGCCTTTAATTACGAATTCCTTGTCATCAGGTATTGGCAAAATTCTCCGTCTCTGATTAAAGCCTCCATCCATGTTATCATCAAACCTAAGTTGACTTCCAGTGGTATCTTACACACTAACTTAAAGTTGGCCAGTGTCTCTCCCATCACAAAAAAGGCTCATGTCAACCTTTCTGACAATAATTACCAGTCTGCAGTCTCTGTGTTGTCAAAAAATTTTTAGTCACCAGTATACCATAGGATCATAAATTTTCGGATCAAATTCAAAGAATTACTTCTTCGAACATAACCAGTTGATTCATAACCCCCAACACAATTTTAGAAAACCTAGATACACCATTAATTTTATCCAAAAACTCATAAATTCCTTAACTCATGTTTGAATGATAAACAGTGTTCGTTGGGTATGTTCTATGACCTCAAAAAAAGGTTATGACAGCATTTACCACAACATTTTTTCTGGTAGTCTCTAATTTCTGCTGGTCTTCTAATTTTCTCCAAATTATAGTTATGGAAGGTAAGTATATCCCTTGACTGGAGCATTTCCTACCTGACTGACAGAAAAAAGATAGTTAAATACCTGAATCACTCCCAAGGTACCCCTCTTCAAGCATACATTCTGCAGCACCTCAGAATATCTGGATTATTAATTTACAGGCATTTGTGTTGTGCTTATTTGATGCTGTATGACCTTATGAAACAAAAAATTATTATATACTTGTTCTACTTATCACTCGTCATTAATTCATGACTTTCTTGCCCTTGGCAATTTCATCACTCATGTTTTATGATTAAATTTAAGTTGTTTAACTTTATGCATTGGATTTATTTCAGCTGAAGTATATATCTCAATCTCATTTTCAAGATGCCATTGAAGAGAGAGCGATTTCTAAACATTGTGGTTATCCCTTATGCAATGAATGTTTAGGAAATATACCAAAGCAACAGTATCATATATCTGTGAAGACAAATAAAGTTTATGACATCACTGAAAGAAAGGTAATTACAGTTTACTTTATTATTATGATACTTCATCTTATTTCTTGGCATAATCTGTATTTGAAGTTGGATATATGCCTTTTATCTTTGTATTTAGTATTTCTGCAGCAACTACTGTTATAAAGCTGCGCAGTTCCTGAAAGAGCAGCTTCTTACAAGTCCTGTATGGCTTCGGGACATTGAAACAATTCCTCCTTTTATGTTACTTTCACCAAACTCTCCAGGGTAATATAACACTGTTGGTCTTCACTAACATGGAATTTCCCTTTCTGTACCAATTCTTAGTTGGTTTTACCTTTCAGGGGGAATTATGGGAAAGAAGTTGAATTAGATTCTGAAAAATCACTGATTGAACGAAAAGAGAAAGATGACAAAGATCGGGATACCCCAACTCCAATTTCTTCGAAAGAATCATCTGTGCAGTTATTTCGCAAGGAGAGTTCTGAAGGAAAGGGCATCTCCTTTTCAGATCAAGATGCTTCAGGTGAAAAGCATCATCATGTGGTCACCAGTGATATTCCACATGAAAATCATTACATTGTTGTTGAAGAAGCCAGACATCTAAATGAGTCAAAAGATGTTGTTCATGAAAAAGCATTTAAAGAGCAGAGTAAGAGACGAAAAAGTAATGAAAAACCTATTAATTGTATTCAGTTAGTTGGGGGGATAGAAAAATGTTTCAGTGAGTGGTTTACACTTGACTCATTAATTTTCATTTATGGAAATGAAAAGGCAAAAGAAATGCTGAAAGACAGGGTAGATCACTTGAAAAGCAACAGTCATTGCCCAGAGACTCACATGGACCCGGTGATGGAAAGAAAATATGCAAATCTCTGTAAGAAATTAAATATTTTGGAAATTGAGGATAGTTTAGAAAGTGATGGACAACAGAGGAAAGAAAGTATTCCCCTGCCTAATTTGGAGCAGCTCAGAGAAGATGCAAAGTCATTGGAGATCAAAGTGAAAGAGTTTTATAAAGGAAGCAAAGTGGTCAAGTTCAACATAGACCCTTCTCATGGTGATCCCACTGATGCTTCCTGCATTCCGCTGATTGATTCTTATGCCCAAAATGCATTGAGGAGGAGAATTATTCTGGATCGTTTACGTCACATGTAAGTATCAGCCCTAGAATTTTTCAAGATATAATGAGATGAATTAAGATTTGAGAAAAATTCCAGAATAATATATATGTATATTGTTTCCCCTATAAGAATCATGATTATGGCATATATTCCATCTGACTAATTCTGTAATTGTCTGGTTTAGTTTTCTTGAATGCCAACAGTCTGTGCCACTCTCAATCTGAATTTTTCTGGGTGTTGACCATAATCATCGAGTAGGCTGGACAAGTTTTATCAGGAATCCTACTACTTGTGTCTTCAAGTCAAAGGTGTATAGGACTGAAAATTCTGCTGTCTTTATATAGCTGTCACTATCATGTTGCTGCATCCTGATTGGTTGGATTTTGTAAGACTCACTATGTCTTTACCACGCTTTACTCATGGGATATTTGTCTTCTATGTTGAAGTTCCTTCATGTTTTAACTATTTCCATGTCTTTATCTCTTAACTTTCTCTGGAAGGGTCCTTTCTCCTTCGCAATAAATTTTGCATCTTCAAATTTTGTGTGATAAAGATCACAAAAACTTGCAGTCTGACACCTTTGACCTGAAGACACCATTGGGATTACTGACAAATTTGTTGTCCAGCCCAGTCAACGATCATGGAGAATTCAGAGGTTAAATTGATCTCAACTCCATGAACAGCTATGTACAAGAAGAGTCACTGTTTTTTAATAATTTACCCTCTTTGTTTTTATTGTAAAAACTTAAAAAATCAAAACTAGAGACACAAAAAACTTCTCATATATGTTATTGTAATTATATATATTATTTATATATATGTAATATATGTTCATAAAGTTATTGTATGGTTTGGTCAATAAAAAAATGGCTTTATTAGCTTTGAGATATTTGTCGCATGCTTGTCTCAAATGTGTGAAAGGACAAAAAGGAAACTTATATTCTTTTGGATATATATAATTCATTGGTTTCCTCTCAGCCACTTTTGCCATATGGAATTCAGAATGTTGGATAAGGTTGTTAGTGAGAGGGCATGTGGAATTAATTTCAGTAATTTTGAATTAGAAATATTTTATCAACTGTAGAAATCATAACTATGTAAGTTAAACATTTTAGAACACATGGAAAAAAGTTATGTGATTTAACTGAATTAGTTTGCAGTGTGGCCTCATGTTAATTTTATTTTTCTAATAACCATAGTGAGTCTCAATATTTTAGATGATAATAGAGTCGCCCATTATCTGTTGTGATATAATAGCAAGGAAAAATATAATAGTGTGATTTGGACTTTAAATCAATTCTTCCTTCTTCTTTTTGAAGTTTTTATAAGACAAACTCTTCTCATAAGTTTAGACAACTAATTATCTTCCAGTTTAGAATGCATAATAGTCCGGCACAACAAGTGTAGTTGGGAAAATCGGAATAAGGTTGCTGCCTATTAAAGTTTTCCTCCAAGTTATAAAAATTTTACCTTAATACACTTTTTAATAACTGATGTTCCCCCACTATGTATTTATTCATCTCCTTAGCATGGTGCAATGCTGGTAATGATAACGTTTGTGTATAATAATAATACTAGTCAATAGCTGGAAATGCTTTGTCTGGTTATGTATTTAACTATATTAAGATATCAAGAATGGTATGTCATCCTTTTACAGTGCACATGGACTTAGAAAATCTTATTGCAGTGATAAAAATGACTATGACTATTGCAGAGCTGACTTGACTAATTCACCAACAAATTATTCCAATTATCACCTTTTGCCCATATTAAATATGTAAAGGTTCACCACTATGTTTAATAAGAATAGACTTTGGTTTAGACTCTTCTTTTGTGAGTGGACTGTTTTTTCAGTATGTTAATTTTCAGCATCTTTTTAAATGAAACTATATTATCTCGTCATACCCGTTTTCACAAAAATTTCACCCACTCACATGATCACCCAACATTATCCTTTCCAGTTTCAGGCAGTATATCAAGGATAAAATATGATTTTGCATAAGTTATTTCAGCATGAATAATGTGATATGATTGTTACTTGCAGATTGCCTGACTTGCTAAGAACTTTAGGAATGATTTCTACAGATATCAGTGAAGATGTTCGTGGACTTTTCATGACATTTGCCTTGAAGGCCGATAACATTACTTTCAAGCCAGCAGAATGGAATCTCATAGGGCTAATAGTCTTAAAAATGTAAGTTACATGTGGCTGCACGTTATGAATTTCAACCTCGAAAAATGACTTCACACAATTGTTATTGATTGATTTATACATGCATGATATGAAGTAATAGATCCACTTAGATTACAACATTAAATATCCATAATAAATAAACACTTTCAGCCCCTTTTGTCATATGGTTTAAATTTAGAAATGATCACTCTACAAAAAACCATATTCTTTTGCAGTCCTTTAGCCTTGTAATATATAAATGTTGGGTAGGGAAAATTGTTCATTCATTCATGTGTATGAAATATTTATAAAATGTGTGTTCCTTATTGATTAAATTTCATCACTGTGTAACTGATATTCATTTTCTCTCCTCCAGGCTGTCCATGAGAAATACCAAACTGAAAACACTCTTGGCGACCCATCTCGCTCAAAATTACTGCACAATGATACTAATGACTTTTCAACTGGATTATGGTTATCTAGATCGACTGCTCTCATCTCTTTGTGAATCAGAGATTTTACTAAATGTGGTGCTTTAAAATGCAATTTGGAAAATCACTGTATTAATTATGTTCCAATTTTTTATTTGTATAATGTTAACAGTATTGGATGCACAAGTAAAAATGATTCCAAGTGAAGATGGCATGTAACATATTTATTCAGAAGGATACAAAGATGAATTCTTATCCATTCCTCTCAGTCAGACATCAGTCACACTAGGATGGGAAAGTTGGTCCACCAATCATGGGATCCAGCTAATATTGTTTAAGATTTCGGGTACTGGGACGGGGACAATGGCATCGATGATGAGTCCGTATGATCACTTTGCCACTTCCCTCATCCCAATCCTTCACTATGGCATTATCAACTCAACCATATCACCCTCTGGATCCTGCTCTACTCTCCGGAGGCCCTGCTCTCTGCAAATTGAGTCTCCAGCCAGGGCCACAGGAGTCCTTGGAAGGTCAAGTTTGCAGGGAAGAGCAGCAGATGCAAACCAAGGAGGTCAATACTTGTGTGGTCAATGGAGGATCAGGAGTGAGTGGGTTGAGAGTACCTTAAGGTTCATTGCTTATAAACCCCTTCTGTGGTCTAACGAGTGATTTCGGTCAATTCAATTTTCAATCAATATTCACCATTACTTTTTGTCATTGTCTTTCTGTGCACCACCTGAATGCAATGAATTAATTTTTAGGCCACCCATAATTATTCTTAACTTCCTTGAAAATTGAGCTGCATCAGAGAAAATTGAACTTGATAGGACATTTGTTGCTCATCAAAACGATTGCAACTGTTTGTCATAATTGTGTAGTTCAAATTGAGTAGTTTGTGTAGAAGTGTAATTCTTCATAAAAAATTAACTGAAAAAGAACCTGAGCATTAAAATATTGCTTTCTTGAGATACAGAGCCACAAACTATTGTTTCTTTGTTACCTAATTAATATCTGGTCCTCTTACAAACAAAAAATTAAGTTTGTCAACACAGTTTCTTAGTAAATGGGCTGCAATAAGCATAAAACAAGGCAATTCAAAAGCAGTGTCTCTTGGGTCAACCTTTGAGTTGCTTGGCCAATGATTAATGGCCATTATAGAATGTATATACATTGTGTAAGTAATTCTCGCTTCCACATACTCCTTAATAATGTACTTTTGCACAAAATTCAATACTCATGAAGAGTTCTACTTGGTGAAGAGGCACTGTAATAACAACAAATAAGTTATAGATAAGAAGAACTCATGTTTATAGTATTGTTCTGCCATCTGGGGAAGTATTTTAAGAACTGCTTACTAAATACTTACCAAGTGTTTCTCTGAGGATAACATCTAAAGCAGCAATGGTATTTTTGAGTTTCCCCTTTAAACAGCATCAACTTCATAGCATTAAGACAATGAACCCTGGTTTTTAGTTCTACTTGATTAAAAAGATTCATGAATGAACGAAACACTGTATACTTCCAGGTGTGTGTGGAAATGCATAGTGTTTACAATGCAGTCACTAGCCACACAAAGGACACTGGCATTTGTAGCGATCAATGGGATGATGGCCAAGGAAAAGGATTAATTTGAGATGCAGATAAGAAGAGAAAGAACTACATGATGGTGAAATGTCTAATGTGACAGGGGATGATCCATTTATGGAGTCTTTCCATCTGCGTAGGCAGCTTCTCGGTGGTAAGAAAGAAAGAACTGGAGAAATTTGGAGATGAGATTCCATTGCTCATAGATATTGAAGAAAATTTTATCACAGAATTAAAAAGTAACAGTCAGTCATTTTTATTCATCCAAGTGGTTGCAGGCAACATAGACATCGTCAATAAGGTAATACATGAAAAGATTTTAACATAGAAAAACAAGCATACAAGAAAAGAAAAAAAGCATAAAATGTTAACATTTAGACATTTCTTAGCGTTAACATTTAGAATTGCTTAAGGTTAACTTGGCTGCAATTTTGAACATGGCTATTGAAATTCTTCAACATTGTATATGTCTTGTTAAGTTAAAAATTTTTAAACACTATACTTTTTAAGTTGTGAGGCAGTTAATTGTAGTATTTAATCCCTTGATGGTGAGGACCCTTGCTGCAGAGCGCTGTGTTCCTTTGCCTAACGTGTAGGTCTCCCTTTGTTCTTTCATTGTGGTGGTGTATATTAGAATTTACGTCAAATAGGTTAATATTTCTTTTTACATGTATAATTAGCTCATATATAAGGGTGGTAGTGGTAAAATGCTGAGTCTTCTAAAGTGACCTCTGCAAGATTGCTGAGAATTTAGGGTAAAAAAATAATTCTGATTGCTCTCTTTTAATTTCAACTAGAAGATTGTTTACAACACTAAAAGAGGAGAGAAAATTTTAAAGGAAGGTGGAAATGGAGCTCCAGTCTCTCCTTTATGGAAGGAAACATTAACATTATTACTGCCATTGAAAGATAGTCAATAAGATAGAAAAATTAGGTATAGAAATTTTGTGAGTAGTGGGCTCTTGAGGTTTCTCATACCCCTGGGACAACAGGAAGCTCGCATGCAGGATTGTTCGCAGTTGAAGTTGACATGACTGTAAGATTAGGAGTTTCTTTGGAAGGTTATCATGGCAGATAAAACACAATAACCACATTTTGTTTGAGAGAGCAAACAGCAAAGCTCTCTCTGTGGGGAAGTTCAGCATCATCACTATTAATAAAAGCTTAAGTGGAGGCCACTGATGGGAAAAATATGTATATTAACATTTTTCAAAAATCAGTAAATGGTGTAACAGCACACACAGGATATAGGATGGTGTAACAGCACACATAGGATACAATAAATTCTTGAGATGTACTGAAAATTATATTTCATAATGATCTCAAAAGAACACATTTGGAACCAAGAGGCTGGATGCTGACCCATGATTATATATTGCCACACATTGCAAATTTCGTGGCTGAATAACTCAAAGAAAGCACTGTGAACTGTGTTCCTTGTCCGGCTTTTGGTCACACCTAGCCCATGTGACTATTTTCTGATCCCCATTGTGAAGAAAAACCTTTGTGGAAAGCATTTTCAATCATCAGAGGCAGTGGTGAGTCAATGTTAAAGGTATTAGAAAAATTCTAAATCTTAAGGAGTTCTTAGTCACCTAATATGCATAGGTGAGGTTTTTCAATTTTAAAATATGGTATTTACCTTTCGCATAATGAACAGTCACAGGATAAAGTCTACCTTCAACACTCATGATTGTAGCAGTATCTTCATCATTACTTCTACTCTTGTTGAAATTAAAAAAGTTTTTCAATTGGTTTGCATCAACAGTTGCAGAGGAAATGATTAACTTCAGTTTTTTATTTTTCTGAAAGAGGAAAAAAAAAATTTTATTAGATATACACCCGAGCACTAATAGAGCTGAGACATATCGGACACACACCTGACAACATATACTTGACCAATATCATGCAATCAAGCAATAACTTACTTTCAGAATTTTTTTCAGTAATCCCATGACAATGTCAGTATTCAGTGTCCTTTCATGAACTTCATCCAACATTATTACACAGTAATTGCGCAGAAGTGGATCAGCCATCATTTCTCTCATAAGAATACCTTCCGTCATGTACTGGTTAAATTAAATGTATTTTTAAGAGTTTAATAAGATTCAAAGTAAATATGCCTTCCAGTAACATGTGAACTGCCAAAATAAAAACACCAACCTTGATCTTGGTCATTTCGGAATCAAAGCAGTCATCAAATCTGATGCTATATCCAACCAACTCCCCAAGAATACATCCTTTTTCTTCAGCCACTCTGCTTGCAAGAGTTGTGGCTGCTACACGTCTAGGTTCAGTGATCCCAATTATCTTCCCATCTTGGGTCCAACCAGCTTCCAGCAAATACTATATGAACGTCAGTAAGGCTAAACATCAACTTAGCAAAACTTGGCACCTTGCCAAAAACATTTGATAATAAACATATATCTTGAGCATAAATGGGAGGTTCTAAAGGTTGAAAACCCCAATTAATAAACCGTAAAACCACTAGATACATAAGAAAAAAAGGTAAATTGGCCATGTTATTTCATGAAGCCATAATTAGAATTAAAAAAAATGATGTTATGAAATACCGCTATCCATTAACGAATACAGGAATTACAGGCCATAAAACAATACATGATTAAACAAAAAAATTATATTCTCATTTGGGTAGCAATAATAAAGAATGCTGTTTTATTTTGCTGAATAAAATAGACAACATTCTTAAGAAGAAAGAAATGAAAATGTATGAAAAAAGAATGAGATCAGCGAGTTTATGTGGTGGCAGAACATGAAAC
The DNA here is from genome assembly GCA_011762765.2 of Rhinocypha anisoptera. Taxonomy (NCBI): domain Eukaryota; kingdom Metazoa; phylum Arthropoda; class Insecta; order Odonata; family Chlorocyphidae; genus Rhinocypha; species Rhinocypha anisoptera. The sequence goes on from WURS02006248.1 coordinate 13,413, forward strand.
CACAAAATCTGAAAGAGAAACCTTAGCTATCGAAAAAGGAACACCTTGTCATTGGAGTTTAGATGAATACATTTCTCCGAAGGAAATTTTAGCTAAGAAAGTTATGCACGAGTGAAAAACAACACCACTCACCTGGGGAATTTGAGTGCTCTTACCAGAGCCAGTTTCACCAACAAGGATCAAAGTTTGGTACTTTTCCAAAAGATAAATAATGTGTTCTCTGTTTTTAAATATTGGTAATCTTTGCCGTTGTTGATCCAACGACAGTGAAACGTTTGGATTATAAACAAAGGATGTTGATTGGTTTGTGTCCAAATCTGATTTATCTTCCTCCCAAGAAGATTCTATTTGTGGTTTTAAAAATTTCGGCGCTCTGCGAGTTGTCTGCATGGCTACATTAAAAATTAATTTCTAAAACTAATCACAGCTTCCCTCAACTTATTTGTCTCTTCTAATTCAAGACTTATGAACACTTTTAACAGGATACAGCAAACATACGACCGCATATGACTGACTACTGACGATACGCTCCCAAATCGTTGCCTATACACATTTTACTCCATTTAAAACTTATGACCGATTGACCCAAGCAAGACAGACAAAGAAGAGCAGTTGTTCGCATCTTGTGTACAGCAGAGACATCAAGCGCTTGTAAAGTACAATAATTTTTGACAACTGGACCGCGCGTCACCAAATTACCCGCAAAAACGAAGCAAAAACAAACAGGAAGACTTCCGAAAACACTCTAATAATCATGGGTTTCATAGAAGATACAGTTATTATGCTGATTTCTGAGGTAACTACCGTATTGCTGAAACATGTACTTTACTTCCAAATAAATTTTAGCCTTGTTCAATCTTCTAACGAATCTAGTGACACCGGCTAACGCGGAACTTTGGAAATTCTCAGACTTACTTAGATATTTGATACATATTTTATGATTTGTAATATTGTTTTAAATGATGTTTTTTTTCATTGCCGTTTTAGGTGATATTTTTCGTTGGAGGATGGGTATTCTTCGTCAAAAAATTATTTAGAGATTATGAAGTTCATCATAATGTGGTGCAACTCATTTTTTCATGTACCTTCTCCTTATCATGCACAATGTTTGAACTCATTATATTTGAAATACTCGGAATTTTAAGTTCAAGGTACTTACTTTTATTAACATTTTAAATATTTTTTTTAGCAATATGAACTGCACACTTATATATATTCATCTTATCAGTTCTAGGTACTTTCATTGGAACGTTGGTCTTTACTGCATGTTGTTTTTAGTGATTGTTCTAATACCATTTTATATTGGCTACTTTATAGTCAACAATTTAAGGTTTGGTAAGTAGACCTACATTTTCTTCTACTCCCTTCATTGCACTATAATGTTGGCAGACGTCGGAATAGCGAAATTTAAGTTTTTTTATTCCGAGTTACTTGTAAAAATAGAGATTTGTACCTTTTTTTATTTTTTCATCGTCACTGATAATCACTTTTCTTTTTGCAGTGAGGGCCAGTCTGGTTAGGCCTTTAACTCTATTAACGTGGTTAGTTTATTTGTATTCTTTCTGGCGAATTGGAGACCCATTTCCGATTTTAAGTTCCAAAAAAGAACTCCCCCAACCATCCAGATGGAATTGGTTGTGGTGGCTTTGGCCATGGGAAGGATGGAGGTTCTATAATAATTCTGGCCCTGGACTTTTCTCAATTGAGCAAGGGGTTAGTCGAATTGGTGTCATAGGCGTTACTGTCATGGCACTTCTCTCAGGATTTGGTGCTGTGAACTACCCATATACCTCCATGGCATACTTCATGAGGTCTGTTATTTTCACCACATTTATAATTAATTGGTTTTCCATTCTTTGCTTTAAATATCCTTTTTTTTTGCTTTAATAACAACTAATAATACATAATATGTTTTCTCTGATTGTAGCTTCCTATTATTTTCAATTTTTTGTGCACATCCACTAATTATAGTCTCTTCTTCATGATGCCATCTATTTCCTTATTTTATAATTTATCACTAAACAGGAATTTTTCTTGTAAGGAAATATCTGCATGTTAAATTGTGTAAATGCAGCCACATTTAATGATATTTGGTAAAGGTGCTCAATTGATTGCTATAAAATTTTTCTTTTTAATGTTTTTGTCATAATTATATGGTGATTGTACACTACTGAAGAGTCCTTATTTGTCTTTGACCATTTAAATAATTTATTATTATATATTAGGCATACTCCAGTTATTGAGTGCCAGGCATTTAAAAGATATGTAATTAAAAGTGTGGTATGTAAGGTTGAGATGGCACATGGTAATGAAAGCATGACATGCCAGCCTCGGTGGCGGCGGGGTATCTGCCAACCCGGAGGTCGTGGGTTCGAATCCCGACTAGGTGAATTTTTCAATCTCCACATAGGGCATGGATGTGTGTGTTTCGTCCTTGTTATTAAAAATGTTATAGTGCCCACTGTATTTGGCCTATTAGTGCTGTTTGTGGACGATTGAAAATAAATAAATAAAAGCTGGAAAGTATGATTCTCTTTGATTTACATTTTATGTGGTATGTCAAAATTTATTTCTGTGGAATTACTTTAAATTAGTAAATGTAATCGACTGTAAATAATGTAATGATACTGTTTAGTAACACTATAAACTTAACTGTTGATTTCTGTCTCATGTAGACCAGTGACAGCCTCAGATGTGCATGCCACTGAAAGGAGACTGATGTTGACACTTGACATGATTGTTGCCAAGAAGAAACGCATAGCACTAGCAGCAAGTCGGAAACAATGTGAATCAGGAGGCACCTGGAGGAGAACATCTCCTGGTTCCAAATCAAATTCGGCCATGGCAGCTCAGCAGTCCAACTCTCCTCCCAGTCTCATCTGGGGACTACTGAGATCAGTCACATCAAAGTCCAATGAAGAGAGTATCCTTTCATTAGTTTTAGTTACCTGGGTGACTAGTTCACCATGAATGCCTGGTTTCTCAAGTTTGAAAACGTAGAGTAACTTAACCCTTTTAGTGCCAGTGGGCCAATCTATCGGCCCTAGCGGTATGTGTAAAAAATGCCATGGGCCGATCAATCGGCCCGACTTTTTGTTTATAAATAATTTTTTATCAAAGTGTTTAGGAGGTAAAACTATAAATTAAATATTTTACTTTAAAAGTGCTTGAAGTGTAAAAAAATTGATGTTAATAAATTTGTATAAATGTATATTATATTGTTTAAAAGTATAAATTAACATATGTACGAAAAAATCCTGGCATTTTTTGCATACACCAGGTGATAGGGGCTGGCACTAAAAGGGTTAAAGTACAGACTTAGAAAGACATGGCTGCAGTATATTTTAATGATATGGTGTCACCGTGTACATTTAGGGTGAATTTCCTGGAATTAGGACAAGGTCAGGTCTTCCATTTTCACTTATTTGGCAGAAATGGAAAATCTGACCTCGTGGTAATCAAAAGGTGTCATCCACAATTCATTCTTGTGTCAAAATAAACAGAATCATGTGGGCACAGACTTCAAAACTTGAAATGCATTCTTTGGTATCCAATTAGATTCGTATGAAAATTTCCCCAAGTCCACAGTTCAAGGAAATTCCTCTTGTGCACAGGAGGAAATTTGTTGTCCCTCATCTTGCAGTCATCTTCTAAAATTTAACCCCCAATGCTTTGCTTGCTCAAGGAATGAGGTGAAAATAATTTTCATTCCACAAAATCAGGTTTCTTTACATTACTATGGTTTTGTGCTGCTGCATCATCAGGTGGCATTTAAATCTTTTTTGGAAAGAATGCTATACAGACCAAGTGATATTCTTCAATTCAAGACTCCACTGTCACAAAAAATGGCTGCCTTCCACTCCATGATACACAGCATTTCCATGTACACCTCGAGTAAACATGAAGAACTTAAGGCAGAACAAATAGCAGCTAACATTTAAATCCTGGAAACCACCTGACAGCATGTGGCAGGGGGTGAGAACACCAAGATCTAGTGTTAATCATCCTAAACTTTTAGAAATAATTTAATCTATCTTTGAGCAGTTGCTCTCACACAGAATATTTGAATAGCATTGTTTGTATGCTTGACCAAACTATTTTGATTTATACTATTAACATACTCTGATTGAGGTGTTTACTCATGAGAATTTTTAAAAATTATTACGTTTTTATTAGCAAATAACTATTCTAATGTTTATACTAATCATGTTTTTTGTAACATATGTTTCCACAATATTTTTTGCTATCTTGAACCTATTAGAGATTGTGAAATTTGTTTCTTCTTTTATCAATAATGTCCTTTTAATCATCTAGTTCGTTTTTTTTATTTAAAACTATGTAAACCTAAGAAAAGAGTTACTTTTACCCATAAATAAATATTAGTCATTAATAATTGACAGAAAATCACTATTGAATTCAGTGTTCTAACATTTTTTAAATATATTTAATCTAGCATTAATATTCATAGACTGTTTCCCAAGGAGGGAAAAAGAGCAGTGCATTCTACAACAAACCTGCACTTAAATACATACTTGGGAGAAACATTGACAAAATAGACATTGCAACACAAAGTAGTGTATATGAACTCTACTGCAACAATTACGATGCCAAATACATTGTGCCGGTAGGAAGGATGTTTTTAACTCAAGGGTGAGAGAACAACAGGCTTGCTTCACACACGCAAATACCCATCACAATTTGCCAAAAATTTACTAGAAAAAAGAAGCACCAGCGACTTCAAAAAAAGTTTTACAGAGTGAAGGGAAATTATTGAGGTTAAATGGCCCAGAGGAGTGGGAGATTTTGCTAAAGGAAGAATCACAAAATGAAGAGTTGTTAAATGTGATTTTGTACCCAACCAACTCCCCCCCAACCTCCTCCACTTTCCCAACACCAAGGCTTAAAACCCCCAGCCTCTGCCTTGGAGTAACCATCAACCATTCCTCCTTGCCAAACGTTTTTTGGAACTTCCTCCCGCTCATTCCACTGCACCCCAACCCTTTCCATCAGGTTTAGTATATACAAATAAACTCTTAACATGGATGTACATGTCACCTAATGATGCCATGCGGCAGAGAAACAGTGATTGTGCATAAATCTGTTTTTGTCGAATCACGGAGTCATTTTTCCCCCATTCCCTTGAAGATGGAGAAATTCAACAGTTTTGAGACTGCACCATACTTCTTTGGTTGATTGCCATTTTGTCCTTGACATTATTTATGGACATTGGACAGTTAAAATTGGATGTAGCAGGCCTTGAAGAACTCAGCAGGCAACTGTTTCTCGAAGCACATGACATGCATAATGGAATGGAGAGGATTGAGTGGTCGGCAACTTGGAAGGGAAAGTATTTCAATTTCCTCGGCTACTTCTTCTCCCTCTATTGCCTGTGGAAAATCTTCATTGTAAGTCAGATTATATTGTATCCACAAACAATCATATAAAATGCATGATAGCAGTTAGCTTTGGGAGAATTTATTGTAAACCTTGCTTAATAACCTAGATTTTCTTGGCTGGGTTAGAGCAGTGGAGACTTGCCCTTGCTCTACCTTTTTATCATTTTATTAAAGTAACAGTCACTTCTATTGCAGGTTATCTAATGTGTCATTGCTTTTTCTGTATTTACTTATATAGATTAAAAACATTACAAATTAATTCTTTTTTACTTCCAATAGTCAACCATAAACATAGTTTTTGATCGAGTGGGAAAGAAAGACCCCGTGACCAGAGGCATGGAAATTGCAGTCCACTGGTTGGGGATCACGTGGTTGGATGTGACATTTTGGTCGCAGCACATTTCTTTCTTTTTGGTCGGATGTATTGTGGTGACTTCCATCAGAGGACTTCTTCTCACATTAACTAAGGCGAGTTATACTTATAATATTTTTATCACATGATTTTCATCACTCTGGCCAAACCTTTCATCATGTGAGAAGATGGTTTAATCGAAAATTAGCTATGGAAATGTGTGCATACCATGAGTTTCGATGGTAATACAACCTGAGATCCAAATTTTTTTCTGGTTCCCTCTAAACTTTGCACCAATACATGGTGCTTGGCATAAGCTTGTAGTCTCCCCTCTGCACATAGTTTCAATTTTAATACAATTCAATACATAATTAGGTAGTTGCATTTGCTAGAAGACTAGATCTTTGTTTATTTCATCACAACCTTAATGACTTTTAATTAGGAACAACTTGTATATGTTAAATTTGTGTGAAATGTGAAAATTCCATGAAGGAAACCTAGAAATTACAGAAGGTTTATATAGATGAATGCATTTTTAGTGCTCAAGGTTTTGAATGGTTTAACAATGTCATAACTTTTTTCTCTTTCAGTTCTTTTATGCTATCTCCAGCAGCAAATCATCCAACATCATTGTGCTGATACTAGCTCAGATTATGGTAGGTAGCATTGAAAGCTCCAAGTTTTTACCCATAGGTGTGTTTATACTGGTCTATATCAACCCCCTTTTAAAACTGTGTCACTCATCCCTGGAATAATGATTCATGAAAAACCTATTTATTATTATCTTTCAATTAGCAATGACTGACTTTAAGCTCCGAGTACTTTTTTCCTCCCTTTGTAACATTTAAAATGCTTGTCCTCTTTCACCCTCTGCCTGGCTATCCCAACATTCTGCCCTCTTACAAACTCTTCAAAATTCTTTCTCCTCTCTCAATATTTCTCCCATTAATCTTTTAGGTCTTCTATGGATTTCATCCTACCATCTCCAATCACTCCTGGAAACTTCTTCATTTGTCCTCTCTGTCCATTTTACTAAATCCATCCTCCCCTACTCCCACATCTTGAAGGCCTCCATATTTTGCCCATTCTATTTTCTGGTACCAAAAAATTTTTCTTTAAATCATTACTGAAGTGATTTTCATCATTGAAACAGAACATTCACAAAGGAAATGATTGTTTAAATATGTAATGATTAAACTGCCTATGGTAAACATGACAGTGGGATTTAGGTGAATATGAAGGAGATTATTCACAGTTATCAGTATTATATTATAATAATTATTTATATTTATCTCAGTTTGCACCTAAAAAATGGGAATTTCTAGTGTGTGGGGGAATGGAGGAGGATGCCTGCCAGAATGATTAATTTTCTCCCAGCTGCTCCCTCAAATCCCCTAGCCATCTCTTCCACGCGCCGCTGATATTTTGAATGAACGAAACAGATCGTAACATATCCTGTCATCCCAAATTGTCAAGGGACTGCTTTGCAACATTATTAAAGTGGCTCATTTGTAACGTCCATGATTATAAAATACAGACAAGTCTGCACTAAAATGTGAACAATAACATGATTTAAAATTCATTTTCTGATTGCTCGTAATTAATTTAAAAAATTAATTTATACATCTTGGCTCCTTCATAAATATAAAATTTTGTAAAATTAGGAATTTTCTATGCTTTTACATGTAAATTTGGGAGGACCTGAGAAAATATTTTACTCTTGTGATATTTCATAATAAGGGAGTTCAATGAGTGGAGGTTCTACTGTATGTATTAAAACTGGGACACAATAGGCGGGCAACATTGATGGGAGACATTGACATGAAATTTGGAAAAGATGGCTACGTGTGAAGTCTAGCCATCGGTCAAAACCACTGTGTACATATATACGTGTATGTGAGGAGATGGCCAACTTCCATCTCTACACGTCTTATGTACACAGAGAGCCAATCAGAGTTTACCAATCATCTGGAAGGTTCATGGTTGGGTACTGGAGGCATCTTCTATCTCCTCTCTGCATATGCATCAAATGCATTCAGAACTATATGTCCGCTAGGTCAAATCTTCCGTTTTCACGTCAACATCTCCCATCAATGTTTGCTACCTTTAGAGGAGATCCTGAAGTGTTTTTGTGTAACATTAGTCCCAATGGAGACCAAGTATTGAATCGTGCAACTGCCTTGCAATCTAAAATGATGTCCTTCTGCATTCCAGCGTGGTGTAGTAGTTATATTTGTCTCCTATTGAGATAAAATAGTAAGCATATGATTTTTTTTTTCGTGAGAAACTTTGTGATTCATGCATGAAATGAACTGCTGAAAGCATAAAAATTTTTATAAGAAAAATACTAGAAAAGTGAAATAAGGAATGGGAAGTAGCAACTCTAAATGATGTAAAAATATATTTTAATAATACAGAAATGAGAAAAAACAACTATGCACATGTCAAAAATGGTATCACAGTGAGTATAGCATTTGATCACAGGGGTTCAAGTCCCTGTGATTGCTCTGAACACCTCCAGTTAAACCCAAGTGGGGTAGGAAACAGGCACCACATGGAAAAGAACTCCCCCCCCCCACTCTGAAGTGTGAATTTCCATGCACTGTTGGGCTTATTGTTAGTACTAAGTGAGCTAAGAGTGAACAGAAATCTTTGTGACTGGTCACAAACAGTTGACTGACTAATCATTGATATTTCTGTGGTCACATGGCTCTCCCAATCGGAAAAACACATTTCAAAACTCATTCTACACCTTCATGTAGTTTCTTATTTTAACTGCTGTGATTTTTGTCTTTCTAGGGGATGTATTTCGTGTCCTCTGTGTTGCTTATGCGCATGAATATGCCTGCTGAGTACCGCATCATCATAACGCAAGTTCTGGGAGAGCTTCAGTTTAATTTCTATCATAGGTGGTTTGATGTCATATTCCTCGTGAGTGCACTGTCGTCGATTGTATTCTTGTATCTGGCTCACAAGCAAGCACCCTCCGGGACAGCAAATGGGAATCCTCAGTTGGGAGCCACAAGTGATAATTCTTGGAACATGGCCAGCTAAGTATTCAAAATTACCACGATGCATTTCAAGACGACGTGCCTGTGCCACAGAGTATGAACCGAAATGGAGTTGTGATATTAAACTTAAGTGTTGGATTGTGGTCAGTGAAAAAAAATAATCATTTAAAAGCAACATTTTTATTGTGAACATTGTGAATGGCTTAAGTGTTTGCATTTAGTGTTTAAATTACACAAAATGACATTTGTGCTCATTTTTCCAGAGCACATTGGCTAGCATTCTACTTATATACTATTACATTAGAGTTTACAAAAAGGAAAGGAACTATATCAAATAAAAAACAAATTCTTCACTTGCATTGGCTTACACAATTGAGTGATTACTTCATCAGGGTTTCTTTCGTTTCTTCAAAAGAATATTCAAAAGCACACACTCACACACACATCCATGCACACAAAGTAAGGTCAAAAACTAGAGAGAACATTGTATTTTTTAATAAAGGTCACAAATAATAATATTAAGTTTGAATTAAAGCAATAAAAGGTCTTCTTTGGCAGTCTACAGCAATCTGCTCATAAGGCAAATATTGTGTGCAGATTGGGTTGGCGCACACTGAAGGCCTGGCACCAAAAATGAGGGAACTGTAAATGGAAAATGGCTAAAATTATCCTTTTGAAATGTTCTTACCGGAAGCAGTAAGAGCACTATAATGCTAAAACATAAAGTAATTCTACACATTGTTATTCCATTGCTGCTTTTGATAGAATCTCATGTGTTATTCTGATTTTTAATGTCTGCCTCAATCCCTAGCAGTGGTGACCAGCTATCATATTTCTTTGTACCACCATTCTTATGTGGGGAATTAGGCCAGTCGCAATTTATCTGGCTGAAGATGGTTATGATACTTGGTCATTCACTCTACAAATTACAAATACATTCATATTTAGTAAAATTCAGAACCCATCTAATCATCATAAATGTTATGCCACCATCATTAGAGTTGAAATGTAAAACCACCATTAGGAACTCTCATTTCACTATGGTCATTTTTGCATAGATGAGAGGAGGCACATTAGACTGAAAAACCCAAATAAAGTAAGCTAACCTTACATGGTTTATGATATTATATGCAATTTTTTTAATTGTTGACAAATATTCCTAAACTATTACTGACTTGTATTGTTCCAAAACTTTCACACCATTACAAAAGACTAGATTTAAATCTGTCATACTTAATACCTTTTCAAATGAGTTGAATCACAGCCCAGAGATAATTCATGTTTTTAATTCTTCTATCAAAATATACCCATTGCTTTACAGTATTGAAAAAACTATATACATAAAACTTTTACTTAACCATAAAAATTACAGAAAAAAATTATAAAACTGTAGCCATCTCTATGCAAAAGTCCATTTCAAGCTTTATTTCAACAAAGCTTGTGTGTGTATGCCACAAATCCATACCTAATACATTGAAACTTGGATTACAATTACAGAGAACATGGAATGCAATTAACCAGCACTGATCTTTGTCTGGTAAAATTATAGTAAGGTCACAAAATATAATGTATGGACAATTTTGTGGCCTTTTTAATAATAAGATTCTAAAGAAAGACAGCATGATAGCAGAATGCTTAATGGCTACGCACTTCCCTGAAGCATCCGAGATAACTCTAGCTCCGATCTTCCAGTACAAAAATTTTACTATACCATGATAACTTATGCAAGCCAAAGAATTCAGTCACTTGACCTCGTGCACCATAATATACCTGGCTACTGCAGAAGCAGCTAACTTGGGCAAACTGTAAATTATTTAAGTGATTTTTTCAAAGTTGGATATATTTATGAATTAAATCAGTATTCTGATACTTTTACAATGATAACAAATGCTTTTAGTCAGACTAACTCAAAAAGTGTTGGTGAAGAGGTTAAGTAATCCAGGGTCAAATTCAAGTCTTTCCGGACTCCGGTAAAATTAATTTGTGCAAATAAATATCTTCCAGAACTCTCTGGTTACAAAGTTTGAGACAGAGGAAGAAACTGGGTCCTTTACTTGCTTTTTTTATGTGATGTTTAAATAATGGGGAGCATGCTCTGGGAAAAGAGAGCATGGGTATGATTATCATGGTGAACACTTAGACAAAGTGCAATCATAGTTAATTTTGATGAAATTACAACAAAAATTACTGATCTAAGAGCTGCACAACTAGAAAAAGTATGCCCGAGGAGAGTATCTTCTGTCATCATGGAAAAAGCAAAAAATTGCTAGGACCAAGGTCAGGTGAGTAGAGAACACGAGACACCACTTCAACATTGTTGTTGCAAGGAAACTCCTAAGTTAGGCTCGCCCCAATGAGCAGGAGTATTGTCTTGATGGAAATGCACAAGTGCAGGTTTTTCTGACTGTTTTTCGTGCAATTCTGGAAGGACCTTTGTCCTAAAACATGGTCACAGGCCATCACCCTCATTCATCACCATAACCACCCTTTGGAACATGGTGAATGAGGATGTCTATCATCCCAAAACATGGTCTCCAAAACTTTTTAGCATTGTTGGTATCCTGAAACTTCTTTGGTAGTGGCAGTTAGTGTGCTTCCATCGCTCAGATTGGCATTTCTTTTCAAGATTGAAAAACTGCATCCACGTTTCATCCTTTGTCACAACTTGATGAAAAGAAAGCTCCATTCATGGCACTGTTCACAGGTTGACATCGCCTGACAAGTTGCTATCTGTGCAGCCTCGTGTTCGTCAGTCAGCAATTGGGGTCTGAAGAATCTTTTCACCTATTCAGTTCTTCATGAAGGATGGTGTACACAGATATACTGTGGAAATGCAAACTTCAAAGGCAATATCACTCATAATTTTCACCGAATCAGGCGTGATGTGGTGGAAGAGATTCATACTGAGAAAAGTGCTGTTTTTATTCCCAGTATCATTCATACCTAATTTGTGGTACTCCATAACAACTTGGTTCACTCCAACAATCATGTTGGTCAAGCTGTTTCTAGTCTTATGTGCCCCTGGATAAATGAGTCTATCTTCATAAATGATTTACACAAAATCTGGTGGAATAATTATTTCTTCACCACGAGAAAGACGACAGTATCCATGGTTGATATCACTCTCCTTGACCATACTTGTCATGTTATGTTCATAGTCAAGTTTTCTTCTCTGGCTGAAAGGAATATGAATGGGAAGGGTATGGCGGAATAGAGTAATTATCAAGATCTGCTGTTTGAGCCCAGACAACTGTACCTAGGCTGCTTTGTGAAATCGACTGTCCTCTTCTCATCATGAATGTGCTAGATGGAATAGAGCTTTCCAATAGCAACACCAAGTATACTACCCTAATCAGCACCAGGGTCATGGATCCTCAGTAAATATTTACCTTCTGCATTGTGCACACATTCCCAAGGCAGTGAAGGCCATTAACCCCCAGTACAAACTTTCCCTCCAATGCCTCTCAAGGCATTATGATTACGGCAGGAGATTCCACAGAGGGGGCGTTTTTGTAATAAAAGAGTAAAAAATAAAAATACAATTTAAAATATCACTATTTCTTACCTTGAAATATGTTTACATGTGTACAAAAGTTAAGCTCATAACCTATCTCACTGCAGGATACAGTTTCTATTTCGTTGAACAACTCCTGCCCTTGTCAAGTCTCTTTCAATTTCATCATCTTCTTCAATTCTGGAGGAAAGAATGAAAACAGGCATTTTGAGTATCACAAAAAATGTACAAACCCAAATATTGAAAACAAGTTTCACAAATATTCAATGAAACTGACGCTTTCTCCTGTGAATCCAGCTGATGGATTAGCTCATCTCTTTTGTTGACTATTGACACCAGCTCGTCCAGAAGGAGATTCTCTCGCACTTTTTGCTCCTGGGTCTTTTGCCAATCTAAAAGAAAGAAAATCAAACTTACACTCTCAGAAAGAATGCCAACATTCCTTCTAAGTTTTTCTTTAATATGAAATGAAAGTATCTTAATAGCAGCTAGAAACATTTCAGCACTTGCACATCAGTTTTTTTTGCATATCCACATCATATCTTTAATAAAATATTTCACTATTCAAATGATTAAGATTAAACTTTGCTGTGATGTAAAATAACATTGTATGTGACAATTCCCAAAAATGACTACAGTAATGAATAGAAGTTCAATGTTTTAAACTTTTTTTTTTAGTTGACTAAATGGCAATATCAGAAGGAATAGAATCAGGCTGTCGGAAGGATGTAATCAAGTTATGAACTATTAAATATTTAAACCTTCAACAGTTATTTTAATGTGGAAAAAGCTTCAAATGCTGCTAAATATGAATTAAGTTACAGGAGAAAGGGAAAAATAATTAAATGAGAGGACAGAGGGATATTCCACATACTAACCTTCTATTGAGAGTATACTTCGTAACTCTCTGTTAAGTAACTCAAATCTTCGTTCAAGATCATCTTCTTTCTCCCTGGAAAGAAAGAAAAATATATTCTATGCTTAATTGGAATATATAATGTTCCCAGGCCTCAAGCTTTGAATTAGTGCAGAAATGCAAATCAGTGCCCAAGGGAACCAAAACAATTGTTCAATCTATGATAACATGCCTAGTTTTCAAGAGCCATAAGTCTAGTATTTGACATGGTGGTTGCACATAGGTAAAGTACCTGACAAAAAGCAATAGGACATCTATGTGCAATGAAGTCAACTCTAACAAATAAACCACCCCAGACACTGCAATGATAATATACAGTGGAACATCAGTTGGTGACCACCTCTGTGCAAAACCTACTTAAATGTTGCTCAACTTTAGCTTATTTTGAGCCCTCAATATGGCTTCTAAGAGTAAAACTTGCAGATTTGACAGCAGTAGTCATCATTAATCTAATTACTGTTGAATTGAAGAAAGAAAATGTAATGAAATACAAAGACTGTGTTTGAGTAATCAATCTGGCTATAAAATGTATGGTGTGGCTAAATCCATGATATTCAAGATAATAAAGAACAATAAGAGGCTATAAAGGCTGCTTACATAGCAAAGGGAATGACTAATAATGAAGCAAAGGTCTAAAGCATATTAAGTCTGCTGTTTCTGTGAAAGGGCATTCTTTTTCACAGCACCAGCCTCATAGACCTCCACCCCCACAACAAAGGTACATAATTTATGTAAAGTATTTCATTTTACACAATATTCACCATGAATATCTCAGTTTCATTTTTTTTAGGTTCTATATTTAATGTCACATGAAATTTATGTGCATTAGAAACAAAAATAGACTTACAAATACCAAGTTTGATTCTGGAATGAATTAATTAGTTACACTAATTTTAACGAGGGAAAATATGGTTCACAACCAATTCACTTAGAAACTAGGGCTCATAGAACAGACCATGTTCATAAATCAACGTTCCACTGTATAGTGACATCGAATGTGGTACTCTACACTGATCATGATGACAAGAAACTTACAAAATGTTGAGTTGCATTTGACGTCTAAGCAAGGCATTCTTCTTGTTGACTAGGGTGAACCACTTGGCCATAAGTAAATCCTCTCTCTCCCTCTCATTACCTAAAATTGAAGGAGATAAATATGAGAAACTCCCATTACACGTGTAAATACACTTAGGAAAATGATATCTTGAGACTGATTCATAAATCAAATCTCTTTTGGCTTTCCCTACTTTGCAAATTGTATTGGTATTTAATTAGCTACTTTCTCAATCCTCTAATCCTTCAAATTTTCCTTAGGAGTTCATTTTTGCAAAAAGGTTTCATTTACATTATAGGTTTGAAGCTTGTAATCTATTTTTGGCAGTCACTCCAAGTCATATCCTACTCCCAACTTCCATAACTTTCTTTGAACTAACAATGGTATAGCTTTCTTGAAAAGTGGGGTGAAGTGACCTGAGTCTGACTTGACAGGGAAGATGGGAGCAAAACATGAATGAGCCTTTTATGAGTGAAATTGTTAAAAAGTCCTCTTTAGTCAAGAAAACACTCATACCAGCCCATAATGTTTGTGGATTTAAGTGAAAATTTATAAAGTGATTTGCAAAGATCAGCAATCATCCACATTTATGTCAAAGATTTCTGAAAACTGCTCAAAAATTTAAGGTCTAGTGATTGTCTTCTAGAAAGCAATATTGTCTGTGGTTCGTAGCAGTTGGCCCTTAGGGTCCAATGATGCCCAAGGTCAAGTGCAACATGCATAGATCATGTTAGTGAAAGATTATTATTATGACCTAGCACTTCACAGCTCTATGGCTGGAAACATTTACCTGTTCCGGGAATTAGAACTAAGAGATACGGCTTTCAACTAATATTTGACTGATTCATTTGATGAAGAAATTGTTTCAGGCGTTACTTTGTGGAACTGCTTCATGAGCTTAAGAAATAAAACACTTTATATTTCCACATAAATTACTTTAATGACGACCTAGGTTTTGACGCATAGCGCCATCATCAGGTGTACATACAGAAAAATGTAAGCCTTATATACATCCATGGAATAGGGGTGGGTTCAAGGAAAGAGGTGGTGATTGGCGAGTGGGAGGCGGGTTTGGAACGGTCATGGAAGGGGGGGCGGGTGGTGTG
>WURS02006249.1:0-12579 GCA_011762765.2 Rhinocypha anisoptera
TTTTTTTTTTTAAACCATCAATCTATAAGATTAGAAAGATTTAATAAGCATATTTAACCTTTAAAAGATTTAATTCTCATAGAGATTCTTATGGGCCACAGTTTTTCTGGGAATATAAATTCTGCAAACATTCAAATTTTTCAAATCTATCTCATTCTTGTTTTGAGATATTTAAAAAAAAGTAAGTTCTATAGTAAAGAAAATTTATTGTTCTATATGTATAAAATGGATCAAAGAAAAATACCCTAGGGCTTATTTTGCCAACTTTGTGGAAAAGAACAAGATAAGTAAAGTCAACAGGGAACAAGTTCCCCTTTGCACGATAAAGCCTAAAGTAAATAAATATACATGAAGTAACAATTTGTGTTGAATACTATATGATATTTATTGTCTGTCTTCAACATTAAAGTGTATGTATAAATCATATTTTACCAATGACATTCCAAATAACTCATTAAAAAGGCCAAAAATTGACAGTATATTATTAAATACTAAATAAATATGTATACACAATTTCCCTTTATTAAGAAGTTCAAATTTCTTAGTTCTCCACAACAGTTGCTACAGAAGTTTACTAGTTTTTATCAATACTTTGCACATGGGGTAAACTTTCTTGTAACACTTTTATGTATGCCTTGATGTTTGCACTGCTTTTGGAGTCTTTATTTGCTAAATCAGATAAATAATTAATCCTTTTTTCAATAAATGGCAATGCTTCTTGTAATGGAAATTCCAGGAAGAAACCATATCCTACGTGAACAAATACTGTAGAAGGCTCAGTCCTGGAATAAAAAAGAATTGTGTAACATGTAGATGATACTATTGTAACATATAAAGCACTTTATTGCAAGTATAAAAAAAGAGATCCAATGGTCACATTAAATGGTACTAAAAACATTTATTCAGAGAAATTAAAAATAGTTTAAAATGACCAATAGGTAGAGGGGAAATGAAAGTTTTTTCCTTTTATACACCATATTTGATAGATATAATTTCAAAAGGTCAACCAAAAAAAGAATAACTTTGTGGAAGTCTAGAACAAAGAAAATAAAGTTATTTTTTCATAATTTTCTAAACTTACACTTGTCCTTGAACATAGAAATTGCAACCAAGATCAATCTTTGTTTTCATTCCATCCTGTGGAAACCTTCCATCTATAAGGTTTTGAACAGTATCTTTCAATAAAACATAGTCTCTTATTTTATCATGGATTTTTTCCCGATTTTCATAGACCTTCCTGTAATGAACAAAATTATTCAGTAAGTAAAACTATTATATCAATTTTAGTGACTGACCAAAGAGGTATTAAAGAAAAGGTAGAAAGGCAATCATATCTTATAAAAGAGAATATTTTGCCTTAAATTCAGGGAATATTATGGAAAATGGCACCTTTACAGGTTTAGAGTAAAGTAGAACATGGGAAACTTGTTCTCATTAAGGAGGACAAGCAGCATACATTCCGGTGGTGTGTGATGCAGGTTACTTAAAGCTGAGTGAAGTAATTTTATCTTACAATTATAATATTCACATATTGTTACAGAAAACAAAAGAAAAAATATTTATTTACCTCATCATTAAAATTGTACCTCTTTTTTTATAATTCCTAAAAAATAATGGTCTCTATATCCAGGATACTTCAAGGTAACCCTGTTATTCCCATGTAATACTATAACACCATTAAATTTGAAGGCAAGTGAGATGAACACATGCCCTATACTTTGCACGTTATTCATTTAGGTGGGTAGCAGGGTAAGGGTTTCTTATCCTGTTGCAGCTTTATTTTCTCTAAAAATTCTCACACAGAAACTTGCACCATTAGGACATTGGAAAGGTTTTTGTATTTATTTTGATTAATAGTGTCATGACAGAACATACCAATGGTTATACGGTTAGTATAAGACAATAAGTCTTTTTTGTGATTATCAGTTCTTGCTCAAAGTCATCAAGTACCTACATCTATCAGGTTGAGGAAGAAGGGTTAACCTCTATACAGCTAATTAAGTAATAAGCAAGTATACCTGATGCATATGCTGTTATAGACAAGTGATGGTAATTGAAGGACATCGCAGTCCATACTCGGACCATATGGCCAGAAATTATATGGTGTATGACCAAGTGAGAGACTGTTTCCAAACAGAAAGCAGTCAGTCAGTTGGAGGAAAGAGTAGCCACCTTCCTCCACATAAGAAATGATAAAGTCCATAGTGATCACTCCAGTAACACTTAATTTTTTGCAGGTAGGGTAATAATAACTTTAATGTTTTCACTAAGGTGAATCAGGAGGTAACTTTTAATTAAACTAAATAATTGTGGAGAAATGCAAAATATTTATTTGATGCTAAAAAAAGGAACTTTTCGGAGTATTTTATCACGTGAATATGTCTAAAAACCAAAGTAACATGTCAAATCAAATATTATTGTTATGTACTGACATTTCAAGTTTTGGACCTCAACTGCTTCTGATGCCTAACCAGCTTTTGTGACTTCCAGCTCAGTTCATTATTGCCAGCATTGTGTTCTGACTTGTGTTTGGCACTCATGCATTCCAGTGCATCAGTCAAATGCTTATGTAATTATCAACCAAAAACTAAACAACAATTATGTAAAGTTATGTTATTATTTTCCTTCGAGTAATCATGAATTTTCACTAAGTTCGACAAAGGACAAAAGATTCATCTATTCAATCTTTATATCAATGAGGAAACACATGGCATCAAATGAAGATAAAAGGCAGTGTAGTACTGGGAGATGTGGTTAGCTCTGTCATATGCAAGTGAATCAGCCATAAATACTAGCAAAGAAAATCAAATAAGGGCATTAGCTTACATGAAAAAAGTAATGAGGAAAATAATCTAGAGATAAGAATACAGCAAGAGTAATGGTTGGCTTCTGAAGTTTGGAAAACAACTTTCAAAATTAGGAGAGGGCACGAAAAAACTAGGTGAAAGAATTTTGTTATGTAGGCAGGAAGATCATAATTGATGGAAGAAACAAGAAAAAGATGCTAAGCAGAATATCAAAAATGAATAAGGTTATTTTTTCAGAAGAAACATCTATGTATTTACTGCAAATAATACTATTACCCTATATATGTATAAGGATGAGATTCATTTGAATAATACTTTTAAATAGATGTGAGACATGGTCAACAGGAGCTTCAGAGTAAAGAAGACTGGAAACAGCATAAATGTGACCCAACAGAATAATAATGGATTGGGAATTAAATGAATAGATCAAATAACCAATGAACTTTAAAGAACCAGTGAAAGGAGATGCTTATGGACTACACTTATAAAATCAAGAGGAAAATTAATAGGCCACTTCTTGAGCTATGATAGTCTAAGGAAGACCATTCTTGAAAGGCAAGATCTATAGAGGCAAGCCAATAATAACACAGGAGAATAATGTGATGAGAAATAGTTTAAAACTATGAAGCATGAAGAGAATAGCACATGAGAGTATAGCTTGGAAAATTGCATCAAATTAGTCTTCAGAGTGATAACCTATAATGATGAGAGTGAACATCTATATTAAATGAGTCATGTAGTCTGAAGTAAAGTGTACATTATATCATAAATTATAAAGATGGCAGCATTTGCAGTTATTTACAAGGAATTTTTTCATGCAACAATAAGATTTTTGTTAAAAAATGGTCCTTAAAAGCTGCAAGTAATGGGGTTGACTTAATATTGTAACGTAATTTATTGTATATAATTTAAGCTACACGAAGAGAGTCTTTTTGTGCTTGGAACAAGGAATACTTAGTTACATAGATGTTTTTTCAATGAGTTTGTGAGGATATCATTGAGAGTGTTTTTTCAATGCATAAGGTGTTTGGCATAAAAAAGCTGAGGGTGTAGTAAAACAAAGTTCATGTTATAGTAAAATATAAAGTTAGTGCCTGTAGGGCAGGAAGAGGTCTAACCCATGTTAGACCTCCTTTTCAAAAGTTGAGAAGGAAAGCAGGCATAAAATGGCCACAAAGAGCCTTCTTTTCAGTAAATAGGCCTTTTACATGTTTCCTGTCCACTGAACATAATACCATATAAGAAGTGAGACTTGAATTTTGCATGGAAATTAGGTTTCAAGGAGCCCACAGAAATGATAGGAGCTACCCTTCTAATAAAGAAGATATCAATCATATGCTATTTTCATCACAATGATAATCACATAAAGGGAATAGACTCTAGAATAGAAGGGCCTTCATCAATGAGCAAGATAAGAAAATTAACAGATTACAATCAATCAATATTACTGTTATCCATTCAGACTAAAAGGAAGAAGATTTATTGAGTGTCTTGGAGTTTGAGATTGAATCAGGTTCATTCATTATATTATAAAAAAACAATGGTCTAAGCATTTAACCCTAATGGACACTAGTGAACTTCCAGAGGTTTAGTCAGCAACAACCAACCTTCAAGTTGTTTGTGGTTCCATTAGTAAACCAGCTGTCTATGATGATATCGAAAATTTTACTTAAAAATAATGTATGATATCAGTGATTCCTTGTTACCTAGGACTTACAATTGGCTTAGTAGTAGTATTAGTGATTTATTAAAGGCTAAGAAAGGGAGAAAACGAAGACAATTGTTTGTATGCATTACAATAGAAAACTCCCGTAGATTACTTATCTACTATCTATGTTATTCTTACTTCAAGTCTTCTTTTAAAACATCATTAATAAAGCATTCAATTTCTTCAACTTTCTTGGAACTGTTAAACTCCATATTTTCCAACAGCAATGTTCCTGGCTAGTGCGAAATTCTTGCTTGACAAATATTACATTAGCATATTGGGCTGAAAAGTAATTCATTGCATGTTTTTATTGTTATTCAAAGAAACTCCTACCAAGAATGACTTTTTCAATTAATATATTGGAAAGAAACAAGCCATTCATACAACATTTGAAGACACCACTTTCCTTCTCAATATAAAAAAATCTAATCACTAATAACATAAACTGTAGTCATTGCCACACTCTCACATCATAGTAAAAACAAACAAAGTGTTCTCATTTGAAAAGCGGACAGGTCTTAAGAACAGTAAATATAGCATTATAGTAGCACAGAAGAAATAGCATAGGAATGACAGTAAGAACAATAACGACTCGTTCATGGGTGTTGTTTTAACTCATTAGAATGTTACAAACCTTATAGCACATCATAAACCTTAATGACTATAACGCCTTAGCAAAAAAGAGAACTGATAACATTGAGATCAACCGAAAATACTTAAAACGTCACGACAACGCATTACGACTTTTTTCCCCAGCTGTTTCGCTAATTCCACTGATCCCCACATGGTGTCGACGGCGGCGAGTGGAGCCGCGAGGTTTATGTGTCAGTTAACGTGACTTGAATTTGCACAACTCATTTCTCTGATACAATGTGCGGGATCACTCGACGCTGTGTATAATTTGTTATATTTGAAAGCCGTGAAAGTGTCATTTCATTAAATAAGTGTGATAAACGTGGACTACGGGACAAACTGAATTAAGGTGGTTCGTATTATATTTCATTTTCAAGTTTTGTCATTACTATTTAAATTATCCTGTCTCAGTGGAAGTCCGTTTGTGGTGCCTCAATTGTGGTGATCTGTTGCGTTGTAGATGGAAAAGAGAATTTTATTATTATTTCAAGGAAATTATTTCACCCAAATGTAACTCACAGCCACTATATTTTTCTGAGGGTACCAATTTAGTTTGCATGCTGCTCTTGTACGTAGTAGTATTTTTGTTTATACAGTGCTTCGACGGCTATGGTCATTTCGCACCACTTCAAATCATAGAAAAAACCATATTAGTCAACGAGAATCTTTACATACTTTGGTAATTACTAATTAATTGGAAAATAATAAGTGATAAATCAAGAATTAATTTCTTTCCCTCTGGAAACAGTACCACCATAATATTTTGTTTAAATATTTTTTGTCATTTTCTAATTTCAGGGCAAAGCAATGGAGAAAACTATGCATCAATAACAACATCGATAATGGGCCTTCACAGAAACTAAAAGTAGCTTCCATTTCACAACTAGAAATGTATTGCCCTCTCCCTTCCTCCCTACTACTCCACGACCATCCCCTCCCAGTACTTATCCTTTGCCTCTGCAGTTTTTCCCCCCTCAGATTATTTTCAGTTATCTTGTAGCTTAACTTCTGCTATCCTCTCTTCAGTTTCTACTCCACTGATCTTCCTACAATTTCACCTGCCGTAAGTCCATTTGTACTCACTCCTGTCATTGATTCTGCATTCTCTTTGGAACTAACTTCAACTCCTGGCACCTCAGCCCGACTCACTCCCTCATTCTTCTCTGGTCTCTTCATCTTCCTTTTTTGGAGGTGGAACTGGAAATTCTCAGCCTTTGTGTTCACCAAAGAAAAATTTTAAGCATTCCTGTCAACGTGAGTTGGGCATGACTAAGGTGACTGCACAAACACCACGGAAAAAGTTTTATTCAATAAAAAGCAGAAGGTACAAAAAGAGCTGGTATGAATGAGGCAAGTAGAAAAGAAAATCATACCAAAATTGTCATATTTTTCATTTCGAAATTTCAGTCAAAATCATTCAGAATTATAATCGTTACTTTTGAACTCAGGAAAAAATTATTCTGCTGCCACTGCAGCAATTTTTATATCAATGCAGAGGGAAAAGAAGAGGAAACCTGAAGGAAGTAGATGGACTCACCTGGCAAAGGTTTTTGCACTTTCCCTTTAAAAGAAGAGGCTTAAATTCTATTCAGTCATTTGTAATTTTATTCCTCTTCCCACCAAAGGACTCTTCACACTGAAATCTGTTCCCTTCCAGGCAGGTATAAATGCAGAAGTCCTACATCATATAACCACCAATTTGTTCCAGAAATGGGTTGTAGACAAGTATTGAACTTTGGTTTGTCTATAATCCAGATTCTGACATCTTTGATGGATCATGGGAATATAGGTTAGTTGAGTGAGGTAGCTCGGCAGGTGCTTGTTTTCATGGTCCATGGGGTGAGGAAAAAATGGAAGAAACCTTTTGCTTTCTATTTCAGCCTTGAGGGAACTCCTTCACTCTTTTAAAATAGGTGCTAGCTTCACCCAAAGAGACAAGACTCATTGTTGCTACTGTCTGTGGCATGAGAAGCAGCAATGACATGGCCATTTAACTGTTGGGAGCAGATTTTAGCAATCCCTTCTTTCTCTTTGAACAGTAGATCTATACAATATTTGATCCCTCTCATTTTCTAAAATGCCTCGGTAGTTTATTCCTTAAATATACATTGAAGTTCCTGTCCCTGTGGGAGGGTAACTGATTTTGATGGTGGCTTGATGGGAGAATGTCTCACTCTATAAAGAAGTGATATCAGAATTCCTCTTGAAACTATAATTATTTATTTTTTTAAACTTTCCCTAGTGTTTAAACTTCTCAAACCTGTCTCATTTTAATTTGTATTTTTTCAGACTTATAGCCAAAACAAGAGGATTGTGTAAGACCAGAGGGCCAAAAAGAATATAGGTCAGCCTGGCTGCCCAAGTATTTAGCCGGCATGTAGGAGCAGCAATTGGCTATTTAACTAAAAAGAGAAAGTTATTTATTTTTTCTATCATCCTGATCATCTCTATACATAGTTGCATTATTGACATTTCTTTGTTCCTCACAGATTGGGAATGACGGTTTGGCCACATCTGTCCTGTGCCTGGAGTGGACAATTCTTTGACAGTTTAAATGGAGAACACTCAAATTCAGACTATAAAATCCCTTACACATTGAGTATCTGAAGAAAATGACATTTAGGTTATTGGAGGGAGGCTTACGAAAAGACATTAAGTTTTTAGGGCAAGCGCGAGTGGTGAATCCTCCCTCCAAAATAGGTTTATTAGCTACCATTTAAGCTATTAACTTACTTTGGACTGATTTTGGAACAAATAATTTTTTGACACCTAAATGTTTGAAACTTGAAATAAGATCCTATTGAAAAAAAATTTAATGTAGTGAAGCAAAACTGTATGTCAAACTACACCCCAAACTGCAAGCAATTTGTAGAGGACTTCAACCAAGGCTGCATATATAGAATATGTTATTAGCATATGCCATGATGGATGTTTACATGTGCCTCAAGCCTGTTAAAAGTGTTATCAAAGGGCATATTTGCAAAAGTATATGCTTAAAACATGTTTTAAACTGCTACTAGGGGGAAAGCTATAGGAGTACATTTTTAATATTTGTTACTTCAACTTGGTAACATAAGAGCATAATCCTCATGTATTATCAGAAATTGAAGATTTATGTAAGGTTAATTTGTATGTTAAAAATTTACTGTGGATAATAATTAACTGGTTGCACTCGGGTATTATTTATTGCAAATTAATATATTTTTGAGATGTCACATTTTTGCACTTCAGTAAATAATTCCTATGACCTTCAATAATAAATGCAGAGTGATCTCAAAAAAGTTGTTACTTGACAGAGGTCTGGTTTAGCATGAATAACAGGATAAAAAGTACAAAAACTAAATATATTTATATGATAAGGTTTCAGGCTACCCTCTAACGGATATTGACCATCAAATACCGGATTGCATCTCTCAACATTTTTTTCAACAGCCGCTGTCTCGCCTTAAAGATCATCCCGAGGTATGTGAATATTAAGTGCAGTACCTCGTCATCGGCCGGCGAATTCGCTATCACTAGTACCAAACGGATTTGGATTTTACGAGAGCGACATGAGTGGTATGTGAAGAGAGAGGCCATCTCTCATTATCTCCTCCTCTTCTCCGAGCTAACATCGGCCCTCCACTGGGCTGAATGGACTTGGCTGGATGACTGTGTCAGACAGAGGGCGAGTGAAATTGCCCGCAAGAAGAGGACTACCATGATGAAGAAGCTGAAAAAACTGACCAGATCCCAGAAGGGTGGTTCCAATTGCAGTCAGGAATCACCACACACCTTCACCTCCAGAGTCGTCAATCTCTCCGAGCACAACTTCCTGCCCGAATAGATGAGGTTCCTTGAGAAAGGATTAAAGTACTCCCCCAACATCCCATTATCTATTAACCAGCTGAAGAATCTGGCCGTGGACTGCGATTTGGCCCTTCAAAATGATAAGTCGGGGGCTAAAGAACGAATCGCCGCTGAGATATCTAAGCAAGTTGCCAAAATTGGGTCCAGGAATCATAACCAGCGCCGTGAGTATGAAATCATCTCCAAGTTAAAGAACTTGCTTTTCGATAACAGACTTATAATCTCCAAAGCTGACAAAGGCAATGCGGTCATTGTAATGGAGAAAAATTCATACCTTAAAAAGAGCAAAGATTATCTAGCTTCCAGTAATGTTCGATGTCTCAATAAAGACCCAACACCAGTATACCAGACAGAGTGCAAAAAGTTAATTTCATCCTGTACTACGTTATTCCACCCCTGTGAAGTGCCCAAGCTCATTCAAATGGATCGCTATTTTCTCTGAAACTGGCATGCATTGGTGGATTTACATTGTTACCATCTTATATATCTTCAGAATTAGCATTTTATATCAGTTTTTTGAAACCTGACATGACTCTGCGATATGTAACTTGTAATGCCCATGTAACTTGAAGTGCGATTTATGGAAAATGTAGTACACAATGAGGATTTTCCGTTTACATATTTAGATAGCGGACACATTTTTATATGAGTAATAAAAATGTGAACAAAAATGACATGACTTTCATTTTGCGATACAACCTCCTTAACATTCCTGAAGATGCTACGGTGTGATGAAACTAGTTGAGTAATAAATTAATATTTCGTGTGGAACGCAAAGGTTTTATATCTGTTGTTATCCTTAACATCAGCCGAACTACTCCTTTTGCACTTGTATTTCATCAAATTCATAAGACCCAATGGGTCAATTCCTTAAACAGCCAATGAAAGAAATCCATTTGGCTCGCATGAAATTTATCGCTTATTTAAGACAGCCAGCTTAGCCTGGTAGGAAGCTCGCCCGCTGGCTAAACCCAAAGGCTCGAGTCCCGCCTTTGGGATGGGTGTTTCACTCGTCCATACGGGATTCTGATTTGAGTTGTTAAGCCACGGCCTTCTGTATGCCATGTAAACAAATATACTATTCCCTATCCATAGTAATTACCCTTGAATTTTTTTTCGATAAAAATTATTCTTTGATGTAATATTAAGCATATTTTTTTTTTTACAATTACGAAAAGGATTTAACACTTGATGGCGCAAATGGTAGGGGTTACCTGTGGTTTTTTATATCCTCTGCGAAAATATTTACCAGGTGCCCTTAATAGAACCACCTTTAAGGTTATATTTTACATACAATCTGGGTAAACTGCCTTAAATTCCTATTAATCCTAAAAAAATTTTAATTGTCATTTTATTTTTTAATTGCTCCGTAAGAGGAAAAGGAATTTATCTATCTAGAAGTGACCATTTTCACGCGACAGTTTCCAGATACCATTTGTTGACACTTATGTCGTAATTTTTATGTGATTTTCATGGTTCAATGCATCATTTTATCTAGTTCTCCATTTTATGTTATGCAATTATAATTCCTTTTCCTATTAAAGTCGTATAATTTTATTTTGGCATATGAGTTCCTTCCTATAAAGGCAATGAGCTACTTTGTCAACCCGTTAAATTATATTCATTTTGGAACATTGTTATTCTTTTCCGTAACAAACAGTGTTTGTTCATAGTGCATAAATAAATTTGCTAATCTAACCCCACAAATCAGTAAGAAACTACGCAGTAAATAAACCTTCCACACGGTGTCTTGTGGTGAATATTTATTAATGTGTGATCTTAATTTGTTTTATTCAAAGAAAACTGGTTCACTTATGAAATGACTATTTGTTCGTTATCGTCGTCATTTTTTTATTTCTCCGATAGTTCTCGCTCTCTGCAGAGTAGCACTTTTATGGTCTAAGTTACATGAGATTTTTAATAAGTTACACCTTGTGCACAATTGTAATTTTATGAATACTCTTTAGTTGAGGGGCAATTACAGAAAGCGTTATATCGAGTGTTCAGGACTTTAAAACGGCACATATTTCACTCGTCCTATTACACTCTACAAACGCGGTCCAGGATAGTTTCATTGTGCACGGTCGTTGTACGTGAGCACCCACTCAACATGTCCCGCCTTGGTCCTCCCCGTTTTATCGTCCTCCCCACGCCTCTTCCTGTCTCTCTTCTATATCGGGCAACCTGCTATAATCACCGCCACCCACACTTGTCGGGAATCACCCCACCCCCAACATAAACAACTTGCGTCCGCGGCCATGCCCACCCGCGCACACCTCTCCAAACCTGTATAGTCTGCGCCACCAACTATCACCACATTAGCGACTAAGCATTCAAGGGCATTGCTCAATTTCAAGGCCCCCTTGCTCTCATGGAATTGCATATTCATGTGGTTGGCGGAGGTTAATGGTCCACGAAAAATGGAAGAAAATTGCCGGATATTGTGCATTTTGTACCACAACGGTCTTCTAAATTTCTTGTTTATTATTTGCATTAGTTGACTATTTCGTTTTTCCAAGGTTTCAATTTCATTACCAGCGAATTGATGTCGCAGTCAGCGATCAGAAAATTGTTATCGGCGCTGTTTTGTGTGTGTGAAATAGTGTCAACACGCGTTGAAGGATGAAGCCAACGGATACATTTTTATTTTTAATCCTTTCTCACTGATTTACGTATTCTCAGCGTCCATTTAATATAAAAGGTTTCCAAACACGCGTGACTCAACTGTGTATTTTCTGCTTCGTATGACAGCGTAAGTTATCCGAGATAAAATGAGAACCATATTGCAGAATTTTAATTGTCGAATCAGGTTCATTATCATAGCTTAACTGTTTTAATGATTACCATATATCCATGCGGGATTTATGCGTGATTTGAATTCATAAGGCGAATAGCTACATGTTGTCTTCATAATTACTTCCCAGTCAATTATTACCAGTGTAAACACGTAATTGATAAGAATGCCTTATAATCAATGACCGATATACCCCAAGTGGGTAAAGTGCTTGGCTACTGAAGAGGGGTGCCGGGTTCAAGGCCCGTCTCTGGACACCACCTGCTAGAACCCAAGCTGAGTGTTTTTCTGGGTACCTACCGAATCTTCGCACGAAACCGCAGTGGGGCACAAGGAAAAGAACTGGCTCATCTACCCTGATGTGTGAAGGTTCACCCTCCGTTGAGCTTATTTCCATGACTTACTTCCAGTATTAAGTATGTCCAGTTAAATCATAGTGAAAAACCAAATAATACAAGGAGCATTCAAGTCATAAGGCCTCCGATTTTTTTCTAACTAATTATCAACCTTAAAAACAATGTAACTTGTGTTACTTCTCGACATAATCTCCCTGCAGCCATACACATTTTTCGCAACGTCGACGCCATGATTCTATGGCCGCGGTGAAGTCTTCTTTAGGAGTCTCTTTTGACCACTGTAAGATCGCTGTGACGCTGTCGGTGTGCGAGGTCGAGATTGTTGTAGTCCGTTGTCACATGATGTTCTGCCTTATTTTAACTGTCGCACCCATGAACACACTTTCGACACATCCATGACTCCATCACCACATGTCTCCTTCAACTGGTGAT
>WURS02006260.1:0-12579 GCA_011762765.2 Rhinocypha anisoptera
AATACTATTCCCTTGTGTTCGTCTTTATATGTTTTCCTATCCTCTTTCCAAATTCCTATCCCATTTTATATATATATTTATATATATATACATTTTGTCTGGTACCTGATGATGGCTTAGCAAGTCGAAACGCGCGTACGCATTAAATATTTTTGCGAAAATGTGCATATCTTTTATTCATTGTAGATTCCTTCCACTACGTCCAGCCTGCAACTGTTAATCTCAAATATCACGGAGGTGTTAGACCTTCAGTAGCGAATTCATACGAGTGTTTATCGCAAAAAACTGCTCCGAAATAAGGCAGTTCTTACATAAAGGAGGACATGGCACTCGATGGAAATGTTCCAAGGAAATAAATAGGGCGACGGATTAATCACAGGGACGATTTTTCAAGTCGTCCCAACATGCTGCCTGAGTAGGTCGAGGTCGCCTAATGAACGGGTGTGGAAACAAATGCCGCCAAATTAAAGCTATAACCGTGCTCTCGTGCTTCAAAGACCATCCGAGCTTAACGTGGATATCTTCTCTCTGCGATCTCCACTCTCTTCCCTCCGGACGCAGATATGGAAAATCAGATCTTGCATTGCCAAGGTATTGAAGTCATAACGATCAAAAAGATAATTCTGAAAGTTATTTCGAAATCAGCGGTTAAATAGATAATTTTCTTTTTTTCTTTTGTGTTTATATGAAAACTAGTATATATATATATTTACATATATACTGCAGTTCTCTCAGACCAACGAAGGGCCAAGCAAGCCCCGAAATATCTCTTTCTTATGTGTCTATTTTTACTACCTGTTTTATGTGTATGTGTATAAGTGTGCGCGTGTGTTCGTGTTTGCTGCTCGTCTGAGTTTTCCTGAAATATATATATATATAAAACTTATGCATCATAAATTCATTACATAGGTTCACGCTAAACCCTCCAACCACCAGATAAATCTCCATTATAGCAGCTGTAATGTATAATAGCAGTTTCACTATGCTCTCCTTTTGTTTCAGTATGTCATTTGTATTTGTATTACTCACAACAAAATGCACCGCTGCTTTCCAGATACCACCTTTCTTTATCAGCATGCTCCGTAACTTGAACTTTTTTCTAAAAGAAAGGCTTTACCCCTTCGGCATTACGAAATAAATTATACAAACAACTCGAAAAGATTCCATAAAGAAATTTAACTATCACCAATCAAAATGACGGAAGAATAATATTAGTAGAAGTTCTCAACGAACTGAATGTGCATGATCCTTCAACAGTCTATCGTTCAAGCCCCCAACCACATAGGAGAATACTGCTGCTCATTGGGTAATTGATTTCTGGTAATAATTATCATATAACAACTATTAGTTCTAAAATGGGTTCAGTAGTTCAGGTGTAACGTCCATTCAACTATACGTCAATATTCAGCCAAGAATTCGTCTTTCGGACTCATAGCATTCACTAGAATCATTGCATTTTTCTCTTTATATTCGAATAATTTTTTTTTCACCTAATTTTATTTTTGTTTATTTGTACTTGTACTATTTATTACTTTTTCCTCAATATGCGTTTTAAAATCCATAGTTTTTTCAAATCGATTTCCATTATCTTATATTAAATTCGATCTTCTGTAATTCCATGAATTATCCTCGGATACGTCACCCATATTTATCAATTACTAACAGTAGATCATATGTTCCTTATTGTATTATCATCATATGATATATTATTTACTTAAAAATCACTGAAATTATCTTCACCTGCTACTAGTTTTCTACATCTGAGTAATAGTTGTATATTTTCGATGTGTTCCATTTGCCCAATATCGATGGTTTCCTTTGATTAGTTTCGTCCTCTTACTGAAATCAAATCAGGTTCAGAATAAACATAACACACGTAGCAATCTTATATGATATCGTTTTGATTACGTTGCCCCAAAAACCATTCCAGAATTTAATCTAATCCTGCGGCAATACCTTCAAAGTCAAAATAAAGGATATCCGCTTTCATCCTATCAGAAATAAATGAAGATTCTTGTAGAGGAATCCGAATTTTAATTATGTTCTTCGTAGTCATTTTTCATAATCCGGAGAACTGAGTATCTTATTATTTTAATTGTATTATACGTATTTTGTAGCTATCTTTGCAGAAATTAAACCTCTTCCAAATGTCTTTCAAGTGTTCTCCATCTACTCGAATTTCCACGTGATCAGTAAAATCTTTCTTGACGATTTTTTGTAAAAATATATAAAGAATTATTCGAAAAAAATAAGATATCTTTAACCCAGTGAGAAATATATAATTACTTTTCAGTACTTGCTCAAAATCTTTAGTTTTTAAATTACTTTATTCCCTTTACATTAAATCTTAATTGTAAATATTTTGTACATTTTTTAGATAATTCTCTGTCACTAATCTTGATTAAATGTTTAACTACTGCGTTTAAATTAAAAGATTATTTTCTGATCCTGTGCTTTATTTCACAAGGCCCTAATATTTTAACTCATCCTGTTATTAAAATACAAACTCAGAGCAGGTGAAATGGCTTACCACGCTTTGCAATTATCCATACAAATTATATTTCTCTTGAGCTCCCTACTTTTATTTGCATAAGCTGCACAGCAGATAATTACATTGCTTAAAAAATAAAAAACCTATGATTCTTAATTTAAACCTTCTAAAATTATCAAACTGAGAAATGAGTTACGGGTACAAAGGAAAATAATATTAAGGTTACTAAGCGTAATTTCACTTCCTTATTTGTGATAAAAATGCGAGCTAAGGATTCATCTACACCGAACCCAAAGCAAAGTGGATGAGGAACGATAAAAATAATCACCGAACTGCTTCGTTGACGGACATGAACTAACACTCTTTATTAAAAAACAACATGGCGCCCACCGTACAAAAGAAACAAATGAATACCAATATTCGTATATACATTTATGGCGTGATGTATAGAGGCCTTGCATTTATGCTGCATAACGCACATTCTAACCTCTCCTCGTTATACTCGTTATATACATAAATGCTGTGTCCAACCCAAACAGCAATTGAAACTGACTACCAAAGATTATTTCAAAACTTTGCACGACCCAATAAACAACAAATAAGAATATAAAACATTCACCAATATGCATACTCTTAGCAACCAAAAATACACAGTGAAAATGTTCAATTATCCTTATAGTCAACATCATCTTTCATACTCTTCCCTACAACTTCTGTCACTTTGCCTTTTTCGACATCAAGAGCATGTACAGTACCATTACATTGGCAAAGAAGTTGCTTTCCATCACTTGTCCATTTAAAATACCCTCCATAGAAAAAAGCTCCTTGCCTCTACTGAATTTCATACGCTTCTTTGCATTTCCTTGGAACATCCATTTTGAATAGTCACACACTAAAATTAATAAATCTCTAAAACAATAACTTCGTATAACAACAACACGTGCTTCCCAACACATGCTAACATTTTCTCCCACACCACATTTGAAACCGACTGCTATACGACCCCTATGATTAACATGTCATCAATGTATACCCCAAAAATGACATCATTTCCCTTATAAACACAGTTGTCAATAACACATCTTATTAGACCCAATCTGAATAATTTATCATTTAAAAAATTATTCCAATTCCACCCAGATTGCTTCAGTCTATAAACACTTTTCAATAGTTTATATACATAACATTGGGCATTTTTCTCAGGTTCCTCAAAACAACGGGCTTGCTCCATAAAAACAACAGTGTCAATAAGACAATTCAGATAGTCCCCAACCACATCTAACTGCTGAATGTCCCATCCATTTTCAATAGCTATTGCCATTAACACCCTCAAAATTTTCGTTTGGATCACAGGACTAAATGTGCATGCCATATTGTGAATGATGCACGGGAGGCCTTTCGCCGTGCCTGAATTGCAAGTCTGAGGTTCTCTATCGATATTCCACCTTCAGTAGTAATGTAATACAATCGACCTACTCCGTGGGCATTAAAAATTAGTCTTTCACCTTCGAGGATCGTAGCTTCCTCAGCAAAAGCAACAATCTTAAGACCCTTTTCCTCCAAAACCCCTTGAGATATTAAATTGTCTTGAAGTCTAGGGACATACAGAACTTCGCTGAAATCTATGTCCCACCCACCACACTCCTGAGAGATATGTAACAGCACTTTACCTTTACCCTCAATCTTCAATGGCACTCCATCCCCTACAATAACTTCTCCGTTCATTAGGCATAAAGTTTCTTATGAGGTCTCTTCTGCAAGTCATATGATCGGAGGCCCAGCAAACTAACAACCAAACATTCTGCTCCTTACCGCCCTCCTTCCGCAGACACAAAGCTTTGAATTCTCTCGTAACCACTGATTTTGAAGCCTGCCTTGTCTCACGTTTTCCTTCCTTCTCCTCACTCACCTTTGGGCAGTTTCACGAAATGTGACCTATCCTCCCACATTCGTAGCGCAAAAACGTTTTATGCTTTCTCCGCTTAGGCTCCTCGTTAATGCTTCTTGGTCTCCGTGATGTCTTCAAAGCATGATGATCGAATTCACTCCGCTCGTCCACCAACTTAATTCTCTTTTCCTCAAACAAAAAAAATTTCCTTAACCTTGTGTGTTGTAAGTCCTCCTTCAATCTCCCTCTCTAATCTACGGATTAGTCCCTCGTACTTCTCCATTGGTAATCCCATCAGAAAAAATGCGGCCAAAATTGCATCCGAGATAATTAACCTGCACTTCTTAATTTTCTTGTTTGTTGCATCTTATTAACGTAATTCTGAACACTCGCCTCTTCTGCCCTACGCAAATTTACCAACTCTCTTAAATATAACGTTTTCTGCAGCAGACCATAATCAGTGCACATGTTCTCCAAGGCCATCCACATTTCCTTAGCAGTATCATAGTCGGCATTAACGTCGAGAAACGAGTCACTTACGAGGTAATGATAATGCCTTTCGCCATGTCGTCCAAATTTAGATCTTTTTCTGAGCTCGTTCTTGTCGGCTACCGTCGATTCCAAACCACTGACCGACTCCCAACACCCCGATCTAAGGTACAACACTTTAATTCTAATCGCTCATTTGTAATAATTATCACCATTTAAATGCGGACATTTCAAAACCTCCTCCCCTTCCATGTGATCTAAAGACACCGCCATGCTTCACCTCACACGAGTTCACGCCGACAACATAAATAGTTATACTCCACCGGTGTTTATTGCCTTTCTACCTCAACGCAACCTGGGCCCATAACCTGATAAAAATTCGAGCCAATGATTCATCTACACCGAACCCAAAGCAAAGTGGATGAGGAACGATAAAAATAATCACCGAACTGCTTCGTTGACGGGCATGAACTACCTAGCACTCTTTATTAAAAAACAGCATGGCGCCCACCGTATAAAAGAAACAAATGAATACCAATATTCGCATATATATTTATGGCGTGATGTATAGAAGGGTTGCATTTATGGTACATGACGCACATTCTAACAATTTGAAGAAAACTAAAAAAATCCTTCCAGATACACGACACCCACGCCCACCTTAAAATGAAGCTTTCTTACCGAAAGCAGAATGAAAATCATTAACCCTTAATTATCAAAATTCTTTATTGAATAATAGCACTAGCCAAAATTATCAGTTTTAGATCGCAAAATCACGGCTTGTGTTTTTTACTCAGCTGAATAAACAGGTTTATAGACAAAAACGAATGAATATAGATTGAACAGGTGGGATGGGAGATTGAATTTGAGGCAGGTAATGCACTCGAGTACATTGTATGGAATCTTAGTGCATCAGACAATATATCTCCTATGTTAATCCCTTTTACGAGCTTATCCATTTCTTCTTAATTTCGTTGACAATTTTGGAAGTTCGTTTTTAGATGAAATATTTAAAACTTTTCACAATGAAACTCTTCGGTTCTATCAATATAAAGAGAAATTTTAATTGAAATATAAAAATATATTAATCGATTTAAAATTTCTAATTGAAATAACGATAGTTTACACGTTAAAAGTTATTAGCTCAAGGGACCCACAAAAAAATATTCGAATCAGATCTAAAAGTGGAACTTATTCGTTAGGGTCACTACCATTTACGACTATTACCTTTGTAGAATGAATTCATTGAGTTCGTCACGACAAGTTATATTCGACATGCATAGTCATGAATCAAAATATCTAGTTCAGTTGGCTGAGTAGTTTTTCCTGATTTTTTAAACCTAATTTCAATACTACTGGCATTCATACTGCGACTTTAGTTGACTCCTTCAGTGCACGGTGGTGTATTTCGGTGCCGTTCCCGTTGAATCCCCGAATACAATCAGAAATAGTTAGTTTCATGGAAAAGTCATTGGAGATCGAACGACGTCTCCCCAAAGGAATTCACAAGGAATATATGTCCTTGGTTTCTGAGAGGGAGAGGAACTGAGAGAGGGAAGGAACGCGGAGGAAGCAGTGAGTAGTTTGGCGCGTCGGAAAGAGAAGGGTGGCATGGAGTTGAAAAGAGATACTTGAGTGGTTATCTTGGCCCCTAGAGGTAGAGTGATGAATGGGGGATGGTTTTATAAATGGAAGAGGGTGGTGCGGGGGGTGGCGCAGAAATGGGGCGAGGGGTTGGGGGATAAAAGGGCCGCGGCTCGGGGGCCGTGGTGATGAGTGGTCTGCGAGGGGGCGGTGGGGACGGGGGAGTAAGGTTTTCGGGAATGGGACGGTAGAGACCGTGCTGATTGCCAAAGAGATACTGCAGAAGTGAGGGTGAGCGGCGTGGGCTGTGGGTCGAGGAGGCTTTTCGGGGGAGGAATGTAAGGAATGAACCGAGTATGATGAGAAGAATACGAATGGTTCGGAATGAGTGACGGAAGGTGAACGAGGTGAGAGACGATCAAGAAATGGAAGAGCCGAGGATGACTGGGAGGGGTGGGGGGAGGGGGGGAGGGGCGGAGGCACGACCGAATGACAATGGCGCGAGAAAGGACTTGAAAAGTACGGATCGGCCAAGAAATAATGAAGAATGGACGCCGAGCTTCACTGGAAAAGAAGTTTTGGAGAAAAGAATCGAAAAAAATACTCTTCCCCACCATGAATAAAATTACGAGTGACGAAGAACATCATTTATGAGTTGGTTCTCCTTAGCTCAGAAATTACATCGAGTAGCCTGCTACTTCTTCATTACTACTTAATTTTGCTTTAGTCGTCACAAGTTTTATGACCAACATTATATTCCTGACTATTGAATCTGGTCTGAATTGAATCCGTAAGCATAGAATGCAGTAGTGGGGCTGGATAAGTAAAATATGAGCAACTCCTCAGGTTAAAGTTAATTGGGATGCTCTTAAGTTTTATTTTTTTTTGTTTTGGACGGCAGGATGATTTTATAAGGCCCATAGGTCACACTATCCAATTCTCTCGCATATATCGTGAAATATTCAGGGGAAATACCGTTCTCAATTACTAAAGATATAGTCGCATCAGTTGGCGTGTCACTGATTGGAAAAATGGTGTCTTTTTTGTTTTCCAAATACAATAGCTCCACACCAGGAAGCTAAAATTATAAGGTTGTACCAAACGATATGAACTTCTTCTGCAAAATAAGTGTTCTAGTTTTACCCTAAAGAAATAATCATACCAAAAGCGTTCTACGGAAAAGCTATCTAAATATGTTGTATAACATAACGGTATAGTAAAAAAATCTTAATTTATTTGAAATTCACTATCTCGGTAAAAGCTAATTCAATGTTATTTGTATTTAGTACCTCAATCAGGTAAAAAATTTCTAATTTTGACTTTTTCATTTCAAATGCCCTTGGATCAATGAATCTCAATAAATTAACTTGTCTCAAAAACATTTGAATCCGAGAAAATACGAAACAATTATTTGCTAATTCTCTCAAGTGATATTCTTCAAACAATAATATGTACAAATTTTATGTGTAGCATGTCTATTAATTCAGTGATTATTTGATAACCATCAGCCATAAAATAATTAACAATATAATTATAATATTAAGTTTACTTTTAATTTATAAATTATGATTTCTTAATTAAAATTATTTCTCCCTAATAAATTTTATTGTAGATATCTCATTCTATTTCCTTTGTAGAACTAATAATTTATCATCTTGTTTGGCCATATCTTAGCATTTAAATAAATATTCGCCATTTTTCAAGTAAATATATTGTAATTTTTACCACGTGAACCCATATGGTTCTGCTTAAATAAACATTCAATACCTTTAATTTGTATTTTATTTAAACTTAAATTTTTAATAGTTTAATTATTATTTTTCAGTGGTATAAGTTCAGTTCAGTATTAATAAATAATAATGTAATATTTTACAAGAGCATCCTTCATTCATTAATGAAAAATAAAATGTTCATTTATGTGCTAAGTGTTATAAAAACTAATGATATTAAAATAACTTTATGCAATAAAAAAGCTATTCATGCCAGTAAAATATGTGTCGTTCTCATAGCAATAGACAGATATTAATCTGCAATATTCACCAAGTTCATGAGGAAAAGAAATTTTCTGAAATCAATTTAAACATTTCTAAAATTACAAGATATCCGTTTTGCGTATTATATTCGAAATTCCTTTGTCAGATGAGTTTCTCCGAGAAATACTTATGGCGCTCAATATGGTAGCGTGGTCAAGGTAATCATAATAAAAGTAATTGGAATAATAAATTTGTTATACTATTTTTTTTACTCATATTATAATATTACGTGTAGTGGGTGAAAAATTTAGATAGGGCAGTTATATCTTTGCACAAAGAATTTAGATAGGGCAGATAAGACATTGTTATATCTTTGCACAAAGAATATTCATAGGAAATGGGAATAATGGTAGGGAAAGAACTTGGATTAGGATTTTAACTTATGGCCAAACTAATTATTTATTTAGTAAGACGAAGGACTACAGCTCTTTTTAGACATTGCAGGTGCAGCTTAAAAATATAATGGAATAAATATAAACTATAGTATGAAGAAAGTTACTAGATATTTAAAAAAATAGATACGTCTTGCTAAATAAGAGTTTAAGAGAATATACACTGTGAAAGTTGAAAATATTCATTTATTTAAATAATATTTTAAAGAAAATCGCATATGGTCACAAAAATATTAATAGAAGTTTGATGAGAAATGAGAATTTGCGAACATAGTGGAATTGATTTCGGAGACTAAAAAGGCAAAGACAACGTTTTTGAAAACAACTCGGAGAGAGAAACAAATGAACAAGTTTGAGACATCGGTAGAGAAGGATAAGTTTCTGGAGTAAATCCAAAGAATGCCGAAAAAGTGAATGGAAGTTACACGTTGAGAAAATAGAATGTTGGAGTACGTGGCACGGGGCACAAGGGAGAGGAAGCAAGAGAATGGGAATTCTGAATGGGATGCGGGCAAGTAAAATCATTTCAACCCGAAAAAAAAGATTTTAATGAAAGGTGAAGAATAAATTATGCAAAATTCTACGATTGAACTTATATCGCGTAAAAAGAAAATCTCATATTTTACTATGAGTAAAGATTGATTGCAGCCTGCGTTCAATCTATCTATATTCACCCCATTCTCTCTCTATCATCTACTTCGTGAAGATGATTTCTATTTACTCCTATGCCATAATCTTGAACTTCATATTTATATCATTGCATCGGTGATTATTTGGCGTAAACGTTTAACCATACAGCACATGTGTACACGAACTTGGTTTCTTTCCACCATTTTACAAATTGGGAAAAGAATTCAAATTTGCTCTCTTATTTGCTACAAGTGAGCGCATCTCTTTTGAAATTTCCATGTCTATAAAATAAAATGACTGGCCAAAGCAAAGGGAAAGATGTAATCATCGCCATGTCTATGGAAAAATAAATACCAAACTAGTTTCAAACGAGGAAATATTTGCAGTCACGTGACACTCATTCGGCTTTTCGGTCGCAATATTTATTGTCTCACGAGAACATTAAATGTACTTAGTTTTCATCGAAAACGACGATTGACGCATCCGTTTTAATACTTTTCCGGATGGAAACTGGTCTCCCGTGAAGAAGCATCTCATGAAGTATTGCTGGAACGTGGAAAGAAAAGTGCAACGCACTGTGCCGTGGGGTGTTTTCGCGAATGTTTCCCTTTCCCTCCTCGCAGTTTGGGATTTACTGCGGGAGCCTGTCCAAAGTTTTCCCTTAACCTGCGAAAGTTCCATCTTCCCTCCCCTCTGGTCCATGCGGACCTTTTCCTCGCACCACCCGGGCAGTCTAGTTGAAAGGAATCCCACGTCACTTATACTTCCCTGTCTAATTACATAGGGACACTGAGGTGCTCCGGAAATAAAAATATCATTTAGCAACACGGCAACACTTGGCAGAAAAAGATAATCGCCGTGGTTCCTTAAAACATCAAGTTTTCAAGGCCTATGAAGAGAATATAAACAATATGCACCGGGTAGCATGTTCAAGATTTTTTTTAGCAATTTTCTTCGCTCCAATGCATTCCCCCCACTATTCACACTTTCTTAAATTCTCACCCGTTGACCCCCATAAATTTCTTTTCCTAACGTTTGAATACCTTTTTAAGATCTTACCTCCTACCTTTGTCACTCATATTTCCCTCTATTTTACAGAAGTAGTTTCCATTCCTCGTCTCTCTGGCATAACACTTCATTATTATTTCATTACATCTCTAATTTTTCTGTTTTCTATCGGCGTGTCTGGCATTAACTTCTTCATCGCCATGAACATGAAATATTAATCTATTTTCAGTCGGGTCCATCTTCGATAAGACATGAATAGTGTGATATAAGTGTGCTACTGCGCCTGAAGTCTACGATTAGATAATCTGAGCATTTCCCTAATGATCAACAGCGGCCGGTTTAATAAAACACCTAATTTTCCTCGGCTACAACTCCCAACCCAGATTCCTATGTACTTATTCCCTAATAACTTACACAAATTATGACCCTCAAAATTCGACCTCTCACCCAGCTGCTGCGGCGTGATTTCCCCATCAAGTTTTCTTCATATTTCGGAGAGTGGAAAACAATTGTCTGCCGTATCAATTATCACAAAATGTGGAATGAACCCGATGAACGTTTATAGAGGGTGAACAAGAGGTTACAGGCGATTTAAAGGCGTGGAACTGGGCGATAGCGTGAACAGATAATTCAGGTGGCTGTTTAATATATTAAATTTAAAAGTCCGTAGCCGAGGTTACGTCGGGGAAAACCAAAGTGTACGTGAGAGTTAAGTTTCCGAGAACGAATCTCCTTTACCACACTGTTTCTCGGAAGGCGGCGAACAAATTGTATTTCTTCACAGTATGGAATTCGAAAGTGTTCCTATTCACCAACCAAACCCAAGTTAATCACTTATAAAAAACCTAGGCAAAAGCTTTAAACATGTAATCATTAATAATGACTAGGCTTCTCGAATGGAAGGAATGCGCTCCAATTGATGATTTATCAATAGAATGGTGGTTATAGGTCCTATGTATAGCGTTTAACTTAAAAAGATAGGATATATAAATTAAAAACTAAAACGTATGAGTCCAATTAGTGCCGACATTTTATTAGGGGATAGATGAACAAGACAGAACAGATTACTTCAAATATATTACCAGTGAATGCGTTTTGATGAAAAGTTTTTCTTTAATTAAAAAAAAAATGTCCTCGTTTTTGCAGGACACCGTATTTTTCGACTGCACGTTTATTTTTTACGACAAGAGCTGAAACAACTAAGATGACGTGGCGCTGGTAGGGGAGGGCCACGGTGGGGGGAAGGGAAGGAGCCCGGAGTGGGGGTAGCCGAGGACAGAGAGGGGATGCGCAGGACCATTTCAAAGCGACCGGAATCTACCTACCTCTATTCCCCGGAAATTGCCGTGTCCCATGTTCTGCGTAGTGCACAAACTGCATGATAATTATCACTACCGTCCTTTTATTCCTAAAATATTCTTATTTGTTACTCTCCGAAATAAATTCTTATCCCTAAACCAGTACCTCCATCGATAGTCATATTTTTATATTACATACTTTTAGAGACTACTCTGAGCCTTAACTTCCATCTACCGTTCTATTCTCATCCCTGTATACCTTTTCTCCGGGCCTGAAGAGCATGAGAGTGCTAACCATACTTTAAACCGCAATAAAAAACGGTATTGTAGAGAAAAAAGGTAAGGGATCAACACGTCCTAGAAGCGAATTTGCTGGGAACGCATTAACCGATCAACTCTAGACACATGCACCTCCATCATCAATCACTTCCTCCAGTTGAAGGATCTGAGGCTTTCCCGGAGTATGTTGCTGGTCAATTCTTCTCGGGAATTCCACAGGGTCAGTTATTCTTCTACATCTACATAATACCCTGCAAGCCGCCACTGGGGCGTGTGGCAGGGGGTGAGCCACCACCATACATTCACATGTACATGATACAAGTCGTGAATTACGCACAAAAAGAAGAAACTATCGTGCGAAAAACTAATTCGAGAACTACAAAACATGCTGGACAATGTCACACCGCTCTCAACAAGCATACACAACAACTAAAAACTGTCCTTACAAAGTACAAGGTCAAGACGAGGAACTACATTATAAATACAA
>WURS02006271.1:0-12578 GCA_011762765.2 Rhinocypha anisoptera
GTTTGAACTGCTTGACCATCTGCCTTACTCACCAGATCTAGCCCCAAGCGACTTCTTTTTGTTCCCTCATCTAAAAAATGCACTCGGAGGATAGAGATTTTCATCAAATGAAGGGACAATCACCTTCGTGAACAATTATTTTGCAGAGAAAAGCGCCTAGTACTTTTTGGACGAGTTACAGAAATGGGAGCATCGCTGGGAGAAGTGTGTAGAGTTACGAGGAGATTATGTTGAAAAATAAAAAAAAATTTTCAGAAAAAATGTCATGTATCTTTGTTGGGTTGAAAACTTTTCAGACCACCCTTGTATTGTTGCATTTATTATTCCCAACTGCATGAATACCATACCATTCCCAATTTCAGCATGCATTGTCCCAGTTTTGAGTTGCAGTTGGGCAAACACTGTAAAGTTGCAATTCTCATGCAGGTTTATCAATATTTATAAGTCAAGGTTTACCCATGTGTGTACATATGCCTATGGTTTTGTTATGGGATGCCAATTTCTTTGCTACTAGGAATTAACGAAGGAGCTCCAGCAATGCCATCGTCGTCTCGAGATGGCCAATGCATCAGCCTTGGGTGGTAGAGGAGGAGCTGAGGGAGGCAATAGCAACCTGCACCAGACTTCATCTCTTACTAATAGCTCTGCCCTCATTCCATCATCTCGTACAAGTTCTCAGTCGTCCCTTGAGGCCAGAACCCCTCAGGAATCAATTCCAGCACCCCACGACAGAGAGCAAGACGGACTGGTGAGTCCATCCTAGCTGCATGTTTTCCTTACTTGATTTACAAAGACATTCATTGGATTATATAGACAGTAAGATGGATAAGGTGGGAGGCGATGGAGATTAATTCCATGTAAGCGATTGCCTCAATGGGACTAGCAGAATCCTGTTAACTGGCTTACACTGATATTGAAAACTCAGGGAATTTGGAAGGCTTTGTGGAAAAAAAATTTTTTCACCTTCCTCAGTTACATTGTTCACTGTCCTGTTAAACTGGATAGTAGGAAGTTAATTGTCTTAACCCCCTTAATGTCACCAATTTTTAGTTTTACCCAGCGAGAAGTGTCGTAGGAATTTCAATAAATTGTTTTAACTTCAGAAATAAGTACTGAGTAGCTGGTTTTCC
The DNA here is from genome assembly GCA_011762765.2 of Rhinocypha anisoptera. Lineage (NCBI taxonomy): Eukaryota > Metazoa > Arthropoda > Insecta > Odonata > Chlorocyphidae > Rhinocypha > Rhinocypha anisoptera. The sequence continues at coordinate 1,131 of WURS02006271.1, forward strand.
AAATATTCATTTTTTATAATGCGAACAATTGACTATCTAATAGTGATACAATTATTATTCCTCAAAATTATAATTTGTTTTTACAAGTTTTTAATTGTTTATGCTAGAGCTGACATATTGGGCCACAGCACTACCTGCCTTAGGAACAAAGGCTTATTCACGCCTTTGTTAATCTCAGCCCCTTAACACTAAAAGGGTTAATTTGGGTAAAATTGGGACCATTAACCCCTTACTTCTATTAAACATTTTGACAAACATTGCTGTATATTGAACATATTACTTACATTAGTAAATGGGAAACTTATAGAAGGAGGTGATTACATTAATGAATTCATAAAAAATAGTGAATCATTACACAAAGGACAATATCAATAAGGCATAGCCATTGGTATTTTCACTAAATGGAATCTATGTCATTGATAGTAGAAACAAATCTAGGGGATTCAGCTATGAGAATCAAATGTAATAATGCACAAATTGCTCTATTTTTACACTTACCGAGAACTAAGAGCAAATGAATATAAGTCAGAAGTCTAAATATCTAAATATAACTAAACATTTTCCCTAAATAATAAAAATAATAATCTTATATAATAATAAAACATTTACCCAAAGTTGAATAATACATAAATACTCGCATCATCTTTAAAGGAACCTAAGAGTCCTCCAAAATGATTAATCTTTAAAATAAATATTTCAGAGGAAGGGATAATTAAAAAATAATAGTGAATAATATTGGTTATCACTCAAATCACAGTCAATGTAATATGTGACAATAGTAATTAATTAAAAAATAGTGTAATTGGGAAAAGGCTAGCATTAACTATTAAATAATTAAAGGTGCAGAGTAAGAATTATGATAAGATTGTCATTGTACTTTTTCACATGTCCCAACACTCTTATTACTCATAAATTAGTGATTTTTTTTATTTTTAGAGGGAATATGTATGTTTTTTTACTAACAAGTTCTAATTATGACTTCAATAGTGCCTACTTATCACACCACTATTAGCATCTTCGTCAGGTGAATTGTTTTGATGAAACCTGACAATGAAATCCAGGAAAAATGAAAATTGTTCATGAATTCCTGGAAAACTCAGGTTTTTAATACTTAAACATGTGTTAATACGTTATTGTTTCAGGTAAGGGGAGGTTCAATGGAACCCAGTCGTCAGGTGTTGATTGAAAGAATAGTTGAACTCCAACGCACTAATGCTCGGAGGACAGAGAAGCTCGACTTCCTATCAGATCATGTGGAACAATTGCTAGAGGAGATACAGAAAAAGTCACGTATTATACAAATGTACATAATGAGGGAAGAATCTGGAGCACTATCGTCAAATTCTATGGAAATGAATAAGGTAAAGCCAAGTCTGTTTCAGGTGTGCGGTCAAGCATTTTGATTTTTGGCAACAGAATGTAATGTAGGGTAAACTGGAAAAATATGATATGTGGCCACATCATGTTATGAGGGTTGCCCAGAAAGTAATGCACCATATTTTTTTACCTGGCCGACAACAATGTTGCAAATGCGAAATGTTACGTGTGCATTATTTGAAGTTTCCTGAGTGCGTGTGCAAAATTTCTGGCTCTTCCAACCGATAGCGTAACTGCAGGACTGTTTCAAAATGGCATCTGTAATTAACGTGCATTACAAGCAGCGTGCCGTCATTGAATTTCCCACTGCAGAGAAAGAAACTGTGGGGAATATTCTCAGACATTTGTGCAAAGTCCATGGAGAATCTGCTATCGACAGGAGTACAGTTAGTCCCTGGGCACAGAGAACGAGGACATCAGAAGGTGGTTCGGCAGAGCTCCAATATTTGCAGCAGTCGGGGAGACCATCCACGGCTGTCACACCTGACATGTTGCAGCGAGCTGATGTTGCCATTTGCGAGGGCAGACTCATTGCGACTCAGCAGTTGGCACTGAATCTGTCAATCAGCAGAGGAAGTGTGGATACCATTATCTGCACTCTTGAATACTCAAAAGTGTGTGCAAGATGGGTCCTGCGGTGCCTAACGGTGATCACAAATCTCTCGGAAAAAACATTTGTTGTGATTTGTTGCAACATTTTGAAGCTGATGGCGTTTTTGTCCCGGACTGTGACGGGTAATGGAACTTGGGTCCACCATTTTGAGTCCGAAACAAAACGGCAATCGATGGAATGGCACCATATTCTCCTTCTCCACAGAAGAAAAAAAATCAAAGCAACTGCATCAGCCGGTAAGGTCATGATCACTGTGTTTTGGGACTGTGAGGGTGTGATTCTCATTGATGTGATGCCAATAGGTGGTACCATCACTTCAGAAGCTTACGTTAACACATTAACAAAATTCAAGATGCGCTTCCAGCGACTTTGACGCCATACCAACCCAGGAGATGTTTTGATTCAACGCGATAACGCTCGGCCTCACACAAGTTTGAGGACTGCTGAATGCATTGCAAAACAGGGTTGGACAGTGTTACCCCATCCACCCCAGTCCTGAGCTGGTTCCCTCGGACTTCCACTTGTTTGGACCATTAAAATATGCCATTCATGGAAGACATTTTGAGGATGACGAGGAGGTGATTCGCACAGTGAAGAAATGACTCCCGTGACCAGAACAAGGATTGGTAGAGAGGGCGTACACGTCCTTGTTTCATGCTGGAGGAAGGCCATAGAACGAGACCTAGATTACTTGGAAAAATAGGGTGGGTAGATAAAACATCATTCTTTAGTGTGTGTAATTCTCATTATGTGCAATAAATAATTGTTGAAGAAAAAAAAATATGGTGCATTACTTTCTGGGATACCCTCGTAGTAAAATATCTGTTGTGTGAGTTTAGTAAAGGAATTGAAGTTTCATTTTGGTATTCAAAGTGATGGAGCATATGACATTCGCACTATAGTTTTGTTTGTACCTAGTTTCTTAACCCCTTTTGCAGCTTTCCACTTCCTAGATAGCACAGGAATCAGAATATTCACTTTGTATATGGATAATATTTATCAACAAGATAAATACTGTACATTGTAGCTTGATAAATCTTCCTTGTCTATGGCTACTCTATATACAAAGTGGATATGAAACAAAGGTGCCATCTAGATTGTGGGAATGTAACATACACAACTAATGCATGCTCTTCTTTTAATTTCCATAATTTCTCAGGGTTTAGTTGAAAAACGATGAAAACAGTAAAGTTTTTCATCTAAACTAGTTATTCAGACTGTACATGAAGTATATTTGTATACTGGAATCGATCACTAATAATGCTACATCATTAATTTCTATTTTCATTGTTTGCTAATTATATAGTATAGTATTCTAATAATGCAAGTAATTAATTCATCTTTACCAATTGGACAATTGAGGTATTTAATTATGATTACATTTTATTAAATGAAATATAAATTACTTATAATCGGAATTAAATGCAATATAATGTATAATATTGTAAATAATTTTTAATTTTTTGTAGTTGCAGTCCATTCTCTCTCAGATTTATTTGCTCCTTTCTCTATTAATTTATTACCACATTTTTGGTCATGAAGTGGTCTCATAATATTTTATGACCATTTAAGACATATATATTATAAGATATGCGTACGAGTTGAATTGAATATAACGTGATGTTATAATGTAAATGGTGGTATGAATTAATGAATTGGCTTATTTAGTGATAATAATAAATAGTTAGTTAATAAATATATCTAAAAATTGCATTTTTTGCTAACCCTATTTTGAATTTGATAAATAAACAGGTACCCTATTTTTTTAATTCTCAGTATTAAATTCACATTTTGAATATTTTTGTTCAATGATAATAAGAATACCTAAATATTAAGGTATATTAATTCATTAGAACTGGAAAGTTTTGTAGTGCCACACATAAATTGAGGGGATTTAATAGTTTACAAGAAAAACATCAACCACACCATCTTCTATTATGCATGAATGTACATATGTATTTATAACTTTATAAACTACCCATAATTTTATCTTAAATTAGTGGTATATTTTATATAGACCTTTAGGATGTTTAACTTTAGTAATGCTGAAGCTTTTGTAGTTAGGTAATCAAAAAATCTGTATTTTGTGTTCCAACCCTTATAACTGTTTATTGGAGTTGCAATTTCAAAGTAATGTTGTTTGATGTATCAAAATATTGTTGTTCATGTTATTTTGAACATTTTAGAGTTCCAAAATTATTGTTGTAGAGTTCACAGTTAAAATAATGGCTAGAATGTATAGTAGATCACTTACATGGTTTTAGAGATGATGAAGCTTATCTGCAGATCTCAAGTGGATGGGAAAATTCATGAGCATTGCACTATTCTTCTCACTACTAATACTACACAATAGCTCTCAGGTACACAAATTGTTCATATTTTCCAGGGTTTTGCTATCATAAGATGTGGATTTATAAGATTAAAATATTGTTACCTGTCTTTGGCTAATATATGACTTCATGCAAGTGATCTACAATATCTTTCTTTAATTTGAATTGGCTCACTGTTGCAATTTTCAAATTTATTTTAGGGATGTTATTTATATTTTGTTTCATATTTGTTCTATAGCTTGCTAATATACGTGGAAGGAAGAAAATCAAGGTATGACAACTTTGCCAGTTATCTTCCCTCTTTCATTAGAACTACTGGCTGTAATCTGTATTAGTTGTGCATAATTGTTCAGACAAAGTAGTTTTGTGACACTAGAGTAATCTGCTTTTCTGTTTGTTATTCAGTAGTGCTTTTTGTATCTATGTTATCTTTCCATCAAGGTTTCACTTTGGAAAATTATGGTGAAAGTGAAATTGAAATCATTTAATTTTTTTAATCAATTGCAGGCTGAATTATCCAAACATGGTGGAATTATGGCCTCTGTTTATGGTTCCAAGCCACTTGATGAGAATATGACTTTAGAAATGTCCTTGGAAATCAACAGGAAATTTCAAACAGTGTTGGAAGATACATTGCTGAAGAACATTACTCTGAAGGTCAGTTATTACATGCTTGATTTTTGTCAAAATATCTTGTAGTGATGTACTTTTCTGTTATGTTTTTGAGGGTTGGATATTCTTCTTGACTAATATACATATATACTCTTAAATGATTTGTTATTTTGAGAATATTCAGAATGCATTTTTGTCCTCTTGCATAATTTATTTCATGCAATTGGTGAGCTTACTTATGTTACTCTTTGCCACCATTGAAATGAAGAGTGATGTATTTGGGAAAAAGTTGATAACTCAGTAAATTAATGAAGTGGTATAGTACCTTTTAACTCTTTTAGTGCTAGTCTCTGTTACCTGGCATATGTGAACAATGTCAGGGCTATTTTGAGGCATTTCTGTTTTCATATGTATGTATACATTAATATTAATGTGTTAAAGTTATTTTTTTAAATTTACACTCCAAACTCTTACTGTTTAAGTAACATATTTAACTTATATTTTTTATCTCCTATACAAAATAGGAAAAAATTATTTATAAAAAAAACAGGGCCAATAGATTCATCCTCGGCATTTTTCGCACATACCCCAAGGGCAGGTAGATCAGTGGCACTAAAAGTGTTAAATATTATTTGACTATAACTTTTAATTTTGGAGGAATACATGTTTGTGTTTGCTAAACTCCTCTTGCCAAAAAGAATTATCCATTATAACTGAAAGAACTTGCTCCAGTGTTAAGGCACACTTAGATCTCATACATTTGTTTGGGGTAGTAGTATTATATTTATAATTTTCAGAATGCACCGAAAGTAACATATTAACTTTTGTAACTTAATTTGTTGAACACATTTATGAAATATGGTTTTATCACTTACATTGTTTTTACTCATCTCTGCAACATTTAATTGACACTGTACTGTGCAACAGATTTTGGTTTTTCTTTGTTGTTGATTGGACTTTAATCATACTGAGTAAGGTTATTTATTTCATTTACACATGACAATAAGGTAGTATCGATATATGTATCAGTCAATGTCAGTAGTGGAAATTAGTTTTACCGGGATGGTTCTTGGATTTCTGAAGTTCTATGTGTGATTTATAAGACTGAACTCAAACTTCCAGTAGTATTGTCATAAAATTAAGTTACATGTAATTGCTCCTCTTCCAAGGGCTTTAGTAACTATTTTACAATGATTCCAACAAGAAATTCAACTGGGGAATAGATTATTGTAAAATGACTAAGCTTGGCACCATTTACATTGGAGTGTATGCTTCCTTAGGACATGAACTCTTGATTTGAATACTATCAGACATGCATCAGTATTTTTAGGTTGTCCTGTTTCATAAAAAATATGTTCCCTCTACCTATTAAAACTGTTAATAGGAGTGTTTATTTCACCAAGTGACTTCATTTACTTTTTTCACTTATGCTACAGATTGATATTAAGCCTCAAGGCCAATGATTATTATTTGACTTAGTATTTTTTATGACCTCCTTTAATTTGACTTAAAGTCTGCCATATCATTTGTAGCATCTCCGTAATTCATTCTTTCATGGTTACAACTCAAGTTACACTTGGATTTTGATTTCTGTTAGGTTGGAAAAATGACGTATGTCAAAAGCTGTTGTTGTCAATTAGGAATCACAAGTGAAATCTTTATTTTCCTTCTATTTGGTTCCTTAATGTTGAATTCCATATATATTGAACAGCTCTCATAAGTAACAAATATTTGTGAACTTGTATACTATGTTGGTCTTTGGATTTATTCAATTTGCATATTCATTGAAGAAATGGAAATATTTCTAGATCCCAATAATTGCAAATATTCTATATGTAGACTTTTAATATCAATAGTGAATCATGCATTCCATTATTGGTGAGTCTTATCTAGTTAAATCATAAAACCTTCTAAAAATATTAGCCAATGGTTATCTTAGGTCCCAGTTCACTTGCTTCATAAGTTGTTGGCACTAGTAGGAGAATTCAGATGTGATAACAGATCCTCTTATAGTTATTATTAAAATGTAATTTTTCACCATAAATTATGTAAAATAAAAATCCATGGCCACTTTTTTTGAACAGGGTTCATATTAATCATTGGTCCCTTTTATTTGTGATACACTACACACATCTCATAATTTTTAATGCAATTCAGTAAATTACAGAAATTTCTCTAACTGATGAAAACTACTTCATAAAATTCCTTTCACATTATAGTAGGACATATCATCTTGTCTTTGAAAATTTTCTATATTGCTCATGCTGATGCATTTGATTCTCCTATTGTTGCCTCATCTTATACATTCTCAGCATCAAGCTTGTGTTAAAATTAAAATGATCTTGTACAATTTATTGTCACATATACTGAGATCTTATGTGACCACATAATTATTGTGATGGTTTTAAAGAAGTATTTCAAAATTTTCTCTTTGCAGGAAAGTATAGACACACTTGGGAGAGAAATAGCCAGATTAACAATGAACAGTCGAAAATCATAGAGAACCATGTCGGTATTATCTTCTGTTGCATACTTAAAAGTATGACATTTACATTTGTACTTGAAAATCACCGGCCATCATTTAGAATGTAGTACTAAGTACCTACATGAGTATTAATCACTACTGTAACTCTGTAAATATATTTCATCGTATTTTAAGAAAGATGTTTGTCATGAGAAATATAGCCTGTTACCATTTAATCATTATCAGCTTGCATGTGTTTAAAAGGATTGGGCTAATGTTTTTCATTATTTATTGATTAATACTTTTTTTAAGGCCTTTATCAGCTAAAATGCCAAAATGTGAACATTAATTGATTCTCCTCGTAAAAGATGTTTGATCTAAATATTTAATTTAAAAAAGTTGCTGGTCCTTTTCTTTAAAATTGTTTTTCATAAATTATGTGAATTCAATGAGAATGTCAACTGTTTGATTTTATGAATATTACATTTTATAAGTTATTTGTGGCTAAGAATATTATGATGTATTGTAGGCCATAGCTAATTTATAAAACAATATGTTTTTTGGAGTTAAGCATGCAAAGGTGTTATATTATCTTGGTAATGCTATTTTGATACCAAAGATATGAAGTAGCTCCTTGTTGAGTGGTAGAAAATAGGTAATAAGGAAATTTATACATAAGATAAAAAATTACACATAGTTACAATGGCAGATCCATTTGTGAAGTTATAAATATCTGGTACTTGTGAAGTCTGACATAATCATTTTTACTCAGACAAGAGATTAATTTAAAATAGTCTTTCAAAAATGCCAGTTGTTTTTTTTTTTGCATTGCCTCCTCTTCTCATTGCTATGAATAGAAAAAGTTTCATGTGGTGTATTTTGAGTGTGCCACTGTGTTTGCTTAATTCAGTGAAATATAGTCTGAGTCTAATTTATACTAGATCTTAAATTGCTATACGACTTTTCTGCCCTTTCATCAGATTTTTTAGAAGTTTATTGTATGTCTTCATGGAATTGTAATTGTTTTTGTCATGAAGAGCTTTTTTTACTCAAAATCTTTTTTCATGTTAAATTTAAGCCTGCTGGACTCATCTAGGAGTATACCCAAATTAATGTCATTGCTTGGTGATAAAATTAAACAAGGTCTAAATATTTCATCATAAGTTCCATATATAGGTTGTAATCTCTAACAAGACATTTTTTGATTAATTTAATTTTCAATTATGGAGACTTTAGAAGCAACCTTTGAATTTTGTCATTTTTAAAACCAATTTATACTCTTATTTTACTCAACAATTACAATGATGGTATTTGTGATTGTTAACATATTTTACAAATCATTATCATTTAAGAAACTAATTGTTTAAAATTCTTTAGTTCAATGATTATCATTATTATTCTTTTTTTGATTTTAATTGTTGAGAATCAGAATTTTATTCAACATCTTAAATGCAATTAAAAAAATTAATCTTGTGCAAGGAGAAATTTTATCTCAACTCTAGGAGGAGAACATTTACTAATCTGGTAATTGCAAATGACATCATAAAATCAATTTTTTTTCTGTGGAATGCAATTCCACATTTTAAAGAAGTAGTCATAATATTCCATACAGCTGTCTGTATTGATGCTTGCTCTTACATCTTTCTGAAAAAAGATTTTTGATAAGGAGTGACTGCATTTATAAATATGAATGTTGTCAACATCAGTTATCTATTTTTTTGTTTACCTCCATGCTGGGTAAATCGTCCATTAAATTCTTTATTCTCATATTTAATGAGCCCTTTAAGTGTATTTGTTTATGATTAATCAATAATTCATTGTTATATCCAATTGGCTGCCACACCCATCTCAATAGTTTATGTATATTTACTATTACTGTTTAGTTTCTCTCTATTTAGTCACTATTATGGTAGTCATTCATCTCCATATCCTAGAATCTTATTACATAACCATTTTCTATAATGCCATGCTGTTGATTGTTCCCATTATGGTGTTGAATTTAGGCAGAAGATTGTTTAACTTTCTCGTTAAGTTGAAGAGATTTTATTTTGGATTGTTGAATGTTTGTTTCATTTCATCAAATGGTAGTCTTTGGCAGTTTATAGTGCCTATCATGGGGGTCCATATTCTTCTATTTATATTGCCCCTGTTTTTTTTTAAGAAATTCTCAATAAGGATAATTAGTTTCCCATAATATGTAATTCTTTTAAACGTCACAAATTGCCTATTAAATTTTTCTAGATGGTTTGTGCTATAAAAAGACTTTTTACTTGCTGGCCCTCAGGAAATTAGTTGTGTTTGGTTTTCTTAATTTTGTCATTGGAGTCATTGAATTGGTGTCTCGACTAAATTCAGTGAGAATATGAAGGCAAGAAATTGACTTCCCTAAATATGTCACCAACTTTGCTATTATTAGTATCATTCTGTTCTATGCTATGATATCAAAATGAGCTGATAATCAGTATCTCATTTAGGGAATTCAATGCCAACTTAATTCTTTCAGTATGTTCTTTTAGATGAATTTTAGTACCTATTCAACCAGGGGCACCATGCAGAGTAATTAGTATACTTTAAGACTTATTATGGGGTCATGGATGAAATTATACCATATGTATTTTTAAATCTTTCAGAGTGAGTTTTGACTGTGGTGTTAGTAAATGGTTCAATTCACCACAGATTTACGTGCAATGTATATTAATAATGTGATCTCAGGTTATTTTTATAGTGCTTCAAAATTCCTCCATGCAGACTGATATAACATATGTATTAGGTTTTCTCAGCTAAAGCAAAATTATATATCTCTATATGTATATATATATATAAAATTTAACCTATCAGAATATGTACGAGGACAATAGTCACTCTTCTGTTTTTCATTTGAAATAACATTTAACCTAAATTTGTTCAGGAGCAAAATGCTGTCATTGCATTACAATTGAGGTGGGTCTCCTTTAACTGGTTATGAATTTTTTTTAAACGTGCTTCAGCATTTCAAAATGAGTTAACGTTTGAATGTCGAGGAAGTTCAACATGACCACCAATGTGCTTGCCAAAGGAAATTGTTAATAACAACACCCTTGAACATCGGGACAAAAAAAAACAAGTTTTATGGAATTTCCTTAGTCAACTGGAAGTACCTGCTATTATTAGGCATGCCGACAATTTGTCTGCAAAGGTGATATATGTTATGGGGGCTCCTTTATCTCCAAAGTGTTATAATCTCTACGGTTGTGTCCAGCCTCGTAGTTTTCACCAAGGACATAATGTCGAAGGGGGAACGAAGCAGAACAAGTGCTTGCTTAACTTCCATTTGGAGTTTAACATGTCATTTTGGACCTGATGTTGACTAACTATAAAATTTATTCCACCTCTTACATAATTTGTAAGGTGACTGCGATGATTTTTGGTTAGATAACATAGGTCAGTAGATACACATGGCCTCTTTACATGCAGTTTGAGCTGCATTGAAGACATACCAAAATGAGAATATTTCATCCTCGTATAAGTGTTTCTGAGATTGAGGTATATGGTGTAAACCTTGTCCTGGAAGGTTGTTTACTTAAATATTATTTTCTAAGGTGAAAAGACAATCTTGCAAAAGCTTAATTGTTACTTATGTACACAGTATATAAAATGATGAATATATGTATTTATGTAACCTCCCCCTTTATTTATGTGATATTTGTAATTACGTGTGTACATATACAGGATATGTTTAAAGGGTGTAAAAACTTAAATAAAAATATATTATTTTTATTACTTTGGCTTATATTTTAAGTAATAAGTTCTAATTTGTAATGTTTTCGATATAACATAATACTTTTGACATTTCCTCAGTTATGCTTAGAATCTGAAAGCAAGGTGGAAGGAAGTGGTTCCTGAACTGGGGAAGTGAAACAGTTAGTGAGAAACCTCGATCATTGATGGTGTTGAGCATTATCATTTCAAGGAGTACATGTTGATCACGAGGTCGTTGTAGCCCAGTGGGTAGAGTGCTTGGCTACTGACCGGGGGACCTGGGTTCGAGACCGGGTGACGACCCTCCGGACACC
>WURS02006282.1:0-12578 GCA_011762765.2 Rhinocypha anisoptera
CCCCCCCAACCGCCGGGACGCCCCTTAGATACCCCTCCCCCACTAACCCTCAATCCTTCCCCTCCACCAGGGCGCGAGGCAGGGTCTGTCGGCACTGCGTCACTTTTATTGAAATGCTGTTAAGCGGATACAATACGATAGACTCGGGGTAGTTTAGACTGTGCCGGTGGATTCAACTTGATTATATTCCGAAAAAAAGCACATCAAGGTCCCGGCTGAATGATGCAGAAATGACATTATCCCACTTCATTTACGTTTGTCTGTTATGACCGAAGTAAAACTAAGCAGGTCAACTTTTGAAGGAAAAATGGATCATTATCAGATTTGTTATTCTACCTTGGAGACAAATTTATAATAATATGATAACTATTAAATAAATCAAATGCTAAATGGCCTTCAAGTGGACCAGTCAAGGTTCCTTCTCCATTCGTTGCGTCCTTTCTTCTTATTGCCGATACTCGACTGCATACTACTCCTTCATTTTATCTCCTTTTTTCCTCCAAGTGTTTCATCAATGTTCCTCTGAAAACATTCGCTCTTAATAAATTTTCCAAATCCGTGCGTTTTTTCTATTGGATATGCCCTTCAATAGACAAGTTTGTTCTTCGATCTTTCTGAATACCTTATTTTTATCACTCTGTTAATCCACTTGATGTTATCCATTATCCACTTGACGATATCTCTCCTCTTTCTCTTTTATAATGCCAAATTCGGCACTAAAAAAAAACAAAAAATTAGTTTGCCAATCTTTTCCTTAGTTACACTTGTATTTTGCAAGTAATAGACATGTTGTAAACCCTACCAAGTCCCACTTTTACACTATATTGCTTTCTAATGCTCGTTTGCAAATTTTAGTTGAATTAATTATAATATTCAGGTACTTGCAAGATGTAACTTTTTCCAATTACCCTCCTCCTATAGAAATATTTACTAATCCAGGTTTTTGACCATTGTCAAAACTTTGGTGTATTTATATGTGCTCTAATTTCACATTAACGTTTCACTGATAATAATCGTCTTTTATACTTGTAGCTCCTCTTCTTTGACGGCTATAATTTTGTTATATGTTTTTAATATATAATATTTTTTTAAAGCGAATATTCGTGAATCACACTCTGCTAATACTCCAGAGAAGTTTTTTCAAGAAGGGTTTCTGTGCATATACTAAAAAGTATATTTGACAAGAAACATTCCAGTCTCACTTTTTTGATTATTTGACCTCATCACCTTCCACTCTTATTATCTCTTTCCAGTCTCCGTACTGTTTCTCTATTTATCCCCTATACGTACAATTAATTCCCATTATTTTTATTATACGTAGTATTTATTTTTTCATCTCTGATTTTTTTTCCTACTGATTAATTATCATTAAATTATTTACCAGGATTTTTTTATCTTAAGCTTTTCCCATTTTTCGAACTGAGGTCGCCATGTAAGTGGTTTTGGCATAATTTTAAGGCAGCTTTCTGTTTACTGATTCCAAACACACAGGAAAATTAGTCTGAGATCAAAAAAACATCCATGTCCTGGGAGGGATTCGAATCCACGACCTTTGGTTTAGTTGGCGAGCGCACTATTACTAGGACATTTGTACTGTAAAAGTGATGGCGAATGATAGACGAAAGGCTCATATACAGTCTTTTATTATGAATTTCATTATTGTGAGGAATAGTTTTAATCAATTGATTTCTGTCGGGGACGATTGAGAATTGAATAATAAGCAAAACGTAATACATTGATGAATTGCGGCGAGGTAGAATAAAGAACGACCAGTATTATGAATAGGTAACAGAATGCAATATGAATTATTTAATCACTGTGTTGTCGCTATATCTTTGCGTTCAATATATTAACTGTTTTGTACTAGATGATGATGATGAAGGGTAATATACCATGATGGGATAAAGAATGAACAGTTTTGTAGGTTTCACTTAAAATTTGTTATGCGACCTTGGTTTTGACACTTTATATCATCATCAGGTATCATACAACACCAGTATATACTGTACTATTTTGAAAGCGGGGCACGGGAAGGGTGAGGGTATCGAGGGGGGAAGGCGTGTTACCATTGGTCGGTGGGTTGGGCAATAATGGTAATATACCAGTTAAGGTAATATATAAAAGTATGTAAAAGTAGCTTTCCCGAGTATATATTAAGGCAGATTTATAATGGAAGGAAACGATCTGTGTAGGGAACAACTCTCCTTACATTCCCTCGGAGTGAATAGCAGATATCAATAAATGATTAAACAATTTATGTCATTTTTAGATATGTTACAAAAGCCATACCGTTTATATTGAATTCATTTGACTTTAGAGTCATGCTGTATGTTTCAGCAAGGCTGTAATGTACATTTGGCTGGATGTAATTATTAATATTAATTGGGTATTCCTTCCTAACGATCTTGAAAGGGTACTTATAACCGTATGGCATACTACACAGCATGAAAGATTTTAGATACATGATTGTATTTGGACAACCTGTGGCGGAAAACGTGGCTAGTTTCCTTATTATAAAAATATTCTTATTTAAAACGTGACTATTAACGATTGATTTCTTAATCATCCTGTCGGTGGATTGCAGGGTAATCTACACATGTAGGTTTATTCTGGAGACGTTTCGCGGAAAATCTCCTTTTTTCCCAATAACAATTGAGTTAATTGCTTTGGTAGTAATAATTTGCTCCGATGACTATTTCTGAGAGCGTAAGATATGAGAATTGAATAAGATAAGCAACAAACAGGCTGAAGCATTTTCAGAGAGCATTTACAAAACTATTTCACAAAAATGAAATGAAACATCATCATGACTCTCTATGAACATATGCAGTTACATATTCTCATTTGGAGCGTGGACCGGTAAAACAGGTATAGCCCTAATTACACCAGTAATAGTTGAACTAGGTCATCGAGAGATCTTAATTTGGGATTATCAAATTTATAACGTAGGAGTTACCGCACATGCATTTATCATGATTTTATTCGTAGAGATACCTATTAGGCATAATAGGTGAATTTGGAAATTGAGTAATCTTATACTTTTTATTTGGCAATTGACTAAATAATACCTAGAACACCAGATATACCATTTTTACGAATAAATGACATTAAGTTTTTGCTGCAACCCCCTCATTAATATTGCTACTTATCAAAGCAATTTAGTAGAAAGAGGTTCAGGAACAGTTTAATCGATCCTCTTCTACCTGTTGGTTTGACCATTAACCTCTGAAAATTTCCTTCTTCATTGAATAAGAACCGAGAAACACACTTGCCTTCCTCTTGAAGACGTTCTGGTGCAGAAGCCGCAGGAAGAAATAAATCATTTCGAAGTTAGAAGCCAGATAAAACACCACGGTCAAGCTAAGTAGATAAGGAAGAATTGTAGTGAAGAGGGAGAAAATTATAAAGGGAAAATTGTAACGATGGAGCTGGAATAAACAGTTATGGAACTAGTACAGTAATTTACTTTTCCAAAAATGTCTAAGATATGTTTCAAACCCGGTCTTGGTACCGTAGATCAGACCATGTTCAAGGAAATAGATATACAGACTGTAGAAAATACATATTACTCACATTATTTTTATTATTAATATGTGCCACTTCTTCCTCGTAAGAACAAAGACAATAGTAGATATGACTGCATTCCTCTACAGCGAAAGTGGGATAAGTAGGGTATTTCGTAATTTTGCTTGATTGTTAAATTATCACTGCATAAATAGTAATTTAATCATACAGTGAAGAACTATTTTGACAATAGTTGTTGTTAACTGTATAGTAATTTATTACGACTGTTATTACGCTTTTAGGAATGCCTGCCTCGTGTGTGCGCTCACCCCTTGCCATACTCCCTTGCAACAGCTTTCACGGTATTTAGTAGATATATTTTCTCTCTCTTTTGTTTTTTTCGCCTTACTCCGCTAATATACTCCTTATAGAATGGGCCCTCAAAATTTCTTGCTGCTGTAAATTGTCTTTCAACCTATTACAAAAAAGTCATATTTCGATCTGGAATCAATTGGAAGCATTCAAAAAAGTATAAAATTTTAGGGAAAGGCCCCTTTCTGTAAAGCAACTTGTGATGCGTGTGTACAAAATCGAGGAAGTCGTTCAAGGGAAAGAGGATAAGTTCGCTTGTTCCTCGGCGAATGCTCATAAAGAATTCCCCCGACTGATATCAGTCCAGTAAGGTAAGCTCCGTCGGCCCGTGAGTACGACTCAGCAGTACTCAGACGTAAACAAGGTTACAGAGGCAAGATTTCAGTTTTATCGGCAATCTTATCTAATAAACCCTATAAAACGTAATTCCACCACTGCAGAGGTGCAAGGGTTGGCGATGAACTTTTCCAAATGGAAATGGAGAACGATCCAGTATAAGATATGGAACCGTTCCAAAGTACGTAGTTCCTGAAGATCGATTCCTTGCGACTGTAAAGAGAAACCATTGTAAACAAATGGTTTTCAATACGGGTTACGATAAAGTTAGGAAGAGGACCCATAAAACCTCTTCAGCGTATGAATTTCTGAATATCTGATATAAAAAAACTGCCATGGAAACAAATGACGAGTTCATTGAAATCCTCTGACTTTCAAATTTGTAAATCTGATACAACTCATAAATACTCTGAAATATTAGCACGTAAACTTATAGCATGGGATATCCTTAGAAATATACGTTTTAGAATACTTCAACGTGAACTCTTTAAAGGAAACAGTCTTTGGCTTAAGAACTCGGTGGACTAGAAAGAAGGCCTAGGTGAATTTTTACGCATCAGATGTTGTAAATTGAGAGCAAATTAATATTTCTTCCAGCAAGATATATTACCTCATCGTTTTAACGACTCAGTTATTGAATTCGCTCCTTTCGATTCATGAAAACAAATTCTTACAGACACCCTTCCGGCCGACGCTGGTTGTTTTCCATGATTATTATGGGAGTCTTTCTTTTGTTCACAGCCAACTTTCTCAACTCAAAATAATTTTGTTTTCGGATTCATAATGTTGCAAGGTGTTCTCAACCATCTAAAAGACGGGTTCAAATCCTGCTCAACTAAGTGGAGAACTGGATTTTAGAACAGTTTATACTAGAAATCTCACAATTTAAAGAGTTCCAGTTTATCTACCATTGGCACAAAACTTATGTATAGCGACCAATTACAAAGCACCTTTAAAATAAGTGCCGACTGGGTTAGCCTGGTGGGTATAGCGCTCGCCGGCTAACTCAAACGTCGCGGGTTCGAGTTCCGCCCAGGGCATGGTTGTTCTTGTTGTTCGAAAGGGTTTTATCTTCGAACTGAAGAGGTGCAAAATGGCCAAAGCTGTCGAGGCATCCTATAAACAAAAAGACTCCTACCTTTAAGAGCATGGGTGAATATTAGTATATGTATATACCATGCGGTTAATTAAATTCTGTATAGAGGATTTTGAGATCTCACTCTCTCTCCAACTCTTTTATGTTGAACCTAATCTTCCCTCATTAGATTAATACTCTCCGCAATATTAACCACACGCTCACAACATGTCCTCACACACTTCTTGGAACTCCTATTGAATTTCATCCCATTCGTAATTGGCTATCGCCATTATCATAGCCATATGCTGCGTTAGTATGAGACCCTCCCTCGGAATTAATGTGAGACAAGCAGATGCCGCTCCAGCTTCTTGTTTAAGTTTTCTCAGATGTGGAAAATGGACTGTATTCATGGATCGCAATAACTTCCTTCACATTTTGAAGCTCCCTCCCGCACGTTTCGGTCGAATGGAACTCTTTCATTCCATCAAACTCCCCTCTCACTTTCTCTCCATCAGGGAAAGTTTTCTTCGTCTCTTGACTCCCATGATCCTATAAAGATACACTGAAATTCCTTCCCGACTCTGATTATTTGGGCGCACCCCATAACGACCGAACTCCTCCTTCCTAATGTACCTCATGGCCACTTCCCTGTTGCTGAGCATCCACGCCCTTAAATCCCATTTCTTCATGGTTATCAAAATAGAATTAAATGAAATATTTATGTTTGATAGTATATGTTAGTACTAGAAGTGATACCATATTTTTACTGGCCATAAGACTCACATTTTTACTCTGAAGTTGGATATTCGGCTTATATTTGGTCTGGTTCGAGGATGAGATATTTTTTTTACGTCCGGAGCTGGTAAACACTTATTAAAATAATTCAAGCGTAATAAGTTTTTGAATCCCCTCTAATTTTTGCTCACCTATTCTAAGATAGACTAATCTTTAAAATATCTGTAAATTTCTTTATGTAAAAATACGATTTTAATAATATAAATCTTTAACATTAAATTACATTGATTTTTGTTTTTTCTAATCTATGGACCGAAAAATGAGAGCTTATTGTTGATTGGTAAGTCATGTATTAGGGGCGAGTACCAACATTGATTTTTTTATTTATGTCTCATCGATGGCTAGGGTAATTTATAACACGATTCTCATACTCTAGTCGGTCCTCTCCAACCCTCGTGACATTTTGGTTAACAGTCGGGCGTGCTAATACCTCCCACCAATCCGAGAGTTTTGCCATCACATATATCCATATTAACTCTTCTGATGATACTGGAATTTCATGCAGTGTAATTCATCAACAGTATGATTCATGTACTCTGGAGAAAGAAAAAATGATGCGAAACCACTCTTATTACTTGAGTGGGTGTAAATCTTTCCAAGCGGCGAAGAAGTATTGTTAGGACGAGAATCCGTATAGTGAGCATGTGGACATGTGATTGAAATATTATTTAAAAAACTGTCACGGTACTTCCATGCAAGAATACAAGACTACAGATATTCCACCTGGTCCCATTATAATATACTGGGTCACCTCTGTGGGGTTTTGTTCCCTGGTTGATTGCTCCTTGTCTACCGAGACCACATTCCTCAATCTTACGGTCGATTTTAGGCGACGGTAGAGCTCTCATAGTCCGAAGCTCAAGGAAGAAACGTGTGATACTTCACTCATCAGGGGAATAAAAAGGGGCTTGCACTTTTACTTGTATGACGTCTGCGGTTTCTCAATAAGGTCTATGATATCCGCCATTTCACACTTGTATTTATCTGAAGGTGGTTAATGTGTCACTGGGCCTTGATTCAAGGTCTACTTTTCAGTTTCCAAGTGCTCTAACCATCGGGCTACCACGGCCTCCCGACCATGACTATCCAAACATCGATTCAAAAACATTTCCACCAAACTGGAGGAATTCGGTTCGCAGCTCCTCACGTAAAAAAGCACTATTTTTTCACAGTCACAAGGCCGTTCAAACCGGGCTCGCCGACCCATTTAGCGGTCCGCGGCCGTATGGGAGCAGGGCACATAGGGCTGAGGCGAGGATGAATGCCGCTGTGCGTTCGAAGGGTCGGGAGTGGCCGCGTCTCTCGGCCATACCTCCCGTAGTGTTACGGTAACTGAACCTTAAATATTTTTAAACCTTCGTTTTTCCATCATTAGTGTTTGATCCCTTAAATTTTTCGAGATTTTATTTTCATAGCCGCATTCCTCTCTTGACGTCAAATATTTCAGAAAATTAATTTTAGACATTCCTCTCGGGGTAGACTGTAACCCCATAGTGAGCGCGACCCCAGATGTCGGATAGGGGAAAGCCGTCACTGGCTTGCATCCACCTAGACATGAGTGTAGGTGGGAAATAAAATATTACCCGTGGGTCAACAGGCGGGGGAGGCGGAACTCCTTGCTCCTCACCTCCTCACTGCTGTGGTGAAAGAAATCCGATTATAGGAGGAAAACCTAGAGAAGGAAATCCCGGTCCTCCAGGAAGGGTTGACGCGATGGGCCTCACTCGGAAAAATTAACAAAAAGCAAAAAATCCTCAACCTCGGAATTTGGATATGGAAAAACGACGAGCAAACGTCTGTAAAAGACTCTAAATATTAGAACATGTTGCAGTGGGTATAAATATTTAGGAATAAGGATTGGAAAGGAGTGAAACAGTAAAAAAGAGATAACAAACATAATACTACAAGCATATCAAGCAATAAAATAATTATATAGCATATTTTGATCAGAAGACATTAATAGGAATTAATGTAATAACATTATAATTACAAAATATCAGATATATGGCCAGAGTATACTCCTGTATGGAGCAGAAACATGGGAAATGACCAGGAGAGATAGAGAGAGACTGGAGTTGGTAGGGATAGATTTGCTAAGAAGAAGTTGAAAACAATCCAAAGTAGAATGAATTAAAAATGAAAATATTTTTTTTTTAAATAATGGAGGTAGAAGAATACATTAGGCACGAAATATAGAAAAGACGCTTAAAATGGTATGGGCATGTAAAGAGAATGAAGGAAAATCGTTGGTCACAGAAGATACTGAATTATCAACCACCAGGGAGGAGGAGGAAAAGAGGGTGACCACCAGAAGACTGGACAAAGCAAGGCACTGTAGACATGCAAAAGAGATGAAACGAGGATTGGAAAGACAGGGAAGCTAGGGGAAGAAGAGAATGCGATAGACGGCCAATGGCTGTATAAAACTAGCTAACGAAAAACAAAAAAAGTTTTAGACTAACAACTTCCAAACCTTGGAGTACATCGAACGCAACCTATGGATTAGCCTCCAGCCTATGGATTAGCTAACTATCCAGCTAATATGACTAGAAGAAATCCACTGTCATTTTAGCGTTTTTAAGGGTAAATAAGCTTTATGCCATCATATTTAATAGGTGAAGAAACTATTATTACACATTTTTTAACAGCTTACATGCATTTTTGTTTGTCTCACAATATTATACTGTGAATAATCGTACTGCACATCTTTTAAAATATAGCCGCCTATAGAAACTACAATGTCAACTGATATGAGAAAATTTATCAAGATGATCTCAGTTATTATATTCACGTTTTTGAAGTTCCCTGCCATCGCTTCCCCTCTCCTCCTGTGTTACGCGGACCACAGGTCACAGAGACCGCTGCCCTTAGAGGAAGGATGGAGGAGCCTGCCGTGTTCTGTCATAGTTATTCTCACAGGAAATAAGCGCATCTCCTGAAATTCTTGCAAGAAAACCGCATAAAAATACCAGACTAAAACATCGCGAAAAAATAATATTCCTAATAATATGCTTGCGTCTCTTCAACTTCATTTTAGCATACAAAGATAGTCATTGCAGTCACTTGTGAGGAGAGTGGCTATGGAATTTAAAAAAGTGCGAACTAAAATTAGTTTGCGGCAATTCTTTAAAACCCTCCTGGCGTTTATGCGTTTATTGCTAGAACAGTTCTCGTCTTTTTGGTAGTAATCGGATTCGGACCCAAATGACACTCTCGCCAAATGCAAATTCATCGCAAATTAACAGATTAATTCTCTCGCCAAACACCAACAAAAAGTAATTGCGCTTACTTACAAGCAAATGCATTCCATAAGAAAAGTTTATATTTCATTATGTTACCTACCATTTGATTTATTTGACATCCTCCGTTATAAAATTTGGTTTTGGAAAGATTATTCATTTTCATGTGTTTTTTTTAAATATCCTACTGTTAGTCATATACCTTGAGTCATTAAGTCTATAAATAAATTAAGACACCTCTTATATGGAATAAGGTCATTTCACCTTGAGAGACAAAATTTGCATTCAAATTTTTTTCTAAATATTTGATCCTTACACTGAGCATCAGCTTCAAAGAATTCCAAAAATGTATTTTTCGGAAGAGTCATTTTTGTTCATTTTTTCCGTCACCGCTGCAAGGAATTGATTCCAAAGCATTCAGGAAAGAAAAAAAATGTCCTGAAACCTTGAATTACTACGCTTTCAATCCGAATTACGTAAGGAAAAATAAAATTCAATTTTCATGAAAAGAAAAAAGCAAGAAAAAAATAACGAATAAACTGTTATCGTCGTTCATAATAAACCATTTGGTTCAAGAGGGATGTAATTACTAATATAACTCGGGGCATTGGAACCAAGGCCTTTTTTTCGAAGAGAAAGCTATCCTTTCAATCTTCGAGAAGTACGCTAGTCACATACCATAGTCCTTGGTACCTCTAATGCAGCTAAAGAAACATTTACAGACTTCAATGACATAAATCCCGTTTTATAAGATCTAATAAATCTGAAACTAATGTCTACAGTTTTAAGTATTATTAAACCCATAAGTATTTTCTGTAAGTCAAA
Source organism: Rhinocypha anisoptera (assembly GCA_011762765.2). Lineage (NCBI taxonomy): Eukaryota > Metazoa > Arthropoda > Insecta > Odonata > Chlorocyphidae > Rhinocypha > Rhinocypha anisoptera. The sequence goes on from WURS02006282.1 coordinate 10,150, forward strand.
TTACACCTCCTGAGACATATCGTTGAGTGCCACATATCTTTGGTTCTTCTTTCTCATATTGCTAAACAAATGGCGAGGACGTCACCCATGAAGGTGTTTTACAGATATTACTAGAGAAAAGTGTTTTTTTCATTCAAAAACTTAGCATTAATCATTTTTTAAAATGAAATTGCTCATTCCTAAATTACAAATTATTCAAATTTAGGCTTAAGAAGTAATTTATTTCTAATAGCCGAATGAATGTTAAATATGGACTATCAATATCGAAAATGCATCCAACTTTTACAATTTTTTATCAACAGCTATAAATATTTTAAATACATGAGTGGAAAATGAATTTTTTAGGAAAACAATTTACTGGCTAAATGATTTTGTGGCTAAAATATAGTTCTATAAATAATTAAAGGTTTCATAGAGGTTGCAGACTATTGTAATCGTTTTATCTCCAAGTTTGATGTAATATTCAAAAGGGCCCTTAATGGGACTTATCCTTCTTTTTCCTTTCCCTCTCTTTTCATAACAAACCTTCCCTTTAGTAATAAGAATCTGCAAAATTCCGTATCTATATGTGTCCAATTCATACTTACTATTTTGTCCTTTTGAAATTCACTTCATTAGGCATCTCTATTTTCTGAGCCTTCTGAACACTTCATCATATATCACTCCAATTGATCCTTTTCAAACTTCTCCATTGCCAGAATTCAAAGCTGTGACATAACGTTTTGCGGCCTACTGTTGCAATTAAAAAGTTTATTAATGGCATAATTGCCATTGATGGATCCCATGTTTCATGCAAACATAAATTCATGATTACTTGAAATGTCCAATTAGTCAAATAACATGCCAAAGCTAATAAATAATTTATACGCTGGAGTAAACTGCTTAAAACAATTAAGAAACAATATGAAACAAATTCGTGAATCGAGATATTATGTACATTATTTCGCCAAACGGTGAAATTGAAAAGAATGAAAATAGTTTAAAATTTAAATTTTAGATTTAGAAATTTTAAATTAAATTCTAACTTAAATTAGTTTCAATTAATTAATGGTCGTAAAATAAGATTTAACTCAGAGTTCGATCAACTAATTGGAGGGCAGGACATTGTCCGATTCATAAAAACCCGAAGAATATAGTGGATGAGACATGTCTAGACGGCAGAAAATAGAATGCCAAGAAGAATGCTAAGGCAAAAGATGTGTATTAAGAGAAGGAAAGGAAGACCTAGGAAAAGGTGGATCGAGGATGTCACCAAAGACTTGCAGTCAATGCAGTTTGAAGGGTGGCGGGGGAAAATGAAGAATAAAAAGATTGGAGACAAATTGTGGAGGAGGAGGCCAAAGGTCCACCAAGGGCTGTGGCACCACCAAAAGAAGAAGAACTTAGAAAGTAAATTAATATAAGAACAAGAAATTCCTTAAAAACCGAAGAAATACCTGGAGTAAAAATAATAGATAATTTTTATCCCACTTACAAAGAAAATATGCAACATATGATGGTATGGTATAGTATTTGTTTACATTGTAGATTCCAAGTTGGTCGCGGGTTCGAATCCCGCCCAGGGCATGGATGTTGTGTTTGTCCAGATGGGTTTTTTCAATGAGTTGAAGAGGTGCGAAATGACCATAGCCGTCGAAGCACCCTTCGAACAAAAATAACTACTACTACTACACAAGCATACGTTCTTGGGCGATCTGGATGGGGCCTTTACCCGGTTTTCCCCATCCCTAGGGCGAATGCCAGATCATGTGCCACCCCGGGTGTAAATGTAAATGTTATTAGTACTGGGGGTAAATGTAAAAGTGAAAATGTAAATGTACACGCTACTGCTAAGATTAATGAATGTAAACATCTAACCTTTGACAAGCCCTAAAGAGGCATATCGCCCATAGCGGGGTGCTGATTGTACGGAAAAACATGCATGTGTTTAAATAATGTAATACTACCAACGATCAGCAATAAACGCTTTAAAATTGAATTAAAATTTTCGTAATTTATTCATCCTTGGAAATAAGAAGGGTCACTGGCTACTTTTTAAATACGGGAACGACATCCCTCGATTGGAATGTGGACCTACGGAAACAAATGAAAATCGGGACAAAAATATTAAATCATTTGCATTCAAGCCAGATGAATATCATCTGTTTGCCGTCTCCCAATAAGTTTTATTCTCTCTGAGGTACTTGTGTTCATCTTCATCAGTACTTCAATCCGAAGATTGCAGCCCTCCCTCCATCCTCTTTCCTATGTCCAACAGTGCTCTCTCTCTCTCTCTCTCTTACACACACCTTGGTAGCTCTTCTTTCTAACGTCTCTCTCATAATTTAACCCCTATATACGTATATATATATATATATATATATATTGGTTTGAACACTAGTGGAACGTATAAAGACACAGGACACAAAAAGAAAAAAACTCACAGTGGT
>WURS02006292.1:0-12578 GCA_011762765.2 Rhinocypha anisoptera
CTATCCGCCACTTAACTTAATCACGCAAAATGTCTCAGACGAATTTCACCTCGAGAGATCACGAAACGGGCGAAGGAGAAAAACATAGGCTTCACGGAGAGGGAAGAAAAAAAGATAAGGTCCAGGGTGAGGAGAAGGGAAAAGAGACGTACCGCCATCTATTTTTATTCGGACCCTGAGGAAATAAAGATGAGTCGGATGTTTTCTATCTCCTATATCTGACGGCCTTTCATCTCTCTCTTGATCTTTCGCTGTCGGATACGCAGTCACTCATGCATTCGATCCCCAGCGAAAACGGATAATTTTTTTCAAGTCTCTTGCACGGTTGGATCCCGCATTTATATATTCCGGACCCCTATATTTCCGTGAGGGTCGACATTTTTCATTTCTATATCTCGATAAGTAGACACAAGGTATGACTCAAATATTCTCTTCTTTGAAAAGATTAAAGCATTCCAATGATATATATTATACAAGCATCTACGTCACAAAATAGTCCTTTAGCCGATAGATTGAAATACTAAATTATTACTCTTTTATAGTTTTATTTCTCGCATACAACCATCACCCAAAAATGTGAGTTTAATAACTGTTGCAAGTTGAAACATCCTCACTTCACCTATTACAGCTTCTTCTACTGAAAAGCATTTCGTAAGAAGAGGAAACGAGTGTTGCGTTCATCGCTACCGCAGGAGAACTGTACATGTTCCAACCTTCAATGCCTGAGTCCGACACAACAATGTAGTGAAATAAGCGAAACATACCAATTTAGCTAAAGCTCGAGCTGAGCTGCCGACCGGGTTAGCCTGGTGGGTAGCGTACTCGCCGGCTAACGCAAAGGTCGCGGGTTCGAATCCCGCCCAGGATATGGTTGTTGTGTTTGTCCAGATGGGTTTTTTCTGTGACTTGAAGAGGTGCGAAACGACCATTGCCGTCGAAGTACCATATAAAAATGAAAATACTACTACTAATACTCAAGCTCAGCTACTTTTTGGCCCCCATATCCTACCGGGAAATTACAGGAGGCACAGTCAAAGGAACTGACCCCTCTACCCTGATGTGTGGATTTTCACACGCCGTTCAGGCAAGTACTATAAAACAAGAATAGGTATATCCTCCCCTATCAAATCGACCTTAGGTTTGAATATTGTGGCAGGGTTTTTATACCTTCCTATGTCTATATTCCTTTCTTTTCTTCCCATCTTCTTACCGTTTCATTCGCCACCTTTTTCTCTGACTTTTCCCCCTCAACACGTCAGACAGATTTTTTTACCTCGTTATTCCGAATAGTCTCAATCCACATATTTCCTTTCTTCCTATGTCTTTTCTTTTTAACCGAAACAAGTAACCCTTTCCGGTTCCACATCGACCCACTTTCTATCATCAACTTCGAGATGTGAACATCCGCTCAGGCAGGAGCTGATAAACGTTATCCCTCCTAACTTATCGTTCTCCAAAAGAAGAATTGACTTTCCTGATTCATTGATCATTTTTTCAATCCTTCCCAAGGTGCCATTACATAATTTTGTTTTTTGGTCGTAAAATTATTTTTGGTATCTAAACTTGTTTGCGAGCTGATGTTCCACATGGTAGATTTTACTTTAGGGCGTTTGATCACTGAACGGGGAACAGGAGACCAAGTACCACAGACACCTTACGTTACATCCTGATCTAAAAAACCAAAATTGGGTGACTCTCAGGTTGAAAACTTTCTGGGAAACCTCAGACGAAAAAGAAGGACCATTCCAATTACCTCAATACATAGATTTCACTACCTAGGTCTTATTACTAAGTAATCTTAATCCCCACCTAAGAAACCAAAATTCACGTTCATTACCAAGTTTAAATACAAAGTACCCGAATACTTCTCAGTAGCATAAGAATTCATCTACCTCTAGGAAAGTAATTATCAAAACTAATAAATTTAAATTACACAAATTTCGTTGGAAAATATTCAAGAATAACGACAAACCTCCCTTAACTATTGAGATCATGGTATTGGAATCAACCACGTTCCCAACTTATAACTGACAATTATCCGACAAGGTTCATTTGATAAGTGAGGGACGATTTCACCTCGCGTTAGAACTGTAGAGTGTATCAAATTTACATAGAATAGTAGTGATGCTGTCGGAAATTTCCTAAGAAGCACTAACGGTCATAAAATAACACACATTGGGTAAATAGGGAAACGGGCTCAAGAATTACTCCTTTTGACTGGCTATATTTGAAGACTAAACTCACTCGGTCAAGAATCGATTAAAATATTCCGTACAATTTGGAAATATTCTGCTTCGATCAGTAAATATTTTCAGGTTACCTATTAAATTGTACCAAGGTTTATCGCCCAAGGTAAGTTGACGGGACAAAATTATTCATTAAAAGATTCCTACGAAGTTTTTGAGCTACGTTATTAGATTTTAAATCGATAAATAACCGTTTTCTAGTGATATTTCTGAAATAAATATATTAAGAGTGCTGCTATAATTTGGTCAAATTATAAGTGGAAAACTTTCATGTATTACAATAATAATCTTTATGTTATCAAGACAAGAAGCGATTCAAGGCAACTAAAAACTCCCAGAAGTAACATTATAATGGCAATATTTACTATAGTTTCCTGGTTTAAATATGGTATAAAGTTAAAAGTTTTAGACACTATTTTTTCAGTAATTGATTAGTTATTACTCATCACCGCTTCGAGTTCAAGATGAACTTTATTTAAAGCTTAAGTTCCCCCAGATATTTTTGAAAAACTTTTTATTGTTTATTTTATTATTTTCTAAAGCTTTTTAAAAAATCACGATGAAGGATTGTGTTTTTTCGAGACCCTTTATTTGCAAGATTAAAATTTTGCTTCTCCTCTCAAAAGTTAAAAGCACTTTGTGTGACTTAAAACCGACTTCTCACCGAAATTTTCCATTAATGGTCTCGCGTGAGAGAGAAGGTCTTAACCGACAAAATACTTGTTCCCGAAGAGTTTTGCGACTTACTATCATCCTTCCCTCCCAGGCTTCATTGAAAACACGTGCGCTAAACTACTGCCCTGCATTAATAAAGAGGGGATCAGGTGCTAAAAATGCTCTCCAGAAACTTTGGGTCCGCGAGACAGATTTCCCCTGGGTCAATTTAAGAAACTTCCTCATCTCTAAATGCGTGAAATGCGTTTCCCGAACGTGTGAGCCCGGTGCTTTAAGAGAAGATTGACGTTGGCGAAGAAAATCGAGGGATGGTCTCATGAAGGACGGATGAGAATAGAAGGCTCATTTCGGGTCAACATAAATTGACGAAGGTATCAGGGGAAAGGCAAATGGAATGGATAAGTTATAGAGAAGCGTACAATTAACAAATGACGCATTGAAGGTGAACAGATTCCGACTAATTAACAATCCTATGCAAAGCTAGAATCTACTTAATAGAGCTTTTAATATTATCAAATTCTATCAAAACGATGATAGTTTTGTGGCATCTCTCCAACCTAACCTATAATCTAACATTCTTTATAATTTCTTATTCAAGCATTCTATACCGCCTGTTTCTACGATTGTTTCCATTTAAGGACCCTTCCAATACAGACTGTATTAATAATTCCTCTTGTCCTATTAGTTCCCTCCTTCTTGATCCATAAGTCCATGATCCATAAGCTTCTCTTTGCGCCAGTTCTTAGGAGCTTGATAGGTTACTAGATTTATCCATTTAATTTTCAACATTCTTCAGCAGCATCACATGTTCAATGTTTACAATCTTCTTTTCCCTGAGGCCGACATTGTCCATGTCCCACTTCGTATAAAAAATATGGTCCACGCAGACGCCATAGAAAAATTTAATTTCTTAAATTTATGAACTTCAAAAATGTATCCATAGTGCTGCTTCACACAACTAACTTCTCCGGTGAATTCTATCTCTCATTTTTTTTTACTCCGGATATTTCTGTAGGCCTGGGAGACTCTGAGATCCCAAAATACCACACTTGGCTTGCCATCTTGCTTTCCTCGGAAAGATCAATCAGAATTTCTACCGTGTCTCAGGGGGAACCCGAGCCAGCAGTATTAAGGTTAGGTTGTCGCGTTACTCTCCAGATTAAGTGGGTCGGCGTAAGATAATATTCTTTAAAGTATTATTTATTTTTAATGTTTCGTCGCATCAACGCCCATTACGACATAAATGCCAGTTTTAAAAATTATTAGATGCATTTAACGATAAACCTTTTAATGAGAAATAATTCCACTGAGTGATACCGCTTATTTTTGCCTTTTTTTATATACCGCTTATACCATTGATTTTCAATCCAAAAAGTTCTGATATGCCATAGTGATAAAAGAGGTGATAACCGCACGGGCACCGTTTCACATATCGAAGTTCCCGTTATGGACCCCACAAAACAATATACGTACCATCCCGGAATCTGTGATTATTATGGCGGCACATCCACCTGTGAAACTAGAGAACAGTTCATTTACGAGGTCACTTCTATTGACACAGTATTAGTGATTTCACACTCTACGACTCGGCATTGGACACACGATGGCTATTTATAAAGTTATGCCTTAATTTTCTATTTTTTTTACTCTGATTCATTACTCGATAAAATACATTGTCAGCGGTGGCGACTATTTTGGGGATCAGCGATTTCCAACATAATCATCACCGTTGGCTCCGCATCTACTCTAGTGCGAAATGCAGCCAAGGAAAAATCAGAAATATGAGGTATTACTTTCAGAACCACCCTCAAATATATCGTAAGACTCGTCTATGGAACGATTTTCCAGTTGCTAAACACGATTTTTATTCATTTAACATGTACTTTTATGAATGAGGAGGGTGTGGTAACCACATGATAAGTTTCGATGCTTGGATTCCTGATATTTCATAAGTTTAGGAATCCATAATCCTAATACAAGGACGATCTTTCACGGTACAGCAAACCTAATTACCCGGCCTTGTTTTAATTTCTTAATCACTAAATTATGCAACGATTGAAAAAAAGAAGAAGTCTGTATGTAGATACTGCAGTCATAGAATTAATGTGAAACGTCACTATCCAAGGGAATAAAACGCGGCATTTAAGTTTTAATACGCGCAAGAAGAGATTTGGCTAAGGAAAGAAAATGTAATTCAGGACAAATTTAGCCGAAATATGAATCATGAGATCTTCTGTGTTTTAATGTTAAAATTTCAAGATATTTAATGTTGCAAACTGATTTGATTATTTTTAAAGTGATGGAGGTAAGAACTGATCTTCACAAATAAGTGTTATATTTTTGCTGAAGGACAAATCCCTAATTTCACCATGATAACATCACTTTACCGAATGCTTTGTTTAATTCCAGTCGTCAGCCTGACCTTTTGCACAACCTTCAAGTCACTTTGATCAAGAAGTACGAGAAAAATACTTAGCTGTAAAACTGCCACAAAAGAAGCTATATCAGTATTTTTAGATAACGCATTTTTTAGTATGTACGCTATATACCCGTGTACAGTTCGTATTTTTGAGAGCGTAATTTTGGGAAAAACTTGTAATAATTTGCTAGTCGTAATACTGTTATTTTAACATAAAAGCTTTCTCATATTAATTGATTATTGCTTTATTTCTGTTTATATCTTTCTCACACTAAAGAACTACCGATGAGTGCCAACCATTCACAACACTGAAGTTGTGATTTTCGACATTCATTTACTCATCTTCAGTCAATAGACGATGAACAAAAAATAAATTAATAACACAGAGAGATTAAACCAAATTAGATTAAAATATTTAACCAACCAAGTTGATCTTTAAGAGCCGATCGTAAGCCGTTAATTTCCGTGGTAAAATCCTAAATTTGTTAAAAGAAACGCTCTCGTCATTTGTAGTTCACATCATTCGGATGGAAAATATAAAATAAATTAATTTGGGAAGGAACAAAAAGTAAAAATAATGATCTTTAAACTCTGATTCACTATTAATTTCCCTCAGTAAGTAGTAAAAAATAATGATCATTACGTACTTTAAGAGATAAAAAGATATTGAACTCTTGATTTAATAGTATATTAATTACAACAAGTCGCAAAATAAATTTGAATATTGAATTCCATTTAAATAGATCATTAAAATGATATAAATTTACTACCAAAAGATATTTTAAAATCACAACAAATTCCCGCCGTTATAAAGAGAAACAATAAGGAAAGTATATCGGCCAATGCATAGACAAAAATGGACCGATATACGTAGTCCAGCTATTGCCACGAATTAATTTACGTAGAGCTATTCTCGATGTATTAATTCTTTTTTTATGACTTGCATTTTACTATGCATCAAATATAAATTGTGAAATATGAATAAGGGCAGTGGAAAGTTTAGTAATTATGGACGGATGCTCATCTCTCTAGCTACCGTTAACACTGAGTTAATTTTAGTGAGATATAACAGGCCAGTACGCCGAAAATGAGGGGACGGGAACAAAAGAAACTTTTATGCATGAAATTTTCGAATCTAATGAAGGTAATTAAACAGTAATAAACACTTTCATACTATTATTTTCTAATATTTTTTTAAAGAAATACATTCACTTTAAATGTTTATTTTATTAAGTTCTGCCTTTATAAATAAAGAAATGGCTTAGAATTAATTGTATCACGGATGATTCTAAGACTTTTTCCCACAACTTAGAACATTCTCCCCATAATTCATTTAGCAAATGTAATCTACGGTTCTTACTAACAAAAAAATTATTCAATTTAACCATGTTTTAATGGGACACATTTGATACTAATGTCTAATCTCGTTTGATATAATATTCATCGATTCGCTATGAATATTATATTATTTCATTATGAACGAAATATTAAGCAAATCACTGTAGTCCTTTCACTGACTAATCGCCAGATATGAAGTTTTTTTAGATAAATATATAAATCCATGGGTTTAATTGGGGGAGCGAAAATTAAAGTGAAAATCAAGCAGAAAATATGTTCAAAAATAAAAAATTTATATACATTATTTTGCATAATCTGGTCACATCGTGTTTTTGCACAAAATGAAGACTTCTCTTTTGATTTGAATTAAAGTCATTATTACCTTTGAAATATCAACATCAGTACTCCATTTTGTTTTACTGAGCTAAACTAAGCAGCGTAACGAAAAATTTCTTTAAAATTTTTTATACACCTTTTGCGTTTTTAATATTACAAAACTTGGTTTTCTTTCAACATATATTAGGGGAAACTGTCACCCTTTGCCACTCTTGAATTAGGCGCCTATGACTGGAGCTACTAGAAGCAATTCATATTATAAAATCTTTGATCGCATCAGCTAATTATATTTCGTCTGCATACTATGAATACCCGTTAAATCTATTTATTTTTGCAAATACCTATTACAAGCGTTTCAAAAAATATAACTTTTATAAAAAACTCTTCTGATACCATTATTCATTTAATGCTTTTTTGCGTGAAATTTATTTTCGAATGATTAACTTTCCCCTATTAGAATATTTTGGGGGAAAAATACCAACTGTTGAACAATAATTACTGCTTCGATACATTGGAATAATTTATACCCGCGACTGCTGTCCATTGAATATCTTGATAATTTCGTAGTTATGGATGGTATTTTTTTAATCGGCAAAGAAGCCTCCCCATAGCCTCATGGCAAACATACCCATGCTATTATCAAATTAGTACGTGTATGAAGGATCTTACTTTAATACGAAAGAGGCCTAAGAACGGGAGAGGACTATTCTAGCGAATGGAAGGTTGAATTCCGCACCTTCTGACCTCTTTTATCACCAAGGCATCGACCCCACACGCATTTCGGCCATCAACTCGTTCCAACGCACAGGCAAAGTCCTCCCCCGTCCCTCCACAGCCCGTCTGCCACAGGGCAAGCGCCTTTGAATTCACTGCCGGATCCCCTTGATCCCTAAGCATATTTTCCTCCTCATATTTTATTCACGGCCAAGACCCCGTCGCAACCATAGGATGGTCTCCCAGAGCATGCATTTATTATCATCACGGAACCTCAATGTGTGGCGGAATATAAGTAAGGCCGGAACTACCAACGGCGGGCCAAATTAAATCGACCCACCCCGCTTTCCTGTCTCGAAAATGTGTCCTCTCTGTCTTCCAGTGCGGCAAGACTCTGCACGTACAAGATTTTATAATAAATGGTGATTTTTGACCGGCATCCGAAGAGGACGTTATAATTGAGAGAGGAATTTATCCCAGATAGTTCTTTCAAATTTGTGCAGTATTCTTAATAAATTTTGTTTTTGGGCGCTAGATTGCTTGATCAACGTGTTTCACGTAATAACCATGAAAGCTGTTCAAATTTCAGACACTTCATTTTAAATCCAGCAGATTTTCAGAAAAAAATTATGGCCATCAGAGGGGATTAGAACATTTTTGAACCAGGGAATTCACAGAGAGTCAGAGAATTGCTTGTTACCAATACTTTTTAATACATGCACAGAGAAATTTGTAGAAAATCTTTAGAAAACACAAGGGGTGTAACAATAGGTGGATAAAATGTCCGGTCAATAAAATATGAGGGTCATCAGGTATGTAATAACAGCAGAGACAAAGGGAGAGTTATTGGTGATGATGAGAAGCATAGTGCCAACAGTATGTGAAAATGAATTAAAGTAAATATAAATCAAAAAAATGTTATGAAAATGAGCAAATAACATGGAGAAGTTAATAATTCAATAGAAGGAAGGAAATTGGAATGAATAACATCCTTTAAGTACCTGGGAAATATAATTCATTCAAATGGAAGATGCAAAGAAGGGATAATAACCAGAATTTACTATGAAAAGGCGGAACTATGGAGGATTGATGTCTTATTACTACCAGGAAAATACTATTAGAATTAAGAAAAAGATTTGCACAATTTTTTTTGGAGAACCGTTTTATAAGAGACTGAGACTTGAACTATAAAAAAGATAGAAGAGAAGTAACTTAAACACTTTTCAGTTTGGCTACGGAGAAGAATGAAGAAAATTAAGTGGAGTGACAGAATGAGAAATGAGATGCTCTGAAGGATCGGAGAAGAAAGATGTCTACTAAATAGCATTACCAAAAGGCAAAACGCATGATTTGGAGATATATATTAAGAATTGATTGTTTGCAGAGAATAATCACTGAAGGTCAGGTCGACAGAAAGATAGGAAGAGGAAGATGAAGAATTATTAGTATGCTGTCGGACATAAAGCAAGGAAGGACCTACGTTGAAGGACTCTCAGGGCAGAAAAGGTTCGAGATCAAATTGATACCTTTCGTCTTCTCTTTCTCAGTTCACGCTCCGCGCACTCCGTTTTTTTCAAACCACCTTTCAAAGAGTTCCGGAGGCGTAATCCATTTTATAAGGCCACTCCAATCTCCCCAATTTTATTTGTCGACCATTCTTTCTCTGTAGCTTTTTATCCCCCCCTTCCCTTTTCTATCCAAACTCTTCACACCCTACCTCCGTATGTCTCTCTACGGATCCCCATTCTCACTGCCAAAGACAAACCCAAGTGAAGGAAATAACTTTTGGCCCCTTTTATTCGTTCTTAAGCCAGTAAGATCGAATCATCTGCAGTATTTCACATCACCACATTCTTAGTATTTCTCTCTGTTTCCCCCCTCTTCCATCCACCCTCTGCTTCCTCTTTCTCCCCCACCCCCTTTTTCCGGAAAACTTAATAATGTACTACTTGAGCGTCTGCGGTCCTGGTACGGACAGACCGAACCGGCCAGCGGAAATAATCCTCCCCAGCCGTTCCGTAGAATCATTTTCCATAAAGGATTTTACACTCTGCCGTATTGAAATTGGTGTGGATTTTAGAACAGAGTTAGATAAAACGCGTACTCACACATGCTGACGAGAAAGTGGACGCGTATACTAACTTCACATAAAGAATATCCGACCACCGATATCAAACAGAGTTGCCAATCAGAAAATTAAACCAAAATTTATATTTTGTTGTTCAAAGATATGAAGGTATGAAGTAATATATACTGTCATATTCAGGAACACGGTTTTACATCCACCATCGCTCAAGAATAGATGTAGTCTATTTTGTTTTTAGGGTGTGTTAACGGTTTGAGTCATCCTCCTCACATCTAGAATAATACACAAATTGGATGAACACATTACCCATACCCGAGGAGGGACTCGAACCATAGACCATACAAGTATTCTTTAGTCTATGATAGAACCCACGACTTTTATGTTAGATAATGAGCAGGTTACCCACTTTTTGGGGACGATGTCCAAATAAAGGCTAACCTGAATTTGCTATGCTATAGAAATTTTTGCGATGGAAAACTTGAAACTAATGTAGCTTTGCGAATTTATTGGGAAGTTGCTGTAGGAACAAAGGCCTACGAAATGAATTGTTGGTGAAAGAGTCTGAGATTAATAACAGAAGATGCTTTGACAAATTTTTAAAAATCACTCACCAACAGTCCTAGTAACGGGACACACAACTACAAGTGCACAATTTTGCAAGTTACCACACAAAAAATTATAAAGAGACAGCACAAAAACTAACTAAAAACTAGCATATAGGCATACACTGCTCGCCAACAGTGAAAGTTAAGAAAGCAACACAAGAACGAAATATAAAAAATCGTTAAGTCGTATTCCCTTAACACGAATCTCACGATAACACAAACAAAAATTTTGTCCTGGCATAAATACATGTTTTCTTACGGAGTTATATTCATTTAACATGAAATTCGGTTAGCGCGAATTTGAAAAAAATTTCTCGGTCTCTTGGTTCGGTTTGCTCGCTTAAAGTTAACTATTCGTACCTGCTTTAAAGGACTATGACAAACGTAGCGTTTGAAATTTGGGAGAAGAGCGATGGGGGGGTGTAATTTTCCTAAAGCTTATTTTTTCACCCCTTCTCCCACATTCCAACCTGTTTCCTTTCTTGTTTTCTTATTCTCTTTTACTTCCCATTCGCTAGACCACCCATTTTCTCCAGGTAAGAGGATAATCATTTCAGTAAATAGGGGGGCAACCCAATAACAAGTGTTTGGCCCATCAAAAAGGTATTCACTCCTTATTTTATATTTTGCTCGTGCCTGGAACTAACTACGAGAAAATTTGGGATGACGAAATGATTTCGGACATCCATCATGCTACATAGTTGACATGTATTTTATATGGCACTTCCTAAAATGAGCACCATTCTTTCAAATTCATAAAGTTTTTAATTCTCTCCTCTGGAAATTTACATGGTAGGTATATTTCATTAATACATAACTACCTAAACAGATGATTGAATCCCCGCTGTAGGCAGTGCCTCTTCGGAGGTGAATTAATTAATTTTGTTTGAGGATATTGTTTACACCTTGGCAGTACATGGTAGAGATTATATTACCTTGCTGGGTTAAGAGGTCTGGCATTTTCCCAGGGTTTGGAGAAAACCCCACACAGGCCTTATTGTAAATGAACACTGCACTTATTCCGGTAACTTGAGAATTAGCACACCAGTCACGAGGCCTGCCGTACAGCTGAGTCACGCTCCTACTAGGAGAATCAACTTAACATACCAAGGCAGAAACACAAATGCAATCTAGACAAATGTGTTCAATGTAACAAAACACCACAGTAGTGGGTTTGCAACTTATGGTGAATGTGAGCTAGAGAAAGATCTATCGTAACCTTTTCTATCTCGGATATCTGTGCATGGAATTAGGTGTTCGTTAGGTGTTTGAATCTCGGACTCGGTTAACATGAACTTTTTTCGGTTCCTTGCGATTCGTGTCAACGAGGATTTATTGTATACCCTATTTGATAAAATGCTATAAGAATTTTACCCTACGTTATAACACAAGGGAGGGATAGTGATAGAAAAATGCAAATTTCACCTATATTTTTCGATAAAATTATTTTCCAAAGGTGAATTTTCCTTTAACTGTGCCTTTCGATTATTTACTCAATATAATAAAAACGATTCATTTAGAAAATAATCTGTTTGGTGTTCTTCTCTTGCAATTAAACTGACGCCTTCTAGGAAAACATCATTCACAATCTTACATTAAAATCCGTCTTTCTAGAAGATTGGCACTAAAGCTAGTCATCGATTCTTATGAAACTTACGATACACATTTTTAAACTTTAGTTATTTAGAAGGATCTAAAAACAACCAAATGAGCCTTTGCATTGGATCAATGAATAACAAAAACAAAACTATGATGGTGATAAAGGGTCTACCGATTAAGGTAGGTTTTTGATGAGCAATAGCTTAGGTTGGCCGCATTACACCTAACTAGAATCCCTCTTCAAATCTTCATACTTCCTACCCCCTATCATTCTGTCCAAAACCCCTATTCTCTCCCTACCGCGCTCACCTAGGATTCTACCCTCTATTACAACCTTCAATAACCTATTGTCTCTGAGTACCCCTTCCTTCCATCCATCTTTCCTGTCTTTTTTGGTTCTCTCTCAGCAAACGTCTCTCCTCCCCTACCATTCTCTAAACTTCATTCGTATTCATCTCTGTCCACTTAACCTTCTCCATCCGACGCCAAACCCACATCTCAAAAGCCTCCAATCTATGCTCATCATCCTTCCTCGTGGACCAGGTTTCGGATCCATATAG
>WURS02006302.1:0-12578 GCA_011762765.2 Rhinocypha anisoptera
CCTCCCTCGCCCCATATCGATATGTATATAAAAATACGGCTCGCCGGACCACCCACCTCCTTGACCGTATCCCCCCCTCCTTCTTATCCTTGGGAGGAAACGTCGGGGCCAGCTCGCACGCAATCCTTATCTCCCTCATTATCATTCACACTCCTTTCCCTCTCGAATGCGCGTCTGGCCAACCCGGAGGGACCGACAGCGATTCGGGAGAGTCGGCCATCGGGCGAGAGCCACCCGCCCACCTCTCCCCGCTCTCCCTTCACTCGTCCGTCCCCCCCAACCAAACCCCCCTCGCTTCGAACCGGAGAGATGTTCTCGAGGAATGCGAGGAAAGAGCAGGGGCGTCGCTCATCCCCCCCCACGGATGCGATCGCGGACAAGGGGTGTGCTGGAGGGACCGGGCTGACCCAGCTATCTGGAGGTATAAGATGGGCGGGGTAGCGAGACGGGGCGGGAGGCGTTGGAGGATATTATCATTATCATAAAGGCAAGGTGAATTCGTGCGTCATTACAAATTCCTCGTCGATAAGTCATTGTTTTCGCTGTGGAGACTTTCGAGTTGGAATTTTCCACTGACACTTTTTGAAAATATCCCCCGTCTACAGTATCCGCCGTTAAAAAGAGATTGCATCCACGATAATGAGCTGCTGTGCGGTCAATGTTTACTTTTGACTGGGTCAGTGTTGCAGATCTTCCGACTGCGTGCTACTACTTTCAGGCATTCTTCTCACTGTCACGAAGTAATGACGTGGATTGAATTGTTTTGATGTTCAATGTGAAGCAAGCAATAGGTTTCAACTTGGGCATTTTTCAAGGCAATCTTCTACACACTAATTTCAATTTAATTTAAGTAGACTAAGAATAAATAACAAAAAATTGTATGCAAAATATCATTTCCGACGACTCTATGACATCATATTTCTACATATATTACTACAGGTATTAGAGATTTAAAATTCACTTCTTTCTATGAAACGGGTGATTAAAGAGGAGTGAAGACGCAAAATTTGGAGCGTAATAAACATGATGAATGCCAGCAATTAAAATCTTATATACACGTTTTATCATTGTATGTTGATTACAAGTACCACGTACCCGTATAAGTGCCTAAAACACCTCTTAATTTTTATTGATCTCTGACGACAATAATCGGACAACAACTATTTCGGAATCATTTATTGTTTTATTTCGGAAATTGGCTTATTTCATTCGCCGGTGTCAAAAATGGAGAGTCATAATGGTTAGTCATAATACTAACAACATTTGCGTATTACAACCGGATATCCTTCCGAGTACTTGATAACAATGTCATCCTTTGGTTGACTCATAATTGGAAATAAGTTCACCACGGAACAATGTATTAGAAATACATTGCGTAGAAACAGAAAAAAGGAGATATTCCTTGTAGTGCTATTATTATTTATTACATTTCAAGTATCAGTAATGCGATTTACTTGGGTATTAAAGTCGTAGATAAAATGCAGTGGGCTCGTTATTATACTACCATTATTTTTCTTTTGTTAAAGAAAGATTGATCCCTTAGTATAAATATCCAATAACACTGGACGATTGGTTTTCGGATTTCTTCCATGCATACTTGAGTTTTGGCGCTGTCAGCGTTTTTCCGTATACGCCCTCATTCTGGTATGAAAAGTCTAAAGTACAGTGGGTGAAACGTCGCCATGCTAGGACGAATGCCATCGCCATGTTAAATCCGATGAGGAAACCAAAAAAACAAGAAGCGATCTTTGTACGCCGTGAAAACCTTCTCTCAGAAGTCCTATTGCATTGCCTATTGGTGATATTATTTCATTGAATCTTCTCAAAATACGTAAAAATATATCAACCTTGAAAATAATCTCCCAAACCATTTGAGAATATAAAAATTTAATACCGATGAGTTTGCACACTTTCCTTGGGGACTGTACTTAGTTTTCCTTCGTTAAAACTTATTCATGTTACTATCAAATTAGAAAGTTTCCTCTTAATTTCCATTAGAAAAAGAAGTGATGAATATTTATATGCAGCTGAATAGCAAAGTTATTTCTCATCAATGTTAATAAATTCTACCAACTTTGAAATTTTCCTTGGCGCACGTGATCAACGGTTTCTTTGCATGCTGCTAATCGGTCCCGGTCAGAGAGAGAACAGCGCTCATTTCAATCGAGAAAATCCATGAAATCCGTAACAAAATGACAGCCATTTCGACCAATCGAGTGAATCTCTTTACGTCACCATTTGATGGTTTAATGCAGCTTATATTGGGCCTGGCTTACGAAGAATCGTCCATTTCCTAAGACCTTATTAATTATAGAAGTTGAAGGATGAGAGCGCCGACCCCTTGAATCGCGTAAAATTCCCACAGTATTTGAAGGTGCTACAATTATTTATAGCAATATGGTTCCTAATATTCCTAATTCATTTCTATGGGAGGATGAAATTTTCGTTAGCATTAAATTTGTAATTAAAAGAAATTTCAAAAGGAAGTTCTAGATTGGTCAGAATTAAGTTATCGCATAGTTTGAAATCGTTCTAAAAAAGTCGACGATGTGAAAGATATGGATATATGTTCTATTACTCAGAATCCCATGTGAGATGGAAGTTTTTGGAATCGATAATTAGTTACGGAAAGATTGATTCTACTCGTCAACCTCACGACGACCCTCAGGCCAACATTTGTTTTCGTCATGGCAAGTGTGTTCTCATCTTATTTATAGTAAACTCCCACGCGAGGAAGGGTCGACGTCGAGTTTTCTTCTTCCTCTGGGCTCTTTTCTCCTTTCCTGGTCCCGCACTTCGTTTCTCCTTTTCCTACTTCGCGGAAGAGAGCTCTCCCTCCCTCCGATCGACCAAGTGGCTCCCCTCCTCCGCGGTAATTCTCATCAGATATGCGTCCGTTGGCCTTCCATCCCCACTCCCTCCCTCCAGAACACTCCACCGCCACTTACTTCTCTTTCGCCTTCCCCCCCTCCCATTCTCTTCCCTTTCAACCTCACCCCGAAAACCTTTCCGCCCCTCCCAAACCCCTTTCACCCCATCCCTTCTCCTTCTTCGCACTCCCACGATCCCGTCCGACACTTCCACACATTGCCGATTCCCGCGTCAACCGACCGGCGACAAAAGACGACCGCAAAACCTCTTTGCGCACCACAGGAGACGATATCCTCTAGACACCCCTCCGCGTCACCGGAGAGGTATTTTTTTTGGTCCACAGAAGAGACTTATCTTTCGCTCCGACGAACGACTGGACTGAACCGCGAGCGATTAGCCATTGTTCTCTACATCCTTCGCACGGTCGCCATATTAGTATTCCTTCGCCGTTTCATTCTCGGTGTGTGCGACGCGAAAGAACTTTCTCCACGGGGGGAGTTTCACTCCATCGTCCGCCGTGGCTCCGTCGCTCGAGTCCCTGGGGGGGAGGAGAGAGAGACGACGCCCGGCATCTCGGTCGTCGGAGGTTCCGACGGCGGTCTGTGGTCGACCACCGCGATGGGCCTCGGGAGGAGGCCGCCGATGAGGGCCGGGAGCTGAAGAGACCCCACTCCCCCCACCTACACACACCAACTTCTCCGCCCCACCAACAAACGGGCGCGCGCGCTCTCTCTCTCTCGCGCCTCCCGGCGTGGTCGGATGGACGAGGTCCGCGAGGCGGCGATGGCGGCTAGGGAGGCCGAGAGGAAGGCGGCGACGGCGGACGTGCGGGTGGAGCTGGAACTGGCCATGCCCCTGCCCACCCTCCGCGCCCACCATCCGAAGTATGCCTCCGTGTGGCACTGGTGAGGTCCGCCGATGCACTCGGCAACATCCCCTTGACGTCACCCCACTCTTCCCATGACCTTCCACGGCTCCCACACCCGGATCGGCGTATCGCAACAACGACAATGTCATGTCGGGAGGGGGAAGAGTACGGTAAATAAGCTTTTCGGGCTGATAAGTTCTCCATTGACAAACGTAAGGATACCGACCCTCTTCTACTGTGAAACCCTCCACGTTAGTATTTCCATGCAAACATTTCACACGTGGAGATCTTACCCACTGTGCTGTGAAGTAGGCTCGTAAACAGACCGCCAAACTGATCGCGAAGATAAAGAAGAGTTGGGAGTGAGAATGGAGAGGGAGGAATGAGGAGGTGGTAAAATACAAGGTTTTTTTTCCCTGATGAAATCTCCCATCGATATTTAGGGAATGCGAAGCTACTTAAGCAAAAAACACAAAAAGAACCCTGGACAGCACGGTTAAAATAACTTGATAAAATAACTTTACTGGTACGACCCGGGTTTCAACAGTATACCATATCGTCAGGTACGGTATACTGTTGACTACCGATGACCGCAGTCGCACCTGACGATAGCAGTGTACCGTCGAAACCAGGGTCGTACCAGTAAAGAAATTGTTAAGCGAATTAGTGTTATTTTATCAAGTTATTTTAGCCATGCCAAAATTCCACAATATCACACCTGAATCAATCCATCATTATCCTGGACAGCACCTTCGACCCACTGTGCGTCAAAAGATTACATAAGAGGAGGAATAGAACTGAAAACCTTGTGGCATAAGGGATTACGAGCCCATGGTGGAAAAGCCCCAGCAGATTACGAGCCCATGGTGGAAAAAATGATCTTTGGTTCTATAAGGGAAAATGCGTTACTGAAATGCGGTTCGCTCTACTAAGGAGACAATCTCATCTCGATTTGATTGATAATTTGTTCCATATAAAAATCAAGCAGAGAACCCTCTACCAGGAAGACGCACAGAACCTAGTCATAGCCAGTACCGCGGCTGATGAATTCACTATCCGCATTGGACAAAATATAAACTAGCACATCCCCCCCATAGAATTGAAAATGACTATGCATGCAGTCACTCACGATGTCCAAAGCAAGATCGGCGCCGATACCTTAACAGTTATCTAAATTTTCCCGACCCGACAGGAAATGCTAAACAATACTCCATTTTTTCCAAATAGATTATGCAATTATACTTTTCAGTAAAAATCATTTCCTTTTTCTTTTACAGCAGATAAAATATATGAAAATATAGATCATTCAATTTCTTGGTGCTCAATATAAAAATTCAATTTTTCCCTGCTTAACCCAAAGATATTTTGCTATTCATTATCTCCAGCCGGACGGATTAGACTGGTGAGTAACGTGCATGTCAGCCAACCAAAGGTGTTTTGTTTGCCCAATTGGATTTTTCTTTAAATTAAGGAGATGCTAAATGACCGTAGCCATTGACTGTAAAAACAAAATACTGTTACCACTCATATCGAGAGTGGTCTCTCAATTATTAAGCACTTTAGAATAAACAATTAATGAAAAATGTACAACTTTCAATTGGCTGTAACTGAAAATTTATATTCCGTTTGTAAAATTCAACAAACGGAATACATAATTTTTTGTCAGATTACGTTGTGTAACTTCATGTTTCAGCATTAAACTCCCGTAAAAATTGTTTTATTATTTAACGGAAAGGTTTTACAGAGCAGAACATAAAAAAATTGAAGGGCACGCGAAGTAGCTGCAAATTTCATCACCTCAAAAGAAATAGTAACAGTACACCGATTATTGTTGAATGAACCCTTCCAACCTCCTTCGCTCTCCCATCGACCCAACCGCAAGGTGTTTTTCTTTTATTCGGCCTAGTAAAAGACTGTGCTCTTAGCTCTTGTACAGGCGTTTCTCAAGCTACACGTCTGGAAAGGAAGGTATTGAATTTACGTGAGAGGTTGTGCTGATTTGAATCTAAGAATTTTTGCAAAAACGAATATCATAAAGGCTGAAAATGTTTCCCTATTATCAAAATATATGACAGGCGAGTGGGATAATTAGCTCTATTTTCAAAGTAAATTATTTCATGGTTCTATCATTCCAGTTTTCTGTACTATGCACAGTATGAAGAGAAAATTATGATGGCTAGACTTTAGGCAGCACAAATAACAGTTCTTCCGCTGAAGAGAAATTTACATTTCATAGTACACAACTAGGAAATTTTCTCATTGAATCATCTCGCCCCAATAAAATATCAACTGTAAATTCTTCAATGCCTTAAAACATTCAACAACACGGGCAGAACCATAAATTGAATGCAAAACTGATGAAGGTTCAACAACGAAGTATGCAACTAAGGATTTTATTGGAAAATTTTCATTTTCATTTGACAAATTTTATTTGCATAACCTAACGAGAATAAATAATGAAAAGTTATATAAATATTAAATATTTATCAACGTATCATGTATGTGTGCAAAAACACAAGTTATATATATATATAGTATATAAATTATTTATATATATATATATATATATGACTGCCAGCAAACCTGTGGATCCAATGGATTTTCCCTCACGAAGGATGACGC
This sequence comes from Rhinocypha anisoptera, assembly GCA_011762765.2. NCBI lineage: Eukaryota > Metazoa > Arthropoda > Insecta > Odonata > Chlorocyphidae > Rhinocypha > Rhinocypha anisoptera. Next base: position 6,362 of record WURS02006302.1, read on the forward strand.
TAACCTTTTCGGTATTTGATGGACATCACCTTGAATCTTTGAGAGGAGCCTTCAAACATTTATAGACTGGAAATGTGATCAATTTAAGGTCTCAATAATATACCACACATTTTCCATAGCTTCAGGGAGTCACTACGAAGAAGATTTTTGTTCTATTTTATCTTCTAAATAGCTTTTATATTTTACTATTATGCTAGACCATTATCAATTTTTCTCTCGAACATGTACATCTTTTCAACATGCAGCATTATGCTATACATCTTAATGTGTATGTATAGCATAATGCATCTTAATATGTATAGCATAATGCATCAGTTGATCAAAATAAATTGCTATATTTCTAAAATAAATTAAGAGCTCTTGAAAATTCAGACCTTAAATTACACGCTATACATTCCTTTTCAATAGCCTAGATGCAGTACCGCCTTGCAGGCCATATATTCTATTGCTTAAAGAAAATACGCTTTTTTCCAGAATTAAATCTCTAAAACTTTTAGTCTGCTATGATTTCTCAAACTAATCTTTTTCTTTATTCATTAATGTATTTTGTAATTAATTGTATGAAAAGTAGCTTTAATTGAACGATATTTTGACTTTTTCTTGATGCTGCCTTGGTTTCTTTTGCATACTAATAAAGATTAAAGAGAAAGAGCTGAAATTTATACTTTTGAAAAATTTAATACGTTATAAGTGCCTTCGTTTAGAGATCCCTTCAGGAATATCCATTTATCCATGAATCATTAAAATTGGACTTCACAAGCCTTTTACTTTGTGGGTTGCCAACAGTAACTTTAACGTGATTTAGTAAATTTCTTATACCGACAACGCGCAGAGCTGGTGATTTGTTACATAATCTCTTAGTAGCGTATGTATTTCAATATAAATTCTTATACAGGATATGATGGCCCTAAATTAATCTGTGAAGCCGGGTTTAATATTTATTTCCATCACTCATTCTTTTTATGGTGTACAAAAACCTAATTAGAGATAGCTGATGTCGACCATGAAGAGCTTTCATAAAGATCTCTTCATTTCACAACCTACGTCCCTCGAGGAAAAAGATTTTTTTATTAAATAATTAATAATTTGTGAGGAACTTTTAGTTTGGTTTTAGCTTAACTTTTAGTTATAAAGGTCATTGTATCATTCAGCCACCTTGGAACGAGTTTTACTTCTAATACAGCATAAATTTCGGAATACTATTGATATGAGTAAAGATTATGAGAATCGTTCGATGAAGTACAGAAGTAGTAAAATCAGTAAAAATTAACTTGGGTAAATATTTTAAGAATACTTGGTGCCCCAAGATTCATATTATTGGTCGAAAACTTGGTTTTAGAGTTATTCAATTTTGACTATTTATTGTTCTCGTTTTTAACTATGTTTAGCAATTCAAACATATGAATTTGGCGGAATTTTTTTCAGGAAGTGAAAACAGAACCTAATCCACATTGAAACATCTGTGTGTTAAATGGAAATGGGAGTGTATCTCAAGCAATTACGAAGGGATAAGCAAAGTGTAAGTAGATGGCCATTTTTCTTCAAGATAAAACTCGTTCGCAAGGGAGAACGAAAAGCGAGGAGTAGGTCTCTGGAGCGAGAGAATGATTCTTATCTACGCTCCGCCGCTCGGCCACTTGAGTCACCTGGTCACTTCGCCACAGTGGCCGAGTGTCGAGGAAAAGAAATGTTTAATCACTCAAGTTTCTCATCGCTCAACGTACACTCCCTAATACTTATGGACTTCTTTTGTGCCCAGGACACTCGATTCCCTCGTTACTCTCACGTCCTCATTGCCATTAACTGCTTACGTTACATAATATGAAAAATTTTAGAATGGGGACAGAATCAGTTGCAGGAACCAACAAAATAAGTTTATTGACATCAAAATGAGAAATTATAACGTGTATGACGAATAAAACGTCATGAGGAAGTCGAATATTAATTTATTGAAGTAATGCTCCTAAGTTGAATAAGTGTATGAGATTTATAAAATCGATAAAAGAGCTGTATGATGTGACACTATTCGCATGCAAAAAGTTATGTGCATCTTTATGTTTGTTCAATGTAAATGTGTCCCACGATGGATTTATATTTCTACCGACCTGTACTAAACCATGTAAGAATATTTAACCATAATATTTACACGGGATTATATCAACGGTCCAAGCACACATACGAAATTGGCTTTATTTATACCTGATAGATAACAAAAAATTGAGTTTGAATGCCACAGATGTAGCGAAAGGATGTAATTATAAATATTAAACTTCGATTTTAAACAAAAAAAGACGCCCAAAAATAATAACTTGATGAAAATAATTATATCATCACACTGAGATGTCATATTCATTTTATATTCCCAGTACATTCCCAGCCTTACCAAGTTTTATTTCTAGGCCGCATAAAGTGGAATACATATTTTTTTAAATCTAGTCCCTCACTATAAAGGGTAGGCCAAATTTGTCAGAAAATCTGCCTACTATCAATAAATATAGGCACTAAGTTAATTCCCTCTTGAAAACGTCCTTATTTCATGGGGATAATGAATCATGCAGCAGTATCTAGCCGAGTGTTATGCGGAATTGCTCCGTCAATACAAATATTTTCGAGTTGTCTCACTACGGCGTCATCCCCATTGTTCCCAGATGACGTTTCGATTGTGTTCCTGGAATCATCCACCGGAATGCTAATGTGACTCACTCAAAGACCCGTTCATAAATCCACATATAAAATCGAGAAAATCAGAAGCATTAGCGTTAAGCGACACATTAAAGGAACCCCCATTATGTGTTCCACGTTTTATAAAAATTAAACTCAGTTTTACATTCGACAAATCTCTTCTCTTCTGGTAAACCATTTGTTAGAAATAAAAAGAATCTTTCTATGGCATCATCTGGATTTAGAAATATAAATGCATGCATATGATGCGCAAATGAATTTCGTGTCCGTACTTGAACTTTTCACTTATGGACGGTTACATTTTTATCCCTCACATTTCATGTATTGCGTTTTAATTACCCCATCAGACGTGAAAGGGACCTCCTGTACTTTTGACTACATTTAACTTATAGCACGTGAAAAAGGTTTAATTAACTTTTAAAAATCTCAAAACCAGCCTTGAATTTTTCTTGGCACAAGTAAGACCATTACAACATCCAGTTTTCGTACTGAAACCTTTATTGAAACAGAAATATTGTCGCTTTTATCTGTTGATGACGGACACATCGAATGTAAATTCTAAATAGATCAAAGATATACTAATTGAATTTATACTCCGGCCTTCACTCAAATTTGATATGATATCGAAATACGTAATAATAATTCAATTACAAGTTCCATAAAGGTGGTTTAAAGGAGCACAATGAAATTTTTAGGTAAAAAATCATTTTTTGATCGTTTCTGTAAGGAAAATTGTTGAAAAATATCATATCTTAAGCAAATCTATCAACCGGATCAACTACTATTTATTTAACAGGTAACTTGGTAACTAAACTTTTTTATAGAACTACAAGGTATCTAACCATACTTACGTATATTAATTTACAAACTCATTTATAACCTGAGAAGGTGCATTCATCACTTCGATCGCAGTGTACCAACATGGCGCACATAAAACACCTTGTCACCATGCTGCTCAGTCGCTATCGATTCTGAATGTTTCCCAAATTTATAGCTATAGAAAGAACTGTTTTCCACAAAGAGAAAACTATAGAAAAAGGTATTTTTCACAGTTAGTAGAGTATTACTCTTCATCTCATTTCATTTGTTAATAAGTGGTTTCTTTTTTGGTTTTCATGGTTTGGATTTCTCCGATCAATCCAAATCATAAGCTATAATTGCATGGTGCATCCGATATGAATATTCTCTGGAAATGCAATTAAGACAGTGTTAACTACTAATGGAAATAAATTATAATCACTTGCAGATAAAACTTATTAACTTAGACCGGAAGCGCCGTAGTAACATTCTTTTCCGTTCTCCAGATGACTTTTATTCGCAGCAAATCTAGTTTATCATAACTTGTTCCCTCTCCCTTTTGTAATAGCTATATTACTTGCTCATTTTGTTCATCTTTGGGCTTATTTATTCCCTTGCATGCTTCATTCCATTATGGTAACCCATTTTATCATTTTACAATTATACTTTTTTATTTTCATTATCCCCCAGGGCCTTTTTATTCGTCCACTCTCCGAGGGCTATTCACCCCACAATTTCATTTTCACTCTTTTGTTCCGCATTTACATATTTCCCTTAATTCTCTTATTAAACATTTTGCCTTACATAATTTTATGTACATAAATATTACTCCACTTTAATCACTATTACTTGTAAAAAGTTTAAAAAAAATTTCCGAAGTCTGATTAGTTTATTAACACATAAATAACAACACCTGTCGAAAGCCAAGGGTTTTATTGATAATAGCTCGTGTTACTAGCAACACAAATATTGCTTAAGGATGAGGAGAGACTAACAATTTTTTATAAAGTGTGGCAAATCAACGAATAATCGAAATGCTAATTGGAATCCAATATTGTTCGGGTATGTTCACGTTTCACTATTGTTTTTATTGCGTTTGTGGTCTTAGAAAATTATTTTATCTCGATGAAAAATTAAAACATTGCTAAGAAGTCTATAAACTAATTTCTTTACTGTGGATAATAAAAGGGACTGTTGGCTCACAAGTTCTTTCAAAATAGGGAAAAGGTAAATCTATCACAGTGACACCATCTATCACGGGCATCCTAAGTATCGCAATTAGGAACGTGGACATAACAGACATCCATATTCTCCTCTCCTTGGTTCACTTGAGATTATCAAAACGATCACAAGAACGTTAGCAAAACAATAATCGTATGTCGCGGGTCCCTCCCTTTAAGAGCGGTAAATGTTTCAGTAATGAAGGTGACAGTTAACTATTGGGTTCTTTGACACCATGTCAATTGATGATTTGAGTTTTTCTGTCAATACTTGGTGTGTAGGAGTAATAACTGCTGGAGGAAAGCTTCGGTTGCGATTGAAAACGCAAATTAAAGTTTCAATTTTGAGAAGAACTTCATCAACGAGGGGTTACAAAATTAAAATCGGTAACACCGCTGGCTGTGGGGGGGATTTTAGGTTCGAAAACGTGGCCTGGATCAATAAATCCAGTCTACCAACTTTTTAATTCTCGAGCAGCTCTATTATCCTCCGTAATTTGCATATAAATATATGGATGAATGGTTGGTAATGGATGAAAATTTCCTGGTACCCGCAATAATTGTACCAATTATGAATGCGGGAGATATATAAACAGAGGGAAGGGGAGCCCCCGAGGCATTCTCTCGTCCGCAAAAAAAACTCATCTCCTCGGTTGATTAGTCTCGAAATGAAACTCCTAACCCTCATTACGCAGAATCACTAATTGCGGGAAACGGGTGAAAACTTTTCTTTCCCAATCTCCCCCCCTCTCTCTCCGCGTGCAACGGGAGAGCGCACTCTCGTTTTTTTTTTCAAACACCCGCGTGATGCATTTGTCACCATAATTATTGATCAATCACCAACCCTCCCCTTCCCCACCGCACGCCCGGATGAGTCTATCCTCGAGTGCGCCTCGACTCACCGCAGTGCCGGATGAAAAGCCTAAAGGTTTTATTTTTCGGAGCCTTGGGTTCTCGAACCGACGGTTATTTGCATTTAATTCCACGGGGTCTGAGGGGTGAGAGTGGCGGAGAGGGGCAAGTTAGGAGAGGGATAGGAGGGCGAGTGGGGAAGGGGGTGGAATGGCGGTTGGAGGGGACGTGGCGGGAGGGGGTGTGGTCCCACTTGATAGCAGCACTCCCTCTCTCGACACTCTCTCTCTCTCTCCACTCCCACTCGATCCCTCCCCCCCTCCCCGACGGCCAATACCACGGCCTCACCATCGATCGTTAGACAGGCAAAGAGAGAGGGAGGGAGAAAGAGAGTTGAGTGACCTGAAGGCACGCGCCCCGTGCTCTTTGAAAAGGATATTCCTGCCGCCGTCTCTCGAGGTTACCATGGGGGTAAGGGGGATGGCAAGGATGAGCGTGTGAAGGGATGGGTGTCGCACTGCCACCGTTCTTTATCAGCAAACCCCCTCGCCCCCCTTCCTCTTCCGACCCGTCGGGCGACCCTTCGTTTCAAAACCCCATGGGAATGTATTTAGATTACAGTGCACAAAGAAACCCAACTTCAATTTATCTTGTTTTGATTAATG
>WURS02006313.1:0-12577 GCA_011762765.2 Rhinocypha anisoptera
GGGTGAACGCTATAATTCTTGGTTGTCTGTCGTAGTCTATTTTTTGCGGGGCAGTCTTTCTTCGCTGTATTTTTTAACACATTCTTCATCACACTTTACGTGCTCATAAATCCCTCTTCCCTTCCCTCCCACAATGGCAATGCGGCCCTTCACATGATTTTATTGCGTTTTGAGTCAATTTTTAAAACTATGAGGACAATAAATATGTTGGGCAGCTAAAATTTTTAAGACATTTTCCACCAATGCATTAATTCAGACATTGGTCCATTGAGCAATATGATAATCATCCAGTGATCATAGAAGGAATTTTGAGCTGGTCAGGTTACCCAAGTGGGTAGCATGCTTGCTGGCTAACACAAAGGACAAGGGTTTGAATCCTGCCCAGGTAATAGTTTTTGTGTTTGTCTCAAATTAATTTTTCTGAATGGTTGGCATCAGCAAGTGCATATTTTCACATGTCTGGTTTCAATACAGTGTATTGCCTTCTAGCAAAAAAATTCCTCCAAATCACAGCATTTAAATACGGGACATGGAGGAGGAGGAAGGAGGGAGGAGGTTATGAGAGAGGGGTGGGGATGGGGGGAGGGGTTGAGTGACTGGTAATGAGATGATTTGGCGGTTGAGTCAATAGGTTTTGATCCCGGTGCAAACACAGTCAATCATAGGTTTTACAATGTAACCAACCAGTCATTGTGGAGATAAAATATTAAGGATTATTGGTAAGTGTACAGGACTTGAAAGGAATTCTTTGTTTTTTCACATAAAATGAACTTAATTTCACAACCCAGGTTTTAACTAAACAGTCATCTCCAGGTACATATGTACAACTGAAGATGACTGTACAGTTGAAATCCAGGTTGTGAAATAAAGTTCATTGTATGTGGGAAAACAAAGTTTTCCTTCCAAGTACGAAACGGTTCCACAAAGTGACGCAAGAGTCAATTCAGTTTATGCAAGTGTTCAGGAGTTTGTCATCTAAATTTTCTGAGGAGGTCCAAATCCCAGGTGACATCTTTGGACAGCCCATCTATAATACAAGTTCATTTTGGGGTTGACATTGAGACTATATTATCATCTTCCACCTAAAGCCATGTCACGCTATAATGGCATAAATTTATAAGGACACAAAAAATTTATAATGGTTTACATGCAAAAAAGAGTAAACAGTGGTTTCACAATGTAGAGATCGCGGAATATTAATGAGTGTTTGATGGCATTGAGGACCAACCAGGTTATCCTGTTGAGTGACAGATAATTGGTTATGTAATAGAATCATTTCCAAGTTGTGAATGAAATCTAACTACCTAATTGCATGATCCCATATTGACATCCCTCCCATCCACCAAACCTACATTCTTCATATTTTCCCCATTAACTGCCTCTCCTCCCCGACCATTCTTAACACTTTTTTATTAGTTTTCTTCTCTGTTCACTTCATCTTCTCCAACCTTTGCCAAATGCACATCTGAAAAGTCTCCAATTAATGCTCATCATACTTCCCCATAGGCCATGTATCAGATCTGTACAAATCTTTTTTCATTAGCCTTTACTTCACTTCTTTACATGACAGTCTTGTCATCAACTCATTAATTTTGGAAAAGCATATTTTAATAGTGTAATTATTCTTCAAAAATCTTTGCTTCTATATCCATTTTCCTTGAAGAGACTGGCTATATAAGAATTTTCCTAATTTTATACTTCTTCTTAAATCTCATTGCTTTCAATTCTTTTAATTCATATTTATACCAAACATTTATTGCTAGTCAGAAACACATAAAATAGCATTGTTTATCTAGAAAAGAATATTGATTAATTAGAGTGGAATATTGATATTAGAGTAGAATGTTGATATTAATTAGAGTGGAATAAAGCAATTGTGTTCAAATATGTCACTTTGCAGTAATACAAAGGTTGGTAGTCACATTCTACCAGGAATAAAAAATATATAATTAAGTAGTTGACAATGATGGTGAGGTTCTGTGAAAGCAATGAACTTAGAATTAATATCACTTATTTGGGCAACAAATGGATAAAATATATTTATTCAAAATTCTAGAATTGATTGTATTATTAGAAATAGACAAATATATTCTTCAAAAGTATTACATGTAAGATAGAAAGTTGTTGGCAGACATGTGAATAAACCAGAAAAGATAAGTGAGTTGTTGAAAGTTTGCGGTAAACACTAAACAGTGCCACAAAATTTTCCTTTGTTTTTGTTTATGTTTGAATTTCCTCTTGCATCATGATATATGTTACCATGTGCTTTTTATATCATGTGTGCATTGGTCTTAAATAAACTGACAATTCGAAATGATCACCATTGTACTTTTATTTATGACAAATCCCTTCAAAAGATTATGGGCCCAGGAAAGTGTCAAATTTGGATTGTGATTTATTTTTGCGAGTAGCTGCATAGGGCAAAATGTGTGATACAGCATTAACCGAGCACATGTTTTGAAAACCATCATAATCTTTTTTTTTTCTTTGTGTCTTAGTTTTGAATTTTCCAAAATGCATAGCATCAGCTTTGTCCTTCCAGATCAAAAGGTTGACAGGTCAAGAAGATTACAAAACATGGTGTTTTGCAACTCACATGTACTTAATACACGAGAGGCTATGGGACTATGTTACAGATAGTGTCGTCAAAGATACCCTTGATAAGGAGAAAAGTGAAATTACCCTTTCTAAAATTTGTCTCCATATTGATCCTCTATGTTCATGTATATGTCTCGGAAGTGAAATCAGCAAAAGAGGCTTGGAACAATCTCAGAGATCTTTTTGAGTCTAAGGGATATGTTGGGTGGCTAAGTCACCTAAATAAACTTATGGAGATGAAGTTATCTAATTACACAAGTATGTCAGAATACATTACTGACTTGGTGATCAAGTCACAGAAATTAAAGGACATGGGCTTGGAATTTCCAGATGAACTTGTTGGTGCCATGATGCTAACAAAATTGATTCCAACATATGAGCCAATGGCCATGTTCTTGGATCACTCCGGTAAAGAGCTCACTGTCGATTTTGTGAAGTCCAGGTTACTCGAGGAGGATAGCAGACGAGACATTCAGACTCCCAGAAATGCAGCCTTGGCAGTATACAGGGGTTAACAGGGGCCAGTGTTTCCTCAACAACAGGGACCAGCTTCTTCTCAACAACATAAACCAGCCTACAAGTGTGGCTATTGCCATAAAGTTGGACATCAAAAGGCTGACTGCTTCGCCAAAAGGAGAGTTGATGAGAAGAAGCAGCAGCACCAAGATAGGGAATCCAAGCCTACCAACTCCACTTTCCTGAAAAGAATAGAGGTTGTTGGACTTTTTGCTGCTGCCCTCAGTGCTGGAGTTCCAAAGTCAGGTTGGGTAATGAACTCTTGTTGCACAAACCATATGTCAAAAGATTATAATATGTTTGTTGATTACAATGAAAGTATGTCATATATACCAGTAACAGTTGCAAACAACATTATATCACTTGCCAAGGGCACAGGAACTTGTATGGTAAATGTTGCGGATAGGAATAAAATTGTAATTAATGTGACAATGTACATCCCAGGTTTGACAACAAAGTTGTAATCAATTTCTAAGTTAGCTGAGAAGGAACTAATTTCCAATTTCTCCAAAAATGGTTGCTTTGTTAACCATGAAGATGATTTTAATGTTGAAGGAGAGGTGAGACTTACAGATTCCCTTATTAATGGACTCTATAAACTTGATGAAGTGTGAATGTTAAAAAATGTTAATGTAACGGAACCAGATTTCAGCAATGTAGCTTCTACTGCATGCTTAGAACCACAGTCTGAAACTGTAATTAACTCCATGCCTGGTAATTTTGAAGGTTTTAACACTGTTATGCACCAACCTGGTACTGAATTTTCTGTAAATTCTCCTGAACTTTGGCATTGATGTCTAGGTCACATTGGCTGTAAGGGTCTCAATAGCATTAAGATGATGGTAACAGTCATCCAGTTTGATGGCACATTTAGTCAGCCTTGTGAGATTTGTGTTAAAGGCAACCAAATCGCAGACAAGGCAAGTGTGCAACAGAAGTTCTTCAGCTTGTACATGCAGATGTATGTGGGCCAATTGAGGAACCATCACTCAGTGGTTGTAAATATCTATTAATTTTCGTAGATGATTACTCAAGGAAAATTTTTCCTTTTTTTCTCAAAAGTAAGGATGAAGTTAGATATAAATTTGTTGAATTTGTTGCATTTGTAGAAAATCAAAGTGGAAAAACTATCAAAAAGTTGAGGTCTGATAATGGCAGTGAATTTATTAATGCTGGAATGTTCTATCTACTTGTAAAACGTGGCATTAGGCATCAAACCACCATTCCTAGAACTCCTGATCAGAATGGTGTGGCTGCATGAACTAACAGGTTGATAATAAAAAAGGCTAGATCTATGTTAGTGGGTGCAAATCTACCTAAGAAGTTGGGCTGAGGCAAGTAACGCAGCTATGTATTTATCTCAAGAATCGTTCTCCCCAAACTTGTGTAAAGGATGTCACTCCAGAGGTGTCATGGTCAGGCCAGAAACCTCATCTCAGTCACTTGCATGTGTTTGGATACAAACCATTAGACCATGTTAAAGATGAATGTAGGAAAAAGCTTAATCCCAAAAGTCAGGAGCATATAATGGTAGGATAATGTGAGAACTCAAAAGGCTATAGCATGTTTAACCTTGTAAGTGATAAAGTGATTAAAGCTTGTGATGTGGTTTTTCTTGAGGGTTTAAATAATAAATTTAATTCAAAGGAATCCTGCCATGATGTGCCTGATGATGGTGTGTGTCTGGATCAGATTATCACTACTGTTCTCCTTATCACAAATGTTAGCATGCAAGGTAGTAGTGACAATGAAAATAATGTGACGTTTCTCAGTGAGGGTTCTGAAAACGATAGTGTTACAATTCAACCCAAAGGGGAGAACAAGGTAAAAGAGAATAGATATCCGATAAGAAAATGATGTCCAAAGGTACATATATCCTGTTTTTCAGATGTATCATATGGAACTGTGTGATTCAAATGATCCCACTTCGATTGAAAATGCACTTTCTAGACCAGATAGTGTTAAATGGAGAGATGCAATGGATGAGGAGTTGAAATCTCTTAAAGACAACAAAGCCTGGGTTTTAGTTGATAAACCATTGAATCAGCCTATAGTGAAATATAAGTGGTTGTCTGAATTCAAGTATGGATCAAATGATGATCTGGTACGATATTAAGCTAGGCTAGTAGCTAAAGGGTTTTCTCAGCAGCCAGCGGTAGACTATGAAGAAACTTATGCCCCCATAGTAAGGCGAGAGAACATTAGATTGCTCATGTCACTAGCTGCTCTAAATGATTGGGACATTATCCATTTAGATGTGAAAACAACCTTTTTGAATGGAAATTGGAGGAAACTGTTTACATGAGTCAACCTGTCGTTTCTGTCCGGGAGGGTGGTGAGAACAAGGTTTGCCTTTTACAGAAGGCTTCGTCAGGCATCCAGAGTTTGGAATAAGACTATTTATGATTTCCTTATTAATTTTGGCCTCAAGCAGTGTAAAACTGAACCATATGTTTATTTTAAGGTAGCAACTGACTGTGTTTTAATTGTAGTTAATTTAATGTAATTAATTTAATGTGTGGATGGTTTTCTTACATTTAGTAACAATGCAACTGAAACAGTTAAATTAAAAAATTCCTTGAAGGCAGAGTATGAAATGCAAGATCTGGGTGAAGCAGATTGTTGCATAGGTATGTGCATCAGGCATGATAGACAAGAGGGTAAATAATGCTTGACCAAACTAAGTACATTGATGATTTGCTCAAACATTATGGTATGGTTGATTGTAACGCAGTTTCTACTCCCATTGAGTCAAATCTTAAGCTTAAGCCATTACCAGAGGGAGAGTCAATCCCAAATGTGCCTTATCGGCAATTAATTTGTACTCTATGTATTTGTCTGTTGGTACTCATCCAAATATTGCCTACGCTGTTAATAGGTTAAGCCAGTTCAATACTTGTTTTTCACTTGAACATTGGCAAATTTTGAAAAGACTGCTCAGATACCTGAAGGGTATCTGAGCTATCTTATCTGAGCAGGCCATGCACTAAGCACAAATCTTTTGTACACAGATTTGTGCTTAGTGTTTGACCAAAAAAAAGCAAGTGTTAAATTGGGTATGTTGATGTTGACTGGGGTGCATGTGAAATGTACAGACATTCCTACACTTGATATGTGTTTACTTTAGGAGGTGCTGCTGTGTCATGGTCCAGTGTGAAGCAACGATGTGTGGCTTTATCGAGTACAGAGTCAGAATATATAGGACTCACAGAAGCATCTAAAGAGGTTTTGTATTTAAATTCTGTTCTGTCAGAGGTATTAAACTGTCAGACATGTCCCACGCTTTTCAATGACAATCAAAGTGCCAGAAATTTAGCCATTCTTGACATGTATCATACCAGGATGAAGCACATTGATATTCTCTTTCACTTTATTCATGAATTGGTTGATTCAGAAAGAATTAATTTACAGTACGAGTCAACCGGTGATATGGTTGCCGATATTCTGACTAAAGGTGTACCCAAAGCAAAACATGAACCGTGGGTTAAGCTGTTGGGACTGTTTAATGTTTAAGGGGGAGTGTTGAAAGTTTGCGGTAAACACTAAGCAGTGCCTCATGATGTTCCTTTGTTTTTGTTTATTTTAATTTCCTCTTGCTTGGTGTGACCACCTCTATATGTTACCATCCATGGCCACCTTGTCCTTTTTGTATCATGTGTGCATTGGTCTTAAATAAACCAACAATCCGAAATGATCACTACTGTACTTTTCATTTATGACAAATCCCTTCAAAATGTGATGGGTATTGCAGAATAAATGGGAAAGGCTATTTTTGAAATAGGAATGACAAAAACTGCAATGTCAACAACAGGATATAGCAGTAACAGAAGACATAAGAAGCATTGGGACATAGTAGAGATTTGAAGGAAAATAGCAAAATGAAGGTGAAAGAATTAAAATTTGGAAAAAGAGAGACTGTAATACAAAGAGAAGAAGAATGAACTGAAACAATGGACTAATATTTTAAAGAAATGATTGTAGGAGGAACAGGTAGTGTTCAGAAAAATTACGTAAAAAGGGAGAAATGCTGCATAGGAAGGCAGAAGATCTTTCTGGTAAAGGGAAAGGAAAACTGTAGTCACTGAGGAAAATTTCAGGAATAGTCATAGTTGAAATGAAATTAAGATGTGTGAAAAGAATCCTTGGAGAAACTTCATAGCAAGAAAATTAGGTCCTCGGTGTGGATATGAAAAGGAAAGGGAGTATAAATGATATTTTGTCCAGGTATTTTCACAAAGCAATAGAATTAGTATAAAGGAATATCATGTGTAAGATGGGAAAGGAGGTAGATAATATTCCATTACAACTACAAAAAGTACGTAGGAAAAGATTGGACTTATATTGGTAAAAATAGAGCTTATTTATGAGAATTTTCAGGTGGAAAAACCATGATACGTTATCTTATACCTTCTTGAAAATGAAACTACCTCTGTAATTAATGTACCTCTGAAATCTCTTAGGAAATTAATATCTCCATTTTAAATTTAGCTCTCAATGTTACTTCTGCTTCCTAAATCCTTGACTGTTATTAAAAATATAAGTCATAGTAATTTGACATTTCATTTTTCAGTATTTTGACTATTGATCCAAATTTTGACCATCGTTTTCATGCAAAAAAATGTCAAATTTAGGTATTTTTCATTTTGGCGCAGATACACTGATTTTTGATCCACATATAAAAGATTATATTAGGTAAGTACATCACTCTGGACACATTATTGTCAAAGTGGCTGATATGCAACATCACAATTGTAATGTCCCTGGGAAAGATGGAGTCAATGAAGCTCACCCTTTAAAAACTAAGTTCCATCTGCCTCTTACTTAGTAGTTGTTGCCCTTTAATCATGAAACAGGAGAAAGCTTTGCATGCATTGTAGATTCATGATACAGCAGAAGGACGTTCATACATTGTAAATAGAGTGAAAGAGCAGAAAGCTGTGCAAACATTATACATATGTTGTACATACATTGCGCTCCTTCCCAACAAGAGGGAAGTGGAAAACCCAACTGAGCCATATAAATAAAAAAATCAATCAGCAATAGATATCATCAACACTTAAAAAGTGAAAAAATTCAAAGGAAAAGCTCAAAGTTGAGTTTAACATTCAGTAAACCCTTTAAAACCACTTTCTTTTCACCTCCTATGCCATTGCCCCATTACAAATTTAACAAATTTCTTTTTCCTCACTTTCAGGGGATATCACCTCTGTTCTTCCCCAACTGTTACTTCCACAACACTGGATCCTGATTCCCTGTCAGTTTGTGAATTTTGTGATTTGGCTCCCAAAATCCCACTGGGTTTTTACTGTCAAGAGGATCAGGTGCTTGGACTCCCCTTTCTTTACCTCTGTTATAAACTCTGTTGTCCTCAACCTGGTGCCTCTCTGGAACTGATCAATGTGGTGATGCCTGGTGTTACCTTCACTATATTGCACCCTATAAGTCCTAGACCCATACATGTCTGTAACAGTACACTGCCTAACTCTCCTGTTCACCCCTTTTATAAGTCCTAGCCATCACCATGTCTCCCACCTTGAATGTTCTCATAGTTGTTCCCTTCTGTCCCTGCTGTTGAGACTGCACCCCTTCACCCACACTAGGCTTCACAAAGGCCTGCCTTGATCTTAGGAGCCAGCCAAACATCAGCTGACATGGGGAGACTCCTGTTGTTATTTGGGGGGTAATCCTACAGTTAAAGAGGAAACGAGGTAAAGCTATGTGTAGAGACATTTTGGAATAAGATAGAGTTTTAATATTATTTTTGTAGTACTTCACTAGGTTTTCTGTTGTGCCATTTGTTGCAGGGTGATATGGAGGAGAGAAAATGTAACGAATGCTATTCAACTTGCAAAACTCCTCATATGACGATGAAGTAAATGGGGCATCATCATCTGAATCACTTTCTTCTGGCAACCCAAAAATGGCAAGCACCTACCTCAACTGAAACAAAATCTTCTCAACTCCCCCATTCTTTATCTCTCTCACTTCTGGCCACTTTGTTGAGCTGGCTACAATCACCATAAATAGCTTGCCAAGGAAAGGTCCTGCAAGGTCAATATGAAGCCTAACTAAAAAGTCAAATTGTTATACACTATAATATGCCTATCACATTAACTGTCTACCCACTCTGGAATTTTAAATCTTATATTATCACGTCTGTCATCCCTGAAATTTTCGAGTCGCTATAACCACATTGTTTTTCACTTAACTGAAAATGATAGTCATGTAGAACAAATCGCTTCAAGTTTTTAAGGCATTTTGCATCTAAAAATAACATTTTCAATTCATACAAACGTCAGATACGTAAGTAGTTGATAATGGGATGCAAGCCAGCCGACCGGGTTACTGGTGGGTAGCGTGCTCGCCGACTAACCCAAAGGTCGCGGGTTCGAATCTCGCCCAGGGAATTGGTGTTGTGTTTGGGTAGATGGGTTTTCTCTAAGAGCTGAAGAGTTTTGAAATGACCATAGCCGTCGAAGCACCCTATACACAAAAAATACTATACTGGGATGCCAGCCGCGATGGTTTAAACAGTCATCGTTCAAAGTGGGCGGCGCTTTGAGTTGCCAGTGACGTCAAACCAATGAATCAACATTATTCTCTATAGACCTTGGTTCGAGACAACCTACCCATAGAGTTATATGAACCTATATACCAGCGTTATCGATATATCGATAACATTATGCAATCGATTAGGTTCAATGAAGTATGGCGGTACCCATGTAATTTTTTTGGCGGAAATGTGGGATTCATAATTTTTACTCTGAAGAAGCTATGTAGTTATTCAATCTGGCATCAATTTAAGTTAATAGTGGTTTACGAAGAAATGGATCCTAGCTTGGAGGAATGGTTAACCTTCTTGATAGAGACATGTGAAACATCGGCTCCTTCTTTTGAAATTAACATCCAGGTGGAGAACACGCTGAAGAATATATTGTGCTTATTTAATGATGATGCTGCGACGGAAGATGTAGAGGGTAATTTTCCGTGAAATATTTAAGTACTCATCACTATAGATCATTGAATTTCAGATGTCATTTTAGTATTTACTTAGTTTTGTTCGATTGTTATACGTTTGTATTTATCCTGAATTTAGTGAAACGTATACTTAATAATAATTGGAAGATAAAGCTTAAGTCCACCATTAAAAACTTTTGTGGAATAATCAATTATGATGGGTTTACGGGATTATCAATTTGCAAATATATGTGAGAGACATACTTACACCAGTATGACTCTCATTTCCTAATGTGATAAATCTAATAAAATTCCGTTTATTTCTACCTAATGAGTCTGTTAATCTGTTTAGTACAATTTCTAATCTTGGACGTAAAAGATATTACTGAAAATTGAAATATATATCCCGTTCGGTATATAACAATATCGTACTATGCGTTAAGTTTTGAGTGTCATCTTTTGTAAGCACATAGTCTGTAGGAACATATTTAATTATTTCTTAGGCCTAGTTTTCAGTTCGTTTTTTAAATATATGTGGTTACAGTATGCTTTGCTCAAGTTTCTTCCCCTCTCCAGATTTCTGTATTCGCTGCCACATTCCATTAAAAAGATTTTTTTCCTGGGATATTTTTTTACAACTGCTCATTAATGATGAAGCGAAAGTTAAAAGTGAAAGATATGGTGATGAGCAAAGTGTGATGTAAAAAATTTCTTTGGTACAAAAGAAAAATAGGAAACGCAAAAGTAAACATAAATATCTACTGTGTCTTTTGTGTCACATAACAATTCTTTAAATGTATCCTATGTCAACTTCTCCTTCTGTGGATTGTTAAACATTCTAAGATTTAGCTGATTTCATCTGCACATACTGCGTGACCATCATCTTCCCTGTTATTTAACAAATTGCTTAGTTATAAGAAGTTAGCTAATAGTTTATTATGAATAATAATGGTGTAATTTAGCATTTGCTTCCTAACAATGAAGGTGCTAGTATAAATTATTATGAAAGATTTTGTTGTTACAGTTGCATCATTTTCATGTCACTGGTATCTGGCAGAGCAAATAAACAAAGGTTTTTAATTTAATCATCATAGGTAATTTGCTTTTGCAGGTCCTTTGTTGCCATTCCTCCTCCAGTTCTCCATATACTCACTCATTCTTTTTAGTCTTCCACATACTTGTCCAATTATCTATAATCTTCAACCTTTATTCACATCATCCTCTATTCACAGTTCCTTCCATGACATCTCTCTTATCCTATTATTTTCTACATTGTCAAATTATAGCAGTATCATTCTTCATTTACCATCAAAAGAGCTTCCACATTTATTACTCATTCTATCCACATAATTTCACTTTTTCCTGAGAAGTCCATGTTTACATTCATATAAAAATACATTCCACATCAGGCACATAAGCACATATTTTTCTTTGTTGCTACTTCCATATTCCTAATTCTATTATTACTCTTATTTCTCCCTTTGTATTTTTAACTCTAAACCCATTTACACTTTTCTACCTGCTCTAGTTTTAAGTCTTTAAGAAACACTTCAAATTTTCACACTTTTCTTATACCATTCTATTCTTCCATGCCATCCAACTGTTTTACTGTTTCCTGAAAGGTATCTCTGGAAATGCTATGATATTTCTAGATGAATTTCTGAAAGATACTTGTAGAAATGCCCATTTTCCTCCAATATGCTACCAAAATAAGTAATCTTTTCTATCTGTTCCAACTTATTTACTCCTAGTGTTATATTTAATTAACCTTACTTCTCGAGAATCTCATTACTTATGTTTTTCTACTGTTTTTACTGTTTTACCCTTCCACTACAATTTCTTTTTTCTGAATATTGTGTCCTTATACACAATTTATTTTTTGTGTGGATCTTTTTCAATGGAAAGGTAGGAAATAAAATGATATTTTGAAGTTTGTAATCAACATAAAGCAGTGAAATAAAAAGAGATTATAATTGCATATTGTTAAGTATGTTGTTATATAATTTACTTTTTATTCAGTCATTTTCCTTATAAATTATAACTGTAAGAATAATAATAATACAAAAAAGAAAATTAAAGATATGTCACTGGAAAAATTTGGGAAATATTCATATTTAAACTATAACAGCATTTTTTCTAACTTCCAAGCATTATCCTGCAAACCGTCACAAGGGCATGTGGCAAGGGAGGAGCTACCACCAAACATTCACATTCACTCCCAAATACAAATGTTAAGAGACACATTGCACTCGGAATGAAGCAACCTGTATGCAAAATAAAATGATAGTACATCATCCACAACATGCGGGACAATCTTAGACTTCTGAATACAAACATGCATGAAAAACACTACAAGATTTATTATACCATACATTGGAATACATTATATATATATATATATACATATATATATACATATATATACATACATATATATATATATATAATCACTTCGAAAAGGTTCACAATGTAAATAATATTGGTTCGAACACTAGTGGAACGTATA
>WURS02006324.1:0-12574 GCA_011762765.2 Rhinocypha anisoptera
ATATATACACACATAATATGGATTTACATACAGACAAAGCACATGCGTATTGCCCATTAATCGTGTTGAGATGTAGTAAATGGCGAATCCCGTGCCCCGTTCTCCGTCTTCCTGGGAGGACGTACGTAATCGATAAAAGGTCTCAATCATCTCCGTCTCTTTATTCAGCGTCGCGGCCGTCGTCCAAGGCGCGGTTATGGGGAATGAGGATCCAACACGACATTTGCGCAGTATCAATCTGAAGTTTTTTAAAAGCATTCGTCTACCTACCAAACGCCATCCAGTACCGCCTTTGATAGCGAAACTTAGGCCAAGATAAGTTTTTTTCATGATGCCAGGACGTCTGTTACCGATCTTTAGGTGAGATGGTATCGGTATGAATTGTGTCGAGACACTCCGCTATCTATCTGGCCCATGGCCGTGTGTGCGGAATTTTTGCCCTTGCCCTCGAAAGTTTGAAAACTCGAGAAGTCCTTTGGCCTTGGAGAATCGTCTCTGAACTTGCCTTAGGGAGAAGGAAAAGTGTTTGCATCCCTAGTGGCAGTTTTTAATACCGCAGCGCCCCATGCCGTATTGGGCATACTTTCCAGCGTCGAGGGATACACAATTAAGTCACCTCTTTAAAGATTGATAACTCGGGCCCTAAATGGATGAATCCAGAAGTTTTCTTATATTTCATTCGAATATCAAGAAACCCACAGTGTAATAGTGATCCATTTGGTCACAGAAATGTCCATTTTTGCACATTCTCTATACCCTGGAGGGACTTTTTGCTTTTCCGATAAACTATCTACGGCAATTCTTGAAACTCGAGTGAAGTGACGGTTGAGTCATTTTCGGTAAAAATGGAAACTTCCAGAGGCTAAAGGGCGGTTCAGATTGAACATAAGTTCGGAAGGACGTAACTTAGACATAACTAAAGCCCTAAATAAAAGTTCAACCAATAAGATAACGTCAGTCATTTTTCTAAGTTGACCAATGAGAATGTTTCTACTTTCTTTGTCTTGTCCATTAGCAGACACTGACGGAAATAATTTCGGCGAAGCTCGGAATAGAGTTGCGAAAATAATTTTCATTTTTCACTGAATTAAAACGGACTCCATGTTTTGTTTCAGGTTTGTTTATGTTGGTACTTCACTTTCTGGCCACTGCAGGAGCTAGTGTCTAAGCCACGAACGATTGTGATTGGATAGTAACTTAAGAACTCACTCTCCGTCGTGATCGGACAACTTAAGGACATAACGTAAAAGATGAACATGGGCCATCATTCGCGTAATGTTAAGTTCTTAAGTTATGTTAAGGCGTATTGTGAACGGTCTCGTTCCCACGCATATTTGCTCCACTCTTAATTTCTTAAGTTAAGTTCTTACATTATGTTCTTATGTTCAATGTGAACCGGCCTTTATTCTGCCTTAAATATACATAATAATTTCATTCTAAGTTTTAGCCCCTTGATAAACGAGAGGTTTAAACATGACTCCTCCAATTGAATCGCTACACTGCTACGTTCATCGTAACAGCATTTCGCAAATATATAGCTGATCTAAGTTGCATGTAGACCTTCATTTCTTTCCGTTAGAAAAAATAAAATTACTCCACAGCTTCAGGAACGTAGAGAAACACGACGCCGGTAGCGGTGCGCGTCAGTTGTTTCGGCTTGGGTTAGAGTGGCTCGGGAGAGAGGGAGGCGAGAAGAATGGAATAAACAAGAGAGAGTAGTCACACAGACTGACACAATGGGTTCGGGTAGAGGACGGCAGAGCCAAAGGGCAAGAGTTGGAAAAATAAATGAGGGTGAGGGGTTGGACGAGTGCTTTTTTTACGTCGGCGGTGGAGAGGGCCGAGGGGCCTGGAGGGAGAGGCCAAGGTTGCGGAGGGAGGGAGGGAGGGGAGAGGTGGGGGAAAGAGCAAACCCTTGTCCATCGCAGGAAAGAGGTCTCGCTCGCGAAGATTAGAAGATTGCGGAAGGGGGCGATGGAAAGTTGGGGGAGGTGTAGAAGGGGCGGGGCGGCGAAGAATCCTCAGGAAGCGTGGGGTCTGGTGCCGTGGAGCCGGGGACGAGTGTTGTTTTGGTAGCCTCCAGGGGCAGAGTTGGAGGGTGTGAGGGATGAGGAAGGCCTCCCGCCTCCTTGAGGTGGAAGTGAAGGATGAATGGAGGAAGGAGAGAGGGTTAATATGAGGGAGCCGGGTTATCCGGGAATTGTGAGAAGGGAAGGGATGAGGAGGGTCGAGAGGAGGCGGCGAAGAGGGTTTAAGGGTCGTCGTGTGGCGGGGCTTCTGAGGAGATCGGGACGAGGGTAGAAGGAAGTGCGGATGGGTCGGGGGAAGGAGGGCTTCACACCAGACACGAGCCATGGCACGATAGACGACTTAATGGTGCGTCGGGAATCTTCAGAATTTATCATCCGTGACATTCAATTCGATAGATGAACGATTTCGCGTTCTCCCGGCGCGTGCTGCATTTTCTTGGAAGCCTTTTCAGTACAAGGTGCTTCTACGAAACACCCTTCAAGACGCCGCAATGGTGGGCGACATGGGGTTTTCCACCACCAATCATTGACATGCACTCTCAAATGCAAATGTTAAGAGCAAAACAACACTCAGACTGAAGCAACCCGCATGCAAAAAAAATAGCAGAACATCATCCCCGACATGCGGGACAATATTAGACTTCTCACTACAGACATGCATGGAAACGACTACAAATACAGTCACAATATGCATGACCCAAACGGGAGTTCTCCTCCTAAATTATCTACGTATTTTCACGCATGACTTACTACCTTACATATGGGGA
Organism: Rhinocypha anisoptera; assembly: GCA_011762765.2. Taxonomy (NCBI): domain Eukaryota; kingdom Metazoa; phylum Arthropoda; class Insecta; order Odonata; family Chlorocyphidae; genus Rhinocypha; species Rhinocypha anisoptera. The sequence goes on from WURS02006324.1 coordinate 2,798, forward strand.
CGATGAAGTGGTTTTGCGTCACGGTACAGTGGGATAGAAAATTATTCCAACAAAGTGAGCGGATTCTCTTTCGCCTCTGAAGGATATTTTGACGTTTTATCTGTTTACATATTGTTCTTCGGTCTAGGCTGTTACGAGGGAAATTCGTACAGGAAGACGTTAGATTCAACATTCAACTTGTGTTGAAAACAGGTCGATTTTGCTGTGACAGCACTCTTTGCATTGGCCTTGAGAGCTAATTGGGAAGCACCTCGGCGAATATTTCGATCGCACCAAGAAAACCATTTGAAAATTTCGATGCATATCATAATGGTTTTGTGCATTTCGCAATATACCTACTAAATACCTATTTCTACACAACTGTGACAACTTACTAACAGGTAAAATAACAAAAAATATTAAATACGAAGTTTGATCATTAAATTTTTCTTGAATCACTACGAAAAAATTCACCTTCAATGAAAAACCTCTACAATAAAATATTTAGATAGTGAACTGGCTACATCAAATTATTCTCCCCAAAATTGAAATTGTACGAAAGATTAATGATTACGAATATGCCGAGCTCTCATCTCACTTATTGTTTTACCACACAATCAATGTCCTAGCAATTTAAGCATCCGTGAAGATAACCAGCATCTTCTTGAACAAGGCACAAATGTTCTTGAATAAAATCTCGGGCTTGATATTTGTTCCGACCCCAAGGGCAGTGCAAAGAGAGTAAAATCGACCGACTTCCCACTCCGGCTTTACCGTTAAATCCACCTTCCCATTCGAATTTTCCTCCTTGCAGTCTTGACCAGAGAATCATATAACCACAGTGTTCTGAAGGAATGGTATGTTAATTGAGGGTAGAGCTCACCTAGTACTAATTCACACATCAAGGTAGAGGGGCCAGTTCCTTTCCCTGTGCTGCCTGTGGTTTCCCACGAAGATGTGTTACACGAAAAATCACTCAGCTTGGGTGCAGTTGGAGGATTCCGGAGTCGTCACCGGGTCCAGAACCTGGTTCCTAGAATTTGTTAAAATAATTAAATTTAAAAAATGGGCAATTACCATGATCACAGTTAATTGTGGAGGCCGTCACTTGGTGGAATTCCATCACTCAATTACCATGATAGATAATTCAACCAAAATGTGATTGGATTTTTATTTCGCCTGTTCAATTACACAGTGTTTAGAGCAAGTTAATCAATTACGTACGGCATAAGAAACAATTTATTTTCTCCCCCATGTAATATTGGCTAGACGTATTATTGTATGGTTCATATATGTGATAAACTACTGGCTAATTTATTTAGAATTCGTTCTCGGGATTATATTCATTTATCCATTAAAAGTCAAAACAATTTAATGTAATGAAGGATCTGTTGCATTCCCGGCGTATACTATTGTTGAATTCTTCTCGGGATTTCCACCGGTTTAAGTGTTCTGCCACCGAAGTTTCCACGGCTGACTCTGTCATCGTCTTCAGGGTGATGATGAAAATGAGGAACTCTGCCATCGTCTTCAGGGTGATGAAGACGATGAATCTGCCATCATCTTCATCACCCTGAAGACGATGGCAGAGTCAGCCGTTGAAACGTCGGTGGCAGAATACTTAGACCGGTGGAAATCCCTAGAAGAATTCATCAATTTAATGTATTTTAGTAGCCAAGTACTCTACCCAGTGAGCTACAACGACCTCTAGAGGATCATATAGAGAAACAAAAAATTAAATGCTCCCGCGGGTACGAAATAGAAGCCGCTCACTTTAACGGGAAACTTTTCTGTAAAACCTATCAATTCCCTCAGCAAAAGCTCATAAATAAATAAATAAATAAATAAATAAATAAATAAACTTTTTACGAAAGCATCACTTGGTTTTCATGCAGCTAATATGAAAGCGTGCAATTCGAAATACACTACCGCCTTGGAAAATAAGTTGGCTGAAAATTAGTTGATGCAATTTGAAGGTTGTAAACTTTTCCATTAAAAAAGTGGATAACTTATCATGAATGAAACAGAAATCTGGTGAACTTAGGATATCGAAAACTTTTCAAAAGGCTTCGGAATGGAAGGGTTTAAAAACACACTGCAATTCCTCATGCAAAGTTTATTGTATCACGACCAAGTTTCACCGTATCTCAGCACCATGATTCACCTGATGATGCTGTGATACAGCGAAATCTATTAGAGATACAATAAACTCTGCAAGTGGATTTGCGGTTAGTTTTTAAAACCTTTCATGAGAATTCCACCAATTGAAGCCTGAAACCATATCTTATATCAAGCTATGGAATTTAGAGAAAAAAGAGAGAAATTAGGCGTCCAGGAGTTGTTTTCTTAGTGTTTAAGGGCATTCATGACAGTAGACCCAATTTTTTTCAGATTGGAGTGAACTAAGCATTAAACAAAAAAGGGGAGAAAGTGATGGGAAACTCTAGGGCAAAAAGCATTCTCTCTCTCTACTTTTACCCGCGACATCTTTCTGTGGCTTTGTTCAGATCTTCATTCATCATCCTCTATCTGACGTTTCATTAAAACAACCTCTTCTAGTCCTTCACTTTTTAAAGTTAAATATATGGAAGTTGATTTTATAATATTTTGGTTGCAATTGAATTCTCATCTCAAGAAATTTTGACAATGGTAGAGGAGGAGAGGCGTTTGCTGAGAGAAACTCAAAAAAGAGAGGAAATGTGGTTGGAAGTGGTACTCAGACACAATGGGTTGTTGAAGGTTGTAATAGAGGGTAGAATGCTGGGGTAGGGGTAGGAAGAAAAAGGGATTTTGGACAGAATGATAGGGGGGGTAGGAAGTATGAAGATTTTAAGAGGGTTTAAAGTTAAATGTTACGCGGCCTAATTAAGCTAAAACTCATCAAAAACCTACCTTAGCCGGTAGATTACCGTCCATCATCTTCTTTCATCACGTACAATATACGTAAAGTGACTACCAGAAGGGTCAGTATCTCTAAGGTATAGGTTGTATTCGATAATATTATCTTCATGAAAATTAGTTTTTTTGTATAAAGCCTCTTGCATTCTTTTCTAGTTGCAGCAAAATTGATTAAGTTAATATTTTTAATTTCGATGAAGAATTTATTCCTTTATAGAAAATCCTAATCCCTTTCCTCCAACATCCTAATGACACCACTATGTTGAAATTAACAAATTTTTAAAAACCCACATTTTAATATTTACACGTGATATATTTCTAAACATATATCTAACTCATGAGTGTTACATACCCTCACTCTTAATGGATCCTGAATGGTAACAAATTACTACGCTCTAACCCCATCATGTGTTTCCCTATGTTTTTTCTTTGAATCCTACCTTATAATTTGCTGAAAAATATATTTTCCTGTTTTCTCTGAGTAAGTTTCGTCCATATATTTTACAGATTCTATATTTTTAAATCTTGGATTTCTTCGTGCAGTAAATAGTTTTTATTGAAAGAGTCTTTCTCCTAAAGACATCGTAAAATATCTTTTCAAGTCTTGTTCCGTCACACCTCGCACAGTTTTGAATCGTTATTGGATTTTCGTGAAATCATGTTAACCAATGATACTAAGGCTCCATATAGCAGGCATGAACATCAGAATTTTAAAATCACTAGGTAATACTTAAATAACTGTTTATTATATGTAATAAACGCAAATTGGAAGACCTACTACCCTGTCATTTCCTGTAGAACCTTATGACTGTATTAATTCATCAGCTGGTTGAACACTTACTGGTAAAGTAGACTCCCTTCGCTTTCCAGGCAGAGAAGAAACATCTGTTCTAACTGGCGAGGATTGCAAGCAAGGCGATCTTGTTGAGTCAGCTTTGGAGAGATGAGACTATTTATTCCCAATGTTGGCCAAGGCCAAAAGATTAGGCCGCTGAGAACCTTGAAGGGGAAAAGAACTGTGCAGGAAGAGCGTGAACGAAGTCATGGCCAAGGTCCAGAGACAGGAGTTTTTGAGTGCCCATTCTCAGTTGGTGATTACTCTCCATTCCTTTTCACATTGACGTTTAATTTGTTATGATTTGCAGTATTGGATGCCGATCTCTGTAGCACCTGCTCTACAGAAATACGACATGTACGGCAGTTAGGATTAAAGATCTTTATGTAGTGATTATTTTATGAGAAATAATAGTTCAGCCGCAACACTTAAAACTTAGGGAAATACAAAATAATAAACGTAGAATTTATTAAAGTATTAGGAGCTTCGATAATATCACGGGTAATGAACATTCGAGAAATTTTCGGCTTAGCAAGTAAAATTTTTGGATTCATTAAAGGGATTTGAACTTGAGTTGAGAAACAAAACTTGAGAATCAGAATAAGAAGCTAAATTAGCGGTTGGATTTTTTACTCTATTATCCAATTTAGAACATTTTTGAGTGCGGGACACCCTTATGACTCAAGTCTGCTTTTAGCATTAGATCAAGCGCAATGTATATCAGCTAGACTTGTGAAAAATGCTATGATTAACGTAGCAGCATCTAGAGGTTAATGCAATAATTAGGTTGGGAGCCACTAATTGATAACTTTCTTTAAGATGTTGAAAACACATTTTTTAAAAACCTGTCTTGCTGCGGCATATCAGATCATATAGATAAAATCTAAAAGATAGATCTCAGAACGGATGGATGTTAAAATGCAATTGTTTTCTTCGTACCATTAGAGATCAAATTAAATATGAACGGAACCGTAATGATGGTAATTAGAATAGCTAGTTTTCACATATTTTAATTATTTTGCAGACCTCTTAAATTTCTATAATTTATAAAATTATACCAGCATGGAATGAATAATGTTCTGAATTTAATTTTCCAGGTTCATATCTAATTATTTAGTGTTAATAATTAGTACTTATGAAGTTAAAAAATTATAAAGTTTAAATACAGTTAGTACTTATAAAATAGTGTTTCGCTTCTATAACAACGAAGGAGTTCCACAAAGTTACACCAGAAATCATTTCCCATATTTAATTAAACCGTCGAAGTCCTACCTTCAAATTTAGGGAAGTATAACTCGCAAAGAGAATAATGACGGATAACATTACTAAAATAATTACTGAAACCTCTTCATTGTAGTACGGTTCTGTTCTGAAACGTTTGTATAGAGAATGGGAAGAAATGCTATAAATGGTGCGAAGGGTTATGTAGTTGGTGGAAATCTGATGAAGGAAGGAATATGGGATGAATAGAATTCCCAGAAGTAACTATTGTTTTAAAACCTAGGTGTATCATGAAGTAGTACGATATTTATAATATAATGAGGGCAAGTAGCAATTATGTGAAGACAAAGAGTCATTTATCTTAGAGCGCGTTACATATGTCATTACCTGAGTTCCTTAAAAAAATATCTTGATTGGTATATTAGTAATCATCTTTAAAATGAGGTATCGTAATATTATTCACTGTGAAGTACTTAAACTTATAAATTTTTTAGACTCTAACATGTCTTTCGGGAATTCTACGGCATTGTATCACCTAAACTCGTTTGTCTCAGGCTTGACAGCGTGGAAATTCATCTTGACAATGAATAAGAAGACTGTGTAGCTTTCCACAAATTTTTATTTCATGGTATAACTAGTTTCGACATATAGGAGTCATCATCAGATACAAAGTTTTGTTGACATGGCCAGGTATTTATACAATCAGGTTATAGGGGAGGCGGGGTCATTGAGGTGCGGGGGGGGGAATAAGATATCGGGTTTTTGGTGGAGAAACGATGATTGTTCATTCTGATGGATAAGGGGGTGGTACATTCGCCGATAAATTTAAGTTTAAGTTATTAAAAAATTAAGTTTTTTTGGGTAGCCTCTTTTGAGGAGTGTAAATCCGTAAGGTAATTGTTGATGGAAGGTGTCTCATTACAATTATGGTGGCAAATAGAGTTGGGGAGAGAGCGTTTGGTGTGAATAGGGTGACAGCTGCAATAGTGGAGGTATTGTTGGTGGTTTGAGGGTTTGGTATGGACCGAGGTATTAAACTTTTGATTTAATAGTGAAATGTTGATGTCGAGGAATGAGATTTTTAAGTCAAAAATGAAATGGGTAAATTTAACAGAGAAGGAGGAATTGAGATTGGAAATAAATTGAAGTAGGGATTCATGGCTATGGGTCCAAAGAAGGAAGATGCCATCGTTGTAACGTGCCCATAAAAGTGCTTGATTCTGTTGTCAAGAAAGGAAGGTTTCTTCGAGATGGCCCATAAATAAGATGGCGCCATTCTCGGTCCCACCATTGTGCCTCACTTTTGAAGGAAGAAGGATTCATTGAAGGAGAAGACATTGTTGGTGAGCACAGGGTGGGTTAAATTTAAAAGGAAGTTGGAAGAGGGTGTTTGAATGGGGCGAAGGGAGAGGTAGTGATTGAGAGGGGAAAGACCTTTGTTGTGAGGGATGGAGGTGTAGAGAGAGGTGATATCAATGGTAGCCATGATTAGATGGGGGTAGGAGGAGATGTCTAGGTTGTTTAAATGGTTGAGGAAGAGATAGGTGTCTTTGATGGAGTAGGGTAGGAGTACTATTGGTTGGAGGTGGTAGGCAACGAAGGCAGAGATTTGTTCGGTGGGAGAATTAAAAGAAGAAACAATGGGTCGGTAGGGGATGGTTTATGGATTTTAAGGAGATAGAGTTGAGGGGTTCTGGGGTGAGATGGTGAAAGAATAGAAATATCCTGGTTCGAAAGACCTTCTTTTGGTGCTGATCCTTGGATGAAGGAGACAATGTATTTCTGGATGCCAGGAGTGGGGTCATGGTCAAGGATGGTGTAAGTGGAACAGTCATCAAGATGGCATAAGGCTTCAGAAATGAAGTCCTTGGAGTTGAGGACCACAACTATAGAGTCCTTGTCGGTTTAGGTGGTAACTATGTCTGGATTATTATAGAGGTCTTTTATGGCTTGATGTTCTATTAGGGTGAGGTTAATTTTTGGTTTGAGGGACTCAATAAAGGATCCCCTGGAAAATTTTTTGAGAAGAAGACAAATAAAAATTTTCACGGGATTTTGTGGGAGAGATTTAGGTTCATGGTTGGAGGTGGGATGGAATTTAGCAAGGGCAGGGTTTTTGGGTCGGAATTGGGAGGGAGAGCGGGAATTCTAAAAGTGTGTCAACGTAGATTACAGAAAAAATTCAAGACATCTGTTAGGATGTTGATGTGATTAATTCTGTGTGTTGGGGAGAAAGAGAGGCCTTTGGTAAGTACAGAAATTTCACTTTTGGTGAGATCTGTGTGCGATATATTTGCTATGTTATGTGTTGTTTCAGAGTCCGTAGGTCGCGCTGGCTGTGGAAGTTTCGGGAGCTGGGACTGAGGGGTTGTAAGGGAGTACTGGCCAGGTGGGTAGGTTAAAAATAGTCAGGTTAGGGGCCTGGCTGATGAGAAGGGGTGGGGGAGGTTTCGGGGGATATCCTGGTACCGGAATGTTGTGTGACAGAGAGAGAGCAGTGTGGCGAAAGGAAAGACAAAGTTTAGAGAGTTGTGAAATGGTGGGTACACCTACTTTCCAGATCTTTTAATGTCCTCAATAATCACCGCTAGAATTTTGTTGATTTGCTGAATAAGTTGAATGGAACAGAGGGAAATCAATTTAGCAATAGAAATAAGGTCGGAAAGATGTTGGCGAATGAAGTTGTAGTGGTTTAGAATAAGATTTGCGTATTTAAATGATTTTTTATAGGAGAAAGTACATATGTAGTTAAGGGTGAAATTTGGGGTGGCATGCCGCCAAGATGAATTATAAGACCATTGGGAACAATTCCCAGGGATAGGCAATTGGTGAGGAACTCTTGAGTGCCCATTGTATTGGGAAAACTTTATGGCGTGATGGTGGAACTTAGGGATACAGCTGGTTGAAAGGTGTGGATGGTCCATAATAGGAGTGAGTAAAGGAAATTCAGGATGTAGAGTGGTGGGTGATAGGCGGATAGAACACTGAACAAATAGATGAAACAGTGGTGCAGGAGCTGATGAATCCACAGGACGACAGGAAGAAACATCCGCAGCTAGGTAGCTTGATATTCTCGTGAAAAACTCAGATGAGCACTAGAATATGATAAACATACTTTATGAAGGAAGAGGAATTGAGTTTTGAGATGAAGTTTAGAAGAGATTTCATGTCCATATGTTCGAAGTAAAAAGATGTTATGGACCCAGAGGAGTGGTCGAAAGTTTTGGTGGGAAAGGAGGGTTTCTTCAAGGCAGCCCATGAAAAGGTTGGCGTACGATGGTGCCATTCACACTTCCATGGCAGTGCCTTTAGTTTGAAGGTAGAAACAGTTGTTAGTGAGTACAAAATTAGCTAAATTTAATAGGAATTCTGTGGAGGGTGCTTGGGATGTTGGGTGCTGAGCAAGGTAGTATCGAAGAGAGGGCCTTCACTGTGGGGGATAGTAGTGTAAATGGAAGTGATATCGATGGTTTCTTAATACAAAGAATTTTCTACCATCTTTTCAGAACAAGAAAGTTTGAAGTTTGCTTTTTTTATTATACATAACAAAAAATAAAAGGTGGGTAATTGGAACAAATTGAGACAACTTCATTCACAGAATTTATTGGAATATTTAAGAGAAATATTTAACAATTAATATGCATTTGAGAAAAAAATTTAATTCTAGATTAGATCATAGATGGATTTGTTTAAGTTTATGTTTTATATAACTTTTGCTTTCCATACCAAGCTTCATGTTACTTATGTCACCTCAAAACCATCTTTTATTCTCTGGGTATAAGAATCCTTGGGTAAAATAAATGGATTTCAGAGGTCACATGTTGTACTTTTGGTGACAAAAAGACTATTCAATGTAACAAGCAAACCAGAGCTTCTGAATGGAGTGATCAACCTGCAGATTGATTACCAAATCAGAGACAGTTACAAAAATTGGGGCTAATACATATTCACATAAAATTCCCCAAAGAAACAAAGGGAACAGATATTTTTTTATGTACAGAAGTAAATGAGTGACCTTGTGTAAATTATTATGCTATAAATTTCAGGCACTGCGAATCCTCCTTCAGTGCATTGAATCCCATGCCAACAGATATGGGCGTTACATCATGCCAATGATGTCCATCAGTGCTGATTTCTATGTGAGAGTTTTTGTAAAAATATTCACTGGCCAGGCGGTTTGCAAACACACTACTAGGTAAGACAGCTGATTTTATTTATGGAGGTTCTCAGTAATTAATTTGTGTCAAAATGAGATCAATTTGATGGCATATTAACTGATCATGATAAAATCAAATCATTCATATCACCACAAAAGTGATTTATTGAGCCCTCTATTGAGTAATAGTGAATAGCCTGCAGTAGAATCAACTGTCAATACAGTGGTTTAAAATCATTAAGCCATGGGTTCATTGACTCCTTAATGAATCTTAAATAGTTTCAGAGGATCCACAATCCATCTTTTGTGGTGAAATATAGCATTTTCGTTTGCTAAACATCCTTCCTGTCTCAGCAAATCAATGATTTACATTAGAAATACTTCATCATAATTGGTATTGAACAGCTCTCTAAGACTATCCTGTCCTCTGCCAACCTCTTCATATTTCCTAAGATTAACAATCTCCATTATTCTGTGTGTCATGCACCATCCTCAGTCTATCTTTAGGGTTCTTTCCTACTGAGATCCTTTCTGATTCAGTTTCCACTGAATGTTGGCCCAAGATTTGACCTAATAATTTCCATTATATTCTTATCATAAGATAATATTTTAACAGCAGTAATATTTTCTGGCGTGATATGGTGGAAGTTATCCATTACGGAAATGAAAATCACTTGGTGAACTCCAC
>WURS02006334.1:0-12573 GCA_011762765.2 Rhinocypha anisoptera
ACCAGCGGGCCCCACTGAACCTACCAAGGAAGCGACACAGCCCCAAAGAAGCCGACCCGCCGGAGGGGACCCGAGAGAACCTAAAGGACCTAAAGTTCGAGTGTTCGAGTCCCGCTTAGGGTATGGGTGTTGTGTTTGTCGAAAAGAGTTTTTCTCTACGATTTGAAGAGGTGGTAAATGATCATAGCTGTCGACGCACCCTATATACAAAAATACCACCCTAAAAAATAAACAAATAAATAACAACTACCAGGAGGATGAAGTCAGGATAATAATAATGCAGTAAAATTCCGTTATGGCGCACCTCTCATTACCGCGGTTTCGGATACACCGCGGTTATCCCCCAAAATGATTACATTGACTGTTGTCTTGGTAAGTAGTGGGCAACTTGGTCTCGAATTATATCTCGACCTGGCTACCGACGCGTCGCAATGGGGCTACTTCAAGCGCTCATATCAACACATTTAAATCATAAAACATCAATATCTACTGTATTCCGCAAATAAATTAGTTAAAAAATTATTTTTACTGGGTTTTTGTTTCCCACGCAGTTTCCCGTAATGACGCAGGTCGCCGATAGCGCGGATGTAAACCCTGTCCCCTTAGATCCGCCTTATAATGGGATTCGACTGTAATTCTGTTTCTTTATTCGGTTGAAATTGGGACCTTGTGTTCCGACCTTACATTTAACATTTTTCACACGACCACGATTAAAATGGGGGAGAGTCAAGGGGATTTTACTCACCATCTCTGAATCTCGAGGGCTGCGATGGGGGGTTGGTCTCCAACCACCCTCTCCTCCTATTCCCCCTTCCACCCCCCTCCACCCCTGTACTCCGTGCCCATGGGGGGGGGGGAAGGGAGGGGGTGGAAGGAAGAAAAGAGGAAGACTCTCTTGGAGGTGAAGGAGGAGGTTAAACATTCAGTGAAGGAGGTATTTATCGGTGAAGTAACAATTCCTCAGGCAAAAGTTTCCCCTTTCCTGAGGGGCGTTAATAACGGACGATCGACGACGGGAGGCCGGGAAATCCGGAATGCGGGGAGAACGCTGGATGTCAACAGAAATGAGGAGTGTCGGTTGAAGTACGAACTTAAAAACAGGGAAGACGGATTGTCGATCGGGTATAAAATGTCCTTTTATTCCCTCGTACGATTAGAGGTTGAAATAAATATTATCAGAAGCACGGATCTGAAATTCATGACAGGAAATGTATATATTTAATATTTATCCTGCATGTTTTTAAAAAAATAAAAGTTGTTCGACTTTGTTCCCGCATGATATGAATCTTCTCCCGTGGCAGTTTTTTATTTGATTAATTTTTTATTAATGTTTTAATGTGAATTTCTAGTAATATATACATGTGGGAATGCATTTCTGGTCATTTTTTACTGCCTGCCACGCGCCACTGCTTCGACTTGCAGGGTATAACCATAGAGTAAGATATATATTACTCCATTGTATTACGAAGACCCGCACTGTATGTAGTAACGGAAGTCTAGGTCTTTTTCGGTCACTAAGACTTTTCGATGCTCCTTGATAGATTTGATGCGAGGCAACCGATCCCGGCACATAGAAACCTTGTTGCACGTTCAAATTAAAAAAAAAAGTAAAAACGTTTTTTTCAGCTAAATTGCTCCATGTCGAACCTATACCTAACGTGTATCCAAGAAATATTTATGAAATATCTAAATGCAGTTATATCGGAAATAATGAACTGGATTGAAACGGGATTAATTAAATTAAATGTTTGCCTGACCTTTCATCATTCCCAGGACACGTATATCTAAAGCTTTCGCATGGTAAAATTTAACTGTCATCGCGAAAAAAAAGATGTAAGCGAATTGGAATGTTAATTTGGTTAACGGGGTTCTCCGAATGACGTCACCTCCCGTGGTCTTCGGGTGAAAAAACAATTAATGAAATGAATTTAAATGAGAACTTACGCTGGCACTTAGTAGGATTGTGTGTGAAACTCACGATAAAAAACATGGGTACATAAAAAATGCGAATGTAGTTTATTCTTCGCAAAGGAGGTTAGGTACATTAAGTACATCTCAACCAAACAGGTTTTTCAAATTCGGCTTAGAATTTGAAAATATCCTCATTTATTTTTTAATGCCATATATCCGATATTTATCGATATTATATATTTAATTTACCAAAAGAGATAATTAAATTCACATTTCATAAAAATCATATCCAGAAAAACCATAGCTTTACGTAGGTTGATTTCCCTAATTCTTTCTGCGCTCATTACATGTTTCCTCCATTCGCATTTTCGAAGACTCATCCATTTTTTCGGTTAGTCAATGGTTATCTGGACTTTTACAAGAATTTTAATTGACAGTGAAAAGTTTAAAGATGATGACTTTGGGGAAAATGTCCAATAAAATTTGATAATTCTTATCGTTTCTCGTGCCACTATTGAGCTCAGGTGAAATGACAATGGGGAGCCGTATGTTAGCCCCCTTTAAGTTAAGCGCCCCTCATATATTTTTCTTCCGTTAATTCCTTGTGAGGCACTTGTGTATAGTCTACTAGGAACGTACAACGCCCTCTCTCTCCTGGGAGTTGGATAACATCGGAAATAATATGTTGCGGGGTATAATTCACTCGAGTAACTTTATAAGATACGTATATATATTGAGAGCACATAGAGAGGATGGTCATCGATCTCAGTGGTCGTGAAAGTGGTGCATAATAAAGTTCCTCATTTTGAATGAATAGAGTAAGTAAAGAAATCACGTAGTGATCCCCATATCTCCGAATTTTTTTAATAACACGTCTGAAGTTGTTTCTGAGAACGAGATTCACTTCCTCAAATATATCCTGCCAGGACGAAAAATCTCCAAAGACATGCGCAAGTCGGGGACGCACTCTATCGTGCTTAGGAAATTGGCACGACAAAACCTCCCTTTACAAATTTCTACCGCCGCCTCGGAAATTACCCTTGAAGAAAAAATGGTTCTCCAAAAATTTCACCCTAACGGATGATCCTTGGGTACGGTTTTCTGTGGGGGGGGGGGGGGAAGGGGTAGAGATATGCCAAGCATCTCCTTTATTAAAAGCAGGCGCACATTTGAGCAAGATAGAACGTCCATGGGATAATCCTGGTGGAGCTTTGGTTGGATGAATGAAAAGAAGCTGATGAAGATGATTTAGTATCCAAGGGAGAAATCTGAAATGTGTGGATCTTCGGATATTACCCTGGGAAGAAGCATTAATTCTGTTGTTATAGTAGAAGGCCCTTTGTTGTCACATTCTTCTTCACCGCGAGCAAAAATTCATTGACCGAAACAGATTGCTGTAACTGTCCCAATCCACTGTATTCTCAGTATTGTATCACATTAAATAACTATATTTTAATTATTTCTCCGCGATTATTAACAGAGTGTTTGTTGAGACTCAGTCTACCTATCCCCTTGGATACGAAGGTAAAAAAATAGCAATTTGTCAGAACTTTCCCCTGTACTACTATTTTCAAGGAAATGAACGAGAATAAACATAACAGACAGTCAATGATGGAGCTATAATAGTTCCGGGACAAGTTTCAACAAAACTCCACATGGATAAATAGTAAGCAATTTCGTAACCGGCTTTAGTAATCATCCATTTCTCATCTATTTATAGCATTCATACTCCAAGAGTCAACGTTTCCGGTGAACTTTGAAAAAATTAAATTAACTAAGAAAAAATTAAAATGAAAATAACTTCTAAATGTGTCCTCTAAATGACATATAAGAGAATAATATAAATTATTACACAAAAAACAATAATTAAACAAGAAATAAAACTATAATTAATAATATAATTAATTAAATTATATTATCAACGAATTTAATCTAGTTATAACCTTCCCCGAATTTATCACAACCTCACAATATGGCATAGGAACATTTTCCATTTGCAAAACAACTCGATGGTTTTAGGCTGAAGTATGTGCAAAATTCACGTTCAAAGGAAAATGAACTTAAAACACTAAGTAATATCCCAAAGATATTTTTTTGTTTATTGTTGCTAATATATTATGATAACTAATTACATTTGAATGTAATTTGTTGTTGTTCATGCTTTTGAAATTAGATTCACTGCAGGCACTGAGCCTTTCTACATGCGCATTAAGGTATCTAACTCTTTTATTTAAGCTATCCAGAGTAGTTCTAATAAAAATTCGCAATTCATGTGAAAGTGCAGATAATGTTTACAAATTCTGAGTGCGACTGGTCTGCCAATTAATACTTCCTCTCCCTCTCTCTCTCTCTCTGTGGCGCTACAGCCCTTGTTGGGCTCTGGCCTCCAGAATGATCTGCCTCTCCATTCTTCTCTCTATCTTCCGCCACTCGTCTCCATCTTTTGACCCCCAGTCTCCTTAGGTCAGCTTCTACGTCATCAAACCACCGCTTTCGTAGTCTCCCTCAGCTTCTCCTCCTTCCTCCTGGTGTGTGCCAATGAAAACCTTTTTAACCGCCCTATTTTCCTCCATGCGTTGCACGTGTTCAGCCCAATGAAGTCTTCCTTGTTTTATTACTGTAATGATGTTTGGTTTACCATAAAGTTTATAGATTTCAGCATTGGTTCTTGTTTTCCATACTCCTGTATCTATCACAACACCGTATATTTTTCTGAGTATCTTTCTTTCCCATCTTCAGAATTTCTTCTTGCGCTGCTGTCAGTGTCCATGTTACAGAAGAATAAAGAACAACAGGTCTTTGCACTGTCTTGTAAACAATTATCTTGGTGTTTCTTGTGACATTTTTTTGTCTTCAATATTGGTTGCTGTGTATAATAGCATCGATTTTCCATTTGTAACCTATCTTGAATTTCAACTAAAATCAGGTTGTCTGCTGTTAATAGGGATTCCAGGTATCTAAAGCTGTCCACTGTTTGGAACTATATGTTGTTGATTTTAAAGCTTTCTTCTGTAATTTCATCTTTCCTTCTTTTCATATTCACGTATTTGGTTTTAAATTTGTTTATTTTTAGTACAAGATCTTCTGATGTGGTTTCAAGATTGGTGTCTTCTAGTGAATGTTTGTTTCTTCAAACTATTGCCAGGTCATAAGCATAGGCAAAACCTTGAATTTGTTGGTTCATTATCGTTCCACCAGGGTTTATTGGAGGCTGTCGCATTGCTTTTTCCAAAGCCAGTATGAAAAGCAATGATGACAGTATGTCCGTCCGTCATCGACGTAAAGATCAAATAAAAGAGGACCGAGGTGCCCTCGGTTGCACTTCCAGAGGTGTTTATCCACGATGGGAATTCATTATCCGCAATAAATTTCCGTCTCCGTCCTGTTGGGCATAAGGTAATCAAAGTATTTGTAGATGGGGATAATCCAAAGGATGGTGGAAAGGGAAGGGGAAGAGACGAGGAGTAAGAGAAACCAAATAATGAAAATTTTGAAAAACTTGTGAGACTAGTGAGTAGACTAAAACTGTAAGAGAGAGAGAAAAATGTATGAAAGGTCTAAATCCGTCAAAGACTATCTAAAAGAAAATATTCCGGGGATAATCATGGTCACATAATTGCTAAAATAGGGCCTTATTCCTCAAAATTAACGTGCGGGTGAAGCCACCATAATTTGTCGGGAAAGTGTCTTTGATATGGCTTCATTCCTTAGCCCCTACAAACCTTTGAGGAAGCGAATGTAAGAATTACAAAGCTAACGGACCTTAATTAAAATAAAGGTAGTGGACACTGCCTAAATCCTTAATGGGCCTCCCTTTTTTAATAACACGTCATTCACATTTTCAAATTTACTCCCGCCGGGCCAGTTCTTTTATATGTATTCCTCCTACGCATCACTCACTCGCTGTTTTCTTTTAAGGTCGCACAAATCTTTATATTTCTCCATCCTCGAAAGTTCTTATGCCTTACTCTTCTCCCATCCCATTGACTCCATGTGCCAATCTGGCTTCTTAGGTTCTTCTGGATGAACTGGATAGCTTCCAATCTCTTGTTCCCTTATTTTTTGCCCTTACAGGAATCTTTCCAGGAACCATGGCTTTCTTCCTCCTTCACTACCTGCCTTTTGTACACTACTTCCTTCAAGGAAAAGTTGGGCATTAATGTTGACCTGAAGGGGTGAAATGTCATTCTCTATTGGCGCTAATGATCTTGATTTCAATGCGCCTACAATCCAAATACTACTTCTAAATTTCACTCTCGTAGTTTTCGGACATATTTTTGCTATGAAATGAACTGATAATCCACATATAAAGGAATACGACATTTTAGAAACCGTATGACAGACTTCATGAAATGAATGCGATGGTTCTACGTGACTTACGTCAGGATATTAAGTTTTTAAAAATACCTATCTATAAACAAATATGTTATACGTGCCTTTAAAGGAACTCCTCGTTGAGTTACGGATCGTATGAAATAATAAGAAACTCCTCGGTTTAATTTTAACTAATTTGAGAGAATTTATTTTAAATACAAAGTGAACATTAACATTATTACATATATCTAAACGAAGCCAATAGTATCATAAACAAATCCTAGAAACACAAGAAAATTATTCGCATTCTATTTCCTTTTGAATATCAAAACACTTGGCACTTTCAGAATATGTAAATGTGAGGAAATGATAGGGGAAAATATCTTGTATTAATAAGATGTTATTACCAAAGAGTTTTCACCCAAGCTTCTTCCCAGGAATAAAAACACTACAAAATGGAAACAAACAAAAACAGATACCGTTTATGAAGCATGCACCTTATAACCATACATCGAATAGCACCTTTCATTCGGCTAACGTGCCTAAAAGTTATGTTAAAGCAATAGTAATTATATTGTCGTCTTTATTGAAGCAAAATTCAGATATTGCAATTCTGTATTGAATTTTCCCTTTTTAAACAATGCAAAAAAAATAAATAAAAATATAACCTCTAAGATCACGATATCCGGATGATTTTTCTTTTATTACGGGAAATATTTTAGGTTTAAATGGTACGTTGGGAAAAATGATATTACATACAAGACATGGACACCCATATTCCACGCTGTTACGCACTCAAATTTGGAGAATAAATACATTTTTCAAATATTACAAAGATTTCACATTTCAAAGATTAGCTATAGAGAAGATAGAGAGATAAAAAATAAAATGAATGCTTCAATGGAGAACCTATTGATGATGTACAATTGAGAATCCATGGTCGTTTACAAAGTCTAACAATATGTGGAATTTTTTCCTCTGATTCTAAATACACGAAATCAAAGTGCAAGGAAATTTCATATTAACAGTAAAAAAATAAACGAATAATAAATTTGGCTTTTTATGTAACGTTTGTGAAATTTTCATGCAGCCTTTTCGCCGTTCATTGCATATTGCACAAAAAAAATTTGCATATTTTTTTAATTTTTATTCATTAACGTATCTAATATTAACCTTGATGGCGGAAAAAGTTCAAATTTATCCTGACCACTGAACTAAGCATCCATTCAAGATTAAATCTAAAGTAAAAAGGAAAATTAAGGCCTTCAAGAGAAATAAATTTTTTGTCCTTACTGGTACTTTATATTAAGACCCGGTGTCCCATTAACCAGAGAGGTGGACTATTGAAACAGGATTCAGGATGATTCATCTATAAAACTTCATTTAATAAGTTTTGCGGATATCCTCCTTGGGATCCACATAAGGCACAAGGAGAGGAAGTGGTCACTTATTTACATATTAGTGCTCAATCTCCTCTAATCTTACAGAACTTTAGGTTAAGACTATTGTGGTGGGAGTAATATTTTTTTTAAGTTTTTGAGTGTGATCAACATTTTAAGTCACCGATATGGGACTAAGGAAAGATAAAACTACTACCCTTGGGATTTCGTAGTTATTAAGCCATTCGGAGAGGTATACAGCAAAGCATTTGGTGATATGACAGCCTTCGTCATTTGGCGTTTCCAAAAGCAATTACAATTACCCATATCACTAATCACCAACGCCATCATTATCCTTTTTTTCAAATTAAATTGTGATGTATCACTGTTATATTTCAGAATGGATTATAAGAATAATGGATAGTTTGAATCCGCCTGAGCACTCTTCTTAATATTCCATTAAAAACTAATTCATTTCCTTCATTTTGATCAACCTTTCATGTATTGGAAAAACCATTAACATTTTTCTGCCGTAATATTCTCCATGATTCAAATTTCATCGTGGAGCAGTCGTCCATCGGCAGGCGTACAGATTGTTAAATTACGCACACATCGGAAAAAGTATCAACACCCTCGTCACCTGGTAACTCACTCCAAAACCTTTCCTCTTTTTTCTGCTCTCCGGATTTTCATTCATCACCATAATGGTAACCTTTTGTCTCTGAGGACCTAGGTGACATTTGGCGGAATTACCAAAAAATGGTATTAAGAGCACGAATAAGAATTAAGAGTCTCGTTTTGTTGCTTCTGATAGGAATTTTACGGACATTAAATGTTGTCTAATTATATTTCTGTATATTCGTTTATCACTGGCCTTTGTTAAAAAGTATTTTCAGCAGTTTTACTATTACAGATTAGATATATAGATAGACAAGGTCGATAGGTATTTCCACCATAGAGATGACATAAAAAGGATAAGAATCTTTAATGGGATGTGAAATTATCCGAGGTGTTCATCGAAACGAACTATGTTGTTTCAGTAACTGATGGTAATAAATGAAACATTATGGAACATATTAGGCATGTCTTTGATAATGGCCCATTATTAAAACTTACTATCTTGAAATAATTCGTCAATTTAAGAAGTAGTCATTGGAAGGGTGTTATATGTAGAGATCAATTTATAAACTCCGGAAAGATCACCCAGGTGCATATTGTGTAAGCAAACAGTTTTTTAAAGAAAGTCTTCGTTCTATAAATATTACCTAAAACCAGCTAATTCCAACAGAATGCTGCGACTTCTCGTAAAAGTCTTAATTCTTCATTACTAAATAAAGTCTATGTCAACTTAATTATTGCATTAGATGTGATAAACCCCATTTGAAAAAGAGTTCATTCCAACAGTATTTCATACATGGTCATTTCTGGTAGTCAAATTAGAACTCATACTGAGATTACTGCCATAATTCTGTTTTCCATTTGATATATCACTAGCCCTCTAAAATGAAAATTGAAACAGACCGACATATAGTAATTACCTGTAAACAATTTCAAATATATGTACATTAATCCGAATTTTTCAAATCTGTATGTTTTCATTGCAGGTAGACAAATATATGTTATTACGTATACAGCATTAACAAAGAACCTAATTAACTAGTTCAAATTTTATTTGTGAAAAAGCAAAGTTGATTTTGTTATGAATGAAAATGGTTGAAGTTTGCTCAGCTTTATTTATTTAATAATATTTTAGCAAGGGGACATCTAATTTTCTATATTGATGTACTGTAATGTCTCTACAAAAATATTTTCTGGATAGCTATATTTATAATTAAATTATTGCCTCAGTAAGGGCTTTAACTCTAAAAATATTTATTTGCTGCTTTTGGTGACATATTAACAGTTTTACACATATTATGAAAAGGAATTGATCCATTTCCAAAGCCGAATTAATTCTTTCTACTTTCTTTTTCTCAACATTTCTGGAATCATTAAATGATTCAGTTTAAAAAAAGTTCCAGTGGACTTACATGTTACAGTTCTCATACGCCATGATAAAAAGGAAATTCAGTAATGTCATTATTCTGTTGTACTTTGGATTACACGTTTATACGAATAAAATATATCATATAGGGAAAAGAAAATTTAGGTTTAATACATATTACCTATTGTAGTCAGACGATAAGCTGACAGTTTCTGTATAACATAAATGAATCAGTAAAAAATTATAATTCTTTGTGTTACCACTACTTACAATGCAATGGTTGAAAATAAATAACTACTGCTATTTCTAAATTTTTAATGTATATGCTTTCTATTTTCTATTTCTTTATTCGTAACTATTACTATATAATTATCGTACAACAGTTATAACGTTAATTCACCAATCAAAATAATTACGCCGACCGGGTCAGCCTGGTGGGTAGCGTGCTCGCCGGCTAAACCAAAGGTCGCGGGTTCGAATCCCGCCCAGGGCATGGATGTTGTGTTTGTGCAGATGGATTTTTTCAATGAGTTGTAGAGGTGCGAAATTACCACCGCCGTCGAAGCACCCTATAAACAAAAATACTACTACATAATAATTACAGTATTAATGTAAAATATACTATGGGGCTATGAAAAACATACTTCCGAACGCTATAGTATGTAATTATATTAACAAAATTGGATTTTAATTTATTTACTTAATAAATAGCTGTTCTTTCCTACAACATCCATAAAAAAATGTCATTTTTTTATGCAGCTAAGAAAAATTCTGAAAAATTTAATCCTGTAGGTATAAATATTTCGTCGAGGCTACCAGGCAGAAAAAGCGTGCCGAAATGAATAATTATCCTTCACCATCAAGTCTTGAACATTTGCCAAAACGATTCATGATGTGACGAAAAGCTGTGTATAAGCTAACCATATTTTTTGCGCTGGAAGGAATAAAAACCAACGGAGTGAGAGAATGGCTGTAGGTAGGTAGTCTCCATTAGCCGGTACTGAGCCAGGGAGAAAATATCAAATAATTAGTACCAGTATTATTATGTGTTGCAGGAGGCCATTGGCATGTTTGCATAAAAGCTTTCCTTCAATAATTAAGAGGTTTTAACGGAGCAGATATTAACTGGGAATTTAAGGTTCAATGGACCGAGATTTATTATTTAAGTCCATTTATTTTTTCAATGAAGCTGTTCGTAGTGTTTGCACGCCCTCATTATTTCAAGGCAATTCAAAAAACTACTTTTTGTTAAAATGGATTACATGTTAATCTCAACATACAGAGCATTACAATTTGTCTCGTATAATTGAGAGATATCAATATAATCCACCGTTTAATCTGAGAAATTAAATAACTTTAAATGTGTAATCGTGGGCTAGCTAAGTTAATTACCAGAAATCGTGTTCTATGCTTTGAAGAAGTGCAAAAGGAAGCATGTTAACAACAATGAACCATATTAGGTGATGAGTGCAAATAATGGTAAAGACACTCGGGTCGTCAGATGTCTGCTAAAGTAAATATATCCACCCGGTACAGCCACTTAAGACGGCAGAAATACATGTTTGAAGGGGTAGAGTAAAAAATGTAGTGAAATTAACGAGTGACCTTTTATAGGGAGTCAATATTTCATGTTCAGTGAAAGAGTTATGCTTGATGTTTTTCATTGAACGTTTGAGTTCTAGCACGTACGATATAAGAGTCATATGGGCATGGGAATCAAACTTGCTTTTAAAATATACTGTTTCTGAAGACATAGAAACAGCCAATAGAAATAGATGATGAAAGGGTGAGTGCGGTGTCATAGGTATGAGAGTAATTTTGAATTTCAGGATATCTTATGGTGAGTTGTTGCATATGCATGTGTAGATTTAAATATCAAAATATTACGTTGAAGTCATAGCATGCTAACTACCCGTCTACCGCAACTCATATTGGGGAACGTTATAATGTTGCACAAATATAATTTTTCGTTTTTTAATTGAGCTTTAGTATATAATATCATTCATCTAAATAAGATGAGATCGTATTTCGGTTTGCTTTCGTAATTTTTCTCCAAGAATAAAGCAACCGTTAATAGAAAGACTTTTCCGCAGGTTTATGTCAGAAACTTTTTTTAACTTAGCTTTTCTGACTTATTGTGGTGTGGTTAGTGGAAATAAATTAATGTATCGAGATTTTAGAATCAACGGACATTAGGCACGTAAATATTACTCAGATATGCAACAGATGAAAAAGTAGCGAATAGTCTTATATAGAGTGTGAGTACAAAAATGTTTTTGGGACATAATGAAAATGATAAGGCATCAAAAGACTTTTGCACAGGACCATGGTTTACTAAGTGTTAATAACTGTGGAGTACGTTAACAAAGAAGGTAGGATTTCATCATGTAGAAAAATTAATCGATGGTATCAATCCACAAAACTGTTTCAAGGTGATGATAAAGAAAGCATACGGGGTTACATGGAAGTCTACTGAAATCCATTCATAATAGCTTTTAGGTAACGATCAAAGATTTTTTAGCGAATATTTAAGTCACAGTCGGTCTCAAAAACTTATAGAAGTGGAACCCTTCTTATGGTTCTTTTCACAAAAATCTGACTTAACGGGAGTAAAACGGAAAAAAAGAGAAACTGAGCGCTCACATACGAGGGTAATCCCAGTAGTAGGCGACCTGACATGTAGAAGGCGGTCGTGGTTTGAAAGAATTTACTGTGTTCGAAATTTTTAACATTATAAAGGTCAAGTTTGAAGTTTGAAGACGCTACGTTTTTTATTATTTGCTTGACAACCATCGATAATGAAAGCCCTCGATTAATTTGCAACCATGGAAAAAATCGGTCATAGTTATGCGATACAATACTTTCATTTGAAAGGTCTCAGTCCAACCGATTGCAAAATGGAGCTAGATTCTATTTTAGGGGAGTCTACTCCTTCGTTTACTATAGTAAAATATTGGGTGGCAGCTTTTAAACGAGGCCATACCA
>WURS02006356.1:0-61043 GCA_011762765.2 Rhinocypha anisoptera
TAGAAGAGTTGGAGTATATAGTTGCTACCCTCGATAATTCGTAATTCGTCACTTTTTTCTAAATTCTGTGCAAACGCGTGACGAATTATCGCGAGTATATGTAAAATTTTTATTTTTGAGTCATACAGTCACTAATTTTTAAGAATCTTTAATTGCATTCTTTTCCCTATATTCTGATAATTAATGGTAGCAGATACCCTGGATCAACCATGGGTCATATCATGACCATATCACAAAACTGATACAATTTACCGTTACTGTTACCAAAAGATAGAGAATTGTTTATTCAATAATTCGGAGTAAATTA
Source organism: Rhinocypha anisoptera (assembly GCA_011762765.2). Classification (NCBI taxonomy): domain Eukaryota; kingdom Metazoa; phylum Arthropoda; class Insecta; order Odonata; family Chlorocyphidae; genus Rhinocypha; species Rhinocypha anisoptera. Next base: position 308 of record WURS02006356.1, read on the forward strand.
TATAATAAACTCGGGATATATAATTTACTCCGAATTATTGAATAAACAATTCTCTATCTTTTGGTAACAGTAACAGTCTCATTGTGTATCTCTATGAAAATCAGATTCGAATCAGTGATGAATTCAAATCATATCACTGATATCAGGCCTCTTACCCGAACAAAATAAAATGGAAAAAATCCGGAAAAAATTCCGACAAAAAGCAGGAAAATTTAATAATTTAATAATTATTACTTAAAATTGCTGAAATATGTTAAGGCTAATCAGACATTAGTTTCAGAAGCAATTTTTAGCTAGAAAATCTTTTTTAATTTTTAGTTTTTTAAAATTCTATAGGGTTGGTAGGTATCATTCAAATCATACAAATCGATTCCGATTAGAGATTAGTAGCAAACTGTGCGGTGGGCATCAAAGTGACATCCATCACCAGTATTTGTAGTGACTGACACGCGCCACCGATCCAACATCAGCACCGACCCAGCACTGACTCAACACTGACCCAACACCAACCCATCACCCAACCACCAACCATCATCATCTCATCCCCATCGGTTTCGATTCGTTAGGTTACTTTTGTTGTCCTGTCCAATCCCAGAGTTGCTATAGTCAGACAATGCTGCAGCGAGAGGAGAATGTCGGTGCGTGTCTGTGCGAGAGAGAGAGAGAGAGAGAGAGATGAAAGAGGGGAGAGAGAGATGAAAAAAGGGAGAGAGAGAGAGAGCTTTCTGTCTATTCACCCGCTTTCTCTCCCTCTCCCGAGTGCTTGTGTCTCAGCTAAAACTTTCTTTGTGTAATCAAACCCAACGATTCATTGAATTTAGACAGAGTGTGAGTGAGAAAGCGGCACAGGCACAACAACTTGAACTTGGCGTTTGTTGTGGCTCCATTCGGCTCGGGGTCAAAGTGAACTGGTGGTGTGCCGTTTGGTGGAAGGGTAGAGACTTGCCCCAAGCGAGCCATGCCCGGTCACCTGGTCTTGTGAGTGTTTGTTTTGACTACAACTCCGCCGCTATCAAGTCATCTCTAATGTAAGTGGCCATTGCACTCAGACTCATTCCGCATCCATTGATGCAATTGTCAACTACGCCTATATCTACCACATTACTAATATACTTTTACTGATCTTTTGATCGGTATTGTTTTTTCGTTATTTATACAGTTTGTTAGTGAATAATTTACTGTTTTATTTTTTATATATAGTTTATTATTATGAACATTTTATGTTAATATTTATTGATTTTAATAAAGGGAATTTAAATTCTACATTTAGCTAATTGTTTTTAAACATGTTTCTACATCTCTTAAATTTTTAATATTTTATTAATGGTAATCATGTATTTATTTAAATCGTAAAGCGAATATTTTAATTACTATTAAATAATTAATATTTTTAGAAATAATTTATTTTCCAGAAAAGCTTTATAATCTAATATATTAGTATGATTAAATGGTTTTGTATTTATAAAATTATTAATAATAATGATGATGGATTGTTATTATTGAGATTAATGTAGATATTATTAATGGTGATAGTTTAAATAACATGTTAGAACCAAAAAGATTATTTTAAAGTTTACTTTGTTTACTAGTGAGGGTGATTTATAAATGTGATAAATATATCTCAAAAGCTATATTATATTCTAATTTTCTAGTGGAATGTGAAAAGATAAATCAAATTATCACGGTCCACTATGGTCAATTTTAGTTTTATTGCCCAACTATTCTTATTTCTCTCTCTCTCTCTCTCTCTTGAAATCAAAATTCTTCACTTTTAATTAGCTTGGATAAATAACATTACCCAATTAAATATGTTCATGGTCAAATCATTAATTGGGTGTTAGTGGCTTTGATTTTGTTTCTCCTTGGTTAGTCTGCCGGTTCGGAATAAGGTCTATTTGGTGGGACCTAAAAGCGTGCAAATTGCAGTTGAGTTACAGTAGACGAGACACCTGAACGGGCTAGTAGAGTTAATGGTGTAAGCACTTTTGCAATAAGGAGAATCCTCACCCTATCCTATTCTTACAGACGCAAACCAGCGTCGTAATCCGGTTTTGTTGTGATTGTGTGAACGAGCGCGTGTGCGCCACTTGAGTTTTACTGACCGTCCTATCTCTCACTGAGTCTTGCCCCTCTCTCTCTCTCTCTCTCCCTCACTCGTCTTGTGTGTGTCTTTAAATATATGATGACCAAAATATCAAGCACTTTGACATGGGTGTCGTTTGGAAGTGTGTCCAACTCGCGTTGCATGCATCACTCGACTGTGGTTGTAACTGGACTTCCTTGAAGGTTTTGCCTTGAGCAATTGCCAATGGTTTCACTTGGTTAGGACCGCTCGCCTCGTTCTTAGTTCCTTAGGTGCGTGTGTCCCAACCCCGTAGCCAATGAACTCATTCATTCCAACACTATTTGATAATGACACCAAACGGTGCTTGTGATTGTAACCATTTTGTTACTGTGTATAATATCACATTATCTTGGTACATAGTTTCTCTCATTTCAACATTGTGCTTGTAAAACTCTTTGTCTAACGCGAATTTTTATTTGCAGCTACTATTTACTGGCACACTGAATTGAACATCATAAGTTCTTCTTCTTAAGTACAAGTGAGTATAAAACCAACACAGAGAAATTCAGTAAATTTCTTTACGATAAAATTTTGATAGTTATATGAAATCAAGATGACCAAAAAAGACGCTTCATCGTTTAGATAGATGATTTTGGTACATCTATTCTTACTAATTGAAATCTTGTTTTCCAAGTGAGTTTTCATTTCAATATTTCATAATCTATTCTACTAACACGCTTTCTCTCTTAATCTTTCTTCTTTTCTGTTCTATACTTTTCTGTAAAAACTGTTCTTTTGCTTGGTCACTCGCTTGGAACTGGGTAGTGTTAGGCCAGGTGATCAATGCTTCGGGCTGCAAGTCATCAGGGCCTGAAATATCGCATGGTCATTCATTGTCAGCCATTGATGCTGATGTAGCCATTGAAGATGGTTCCAATGGCATTAGGCCTAACCTTCTTGGGTTACCAGGTTTGTGTTGTGTTGCGTTTGTCATATTAGTTACTAGCCAGATCGCGATATGCACACTTAACTCTTCCAGCTAACTCGAATGGTGTAATGATTGCCCAGCAGAGCACTCGATCACCGCCAATTTTGACCTGTCCGCATCGCCCAAACGAAGTATATTATTTGAGCAGCTACTCAAAGACGTCGACTACATTGCACAAAATGGCATTGATTTGACTTCCGACACATGCTTGTCTTCTTCAAGGTTGGTTTATTTTTCATAGAAAGTCACTTATAACACATATTTTTTCTATTTAGATCATCGCCTATCAATGATGAGACAGGTTATTTATTTGTTTTTTCAAGATATCTTATCTTACTCTGTGTTTCACTATAGTCGATAAACTCAGTATTACTGGATCCAAATCTCACAGTAGAAGAAATAGAATAAAAAATAATGCAAATACAACTGGTTCAATATTGCATCAATTCATCTGCAAGATAGTCGATCAAGATTTGGCATCTATCTCTGGCGATAATGCTGGTTCACCTGGAGAAAATACGAGTTCGACTAGAGAAATGAATCTGTCCACCAAGTCAATAGAGAATAACTCGAAAGAAGTCGATGATGTGGCAGCTCCTCTGAATCTCTGTGTTAAGAAAAGTATTTCACCCAAAAGCGAAGCAAATGCAAAAGACGATGAGGTTTGGGTGGGTGAGGAGAGGAGTGAAGATGGACACCAGAGTGAGAGTTGGTGGCCACTGGCCCAGCAGAAGAGGCGAGCCCGACGGCGCAAGTCTTCTCGCCAGTCACCCCTGGCCGTGACGGACCAGTCTAACCAAAGTGAAAGAAACGAAACAGAAGGAAGGAGACGGAAGCGTGGTCGTCCCCCGACCCTCTCACCACCACCACCTCTGCCCAACTCCACTCATCCTAACTCCGACAGTGCCTTTCCACTAGACCTTCTCAATACTCCAGATATCTTGTCCACATTGCAAGGTATCAATGCTCTCACTGCCGCTGCATCTGCAAACCCTTTGATCAACAGCCAAAATCCAATCATTGAACTTCTCCGAAAATTGAACGCAAATGATGTGACTTTAGAGATACTCAGTGACATTCAAGATCAACTTAACACTTTGACACCTGAGAATGAACCCACCCCAAACAAGACTAACGATGTCTCGGTTAATGGAGATGTGACGACCAAAAAGTCCCGCACACAACCTGCACCTAAACCAGCGCCAAGTAGTAAATTGTTGTACATACCCCTAGACCATGGGTAAGCTTGCTTATTTTATTTTTTCTCAATTTAACTTGTTTAATTTAGCTGGAAACGCATCACTCACATTACCGGAATCTCTGAGCCTAGCACAATATTGGGAGATGTTTGTTATATTGCACCGGACGAGAAGAAAATTAAAAGTTATGCAGATTTACTCAAAGTAAGTTAATATGGAATGCTTGAGTCATATTGACTAATCTAAGATTGTAGTATTTGGCCAAAAACGACGCTGCCGGCATGACTCGAGAACATTTCAGTTTTGATTCGAGTATTCTTGTTGGAATGTTTGTGTTGAATTTAAAGGATACGGAAAGTGAAGTAATACTAACTGAAAGTGAAATGGCTGCTCAATTAGAAGAGATGGGTATGAATTTACCAACCTCATCCAATGATGTTCAAGCAAATTATGTTTTGGGAAAAAGAAAAAAGCGAGTTCGTGAGAGCGATAACAATCGAAAAATTTACGATTCAACCAAGGAATTTAATGGCTTTTCAACAATGTCGGATGATGAAGAAAAGCCTTTGGTTACAATCACCATCAAGAATGTGCCTTCAGCACAAATAGAAAGCAATGCAAAGCAAAGGAAACCAATCGCAACCAACCAAGTGAAGAATGACTCGCGGCGGGATAGCAAACGCAATGCTGTCAAATATAATGATGAACAAGAAGAACCAAAGGTTTGTTCATTTTGTTTGATCAGGTTATATTATTCATTCATTTCATTCTAGATGACTGAAGATTTTAAAAGGCAATTAGAGCAACTAGAAGAATTACAATTACTTGCTACTATTGAAGAAGAACGAGCTATTCAACACCAAGCTATTACTCAATTCTTTAGTGAGATTCAGTTACAAGACGATGATGATGATGATGAAGACGAGAGTGACCAAGAAGACAAGGAACAGAATGAGGAGACCGAGGACAAAAATAAGCCAAATGAATTAGAAGAAGAAATGGAGGCGCTTGAAGATAGGAATCAAGTAAAAAAGCTATTAGAAATGGAACTTATGCAAGAGCTTAAAAGGCCTGTGGAAGATATGATGTTGAAAGATCATAAACCGATTCCAGTATTTGAACGCATACCTGGACTAAAGTTGACAGGCAAGGCATTTGCCGACACCTTAATGGTTTATGAATTTTTGTACAATTTTAGCGAAACTATAGGCTTTGACAAAGACAGTTTACCCGATTTAAACTCTCTCATAATGGCCCTTCTCAACCTTGACAGTGAAGCCGAAGACGAATTGATGTCGATTGTTACTCACTTGGTAATCTGTGCTATTGAAGATCCAGCTATGCCCAATCCTGTCTCCACAGCTACGGGTCAAAAGTTAAAGGATGCTACCGTGACCGAGCATAACGTGAGCGAAATCTTACGTCTCTACTTTCAGTCGTTTTACAATCTTGCTTGCGAAGATGGTCGAAATGAACGGGTCGAGTGTCAGATTTATCAAAAGCTATGTTGTGGAGTATCTTTCATTGCACTCGATGTTACTACAAAGCTAGACATTCTAACATTTCTTTGCAATGAGCTTCTTTGCAATCAAGCTATCGTCAAACAAATCGATGATAGTATTGAAAGTGTGACCGCATTTAAAAGGGACAGGTGGATTATTGAGAATGAAATTCGAAAGTTGAGAATTGTCAAGTTTAAGCGTGAAAAAGCTACCGAGTTGGAGAATGCCAAACTCTTAGCACGGTCTGAGTCGATGGAAGATGCCACCATAGACAATGAAATTGTGGATGCTAATCTTGTGAGCTCCGTACAAGAATGTGTTGATGATTTGAGTTTGACCAACGAAGAAATCGATAAAAAGCTGGATAAACTTAATAAACAGTGCAATCAAATCGCAAACAAAATGAATAAAGCATACAATGCGTATCGAGTGTTTCCTCTTGGTCAAGATCGCTACAGACGCACTTACTGGGTGTTACCCAATTGCGGTGGCGTCTTCGTGGAAGCCATGGAATCGGGAGACTCTGCCGAATTAGTCAACAACCGGTGGACTGAGGAAGAGCTAGAAAATGAAAGTGAAATCGATGCCGAACTCAACTTGCTTGACCGGGGCCAATTCAAAGACATACTTGGCGATGATTACTTAGAGCAGGATGAAAACGATTCAGTCACTAGTCCACTGCCATTAGACAACTCTCTTTTGGAAAGAACTGATGACTTGCAAATTAATTATATTGCCAATGACGATGAGAATGATGAAGATGATGATGATGATAATTACTCCATGACCACAAGTAACAATATTGATAAAACTGAAGACCAAGAACAACAAGGCACAATCACTCAAATGTCTATTGATGACCAATTTGTCATAGATTATTTTGATGAAAATGAAGAAGAAAATCAAGAGTTTGTAAATTATGATGAGGAACTACAAAAAATTGAAGAAAATTTAGATGAAGAAGAACTCGCTGATTTAGATGATCAATTTGCGGTGTCTGATGAAGAAGAATTAGAAGAGAGAGAAACTGAATGTGAAAACAACCAAGAAAGTGAAACTAGTGAGCAAAGTGTTGTCGAGAGCAAAAATAAAACACAAAACGATGGTGAAGAAGATGATGAGTTAGATGATATATTATGGTTTGATCTTGAAGAGGACTGCGACTGTGAACGTGATGAAAGTGACCAAGAAGAAGACATTCAATCTGAAATAGATAACAGCGAGGAAGAGCAAAGAGAGTTAGAGAGGGGCTTGCGTACATTCTTTGATGAACAAACTTGCAGCAGTATTTTTGACAATGCCGAAAAGAACCCAGACAATGCGTTGATAAAGGAGTCATTGTTGCGTATTGTTGAGCCTTTCATCAAGAGTGCCTTGGTCACTGAGTTTCCTAATTGCAACGTTTCGCCCATAGACATTACTATATGCTCTACCTTACAAAAACGTATTCAGATTTGGAGAATTCTTCAATACCCAGTTGTTCGCAAAGTGCCTCGAGAGTACCAGTTGGGCTGGTGGCGCATTACCGACCCAAGCCAGGTGAAAGCTCTCACCGAGATTTTACACATCAGCGCACTTCGCGAGAGGAATCTTCAACGATATCTAGTCAAGTTTCTCAACGTTTCTATGCTCTCCTGCAAAAATAATAAGGTTAACTTCGAAGTGAATGATTTTGATCGTGATGCATTGGAAACTCATCAGTTTGGAGCACCCACCAAAAATCTGTGGTGTCACAACAAATGTTTTTATCAGGGTTATTGTGAAGAAGTTTCAATTCGCAAAAATCAGCAAGTTATGGAGTTGATTGAGGGACTCGAAGAAAAGATTCTTTCATGTAGCATGCAATCCAAAAATTGGAAACCAACCAGCCAGACTTCTAATAGTAACTGTAATGCGACTAGCTTGAATGAAAATGATTCAACGGATTCAAACACAATGACCAAACTTTGCAATGGATTAGACGTTGAGATGACTAACCAAAATGGCGGAATAGACGAGAAAAATTGGTCTGGTTTGGATATGGATACCTTGCTATCGCTTCAGAGGCAGAAGCTGTTAAGGATCGAGTCGGGAATTGAGCGAAAGTACCTCAAGCCGCCATTGAATTTTAAGAACAACCAAATGATTGTGGCTAATAGCAACTGCGAAGGTGACAACGAGACGGAGTGCAATGATTCCTTGGCCGACGACGCCTTGCCCACTGGTTTGCTTCGATGGCGAGATGCCGTTTGGAACAGCAATTGCTCTTCCCAGATCGCCGTGTGTCTTCATTTCCTAGAGAGCTGCATTGCTTGGGAAAAATCTGTGATGAGAGCGGTAAGCGATCTATTTGATCACTTTCATATCTTCATTTCCTTTCCTCTTTCCTTTTATACTTTGTATGCCTTCTTTCTTGCTTTGGTGCCTAATTCGGCAGAGTTGCCAATTCTGTGGCTCGGGCGAGGATGAAGCCCAGCTATTGTTGTGCGATCTGTGCGACAAAGGCTACCATATGCACTGTTTCAAGCCTAAGATGGAAATGGTTCCTTCAGGCGACTGGTTTTGTTATGACTGTCAAAACAAAGTAATCTGTGTAAGCAATGTCTATGTACTGTACTGACAAATTTGTATCTTTTGTAGAACACCATCGACAAGGTGTGCATTGTGTGCGGTAAGAAGGGAAAGCTATTGAACTGTGACACTTGCGCCAAGACCTTTCATCCCAATTGCCTTGACCCTCCGATGACCAAGTAAGTTCTTTTATCACCACATTTTACTTGATACACATTACAACAATTCTCTGTTTGCAGACAACTCAAAGGCAGATGGATTTGTCACTTATGTTTACGAAAGAATAAACGTAATTCCAAATCTTCGAAAAAAACCAGTCATCATAACGAGAAGAATTGCTCTGAGATGGTTCCCAAGGAAAACAAGCGAGTATCTAACGGCAACACCAAGGAAAAAGTAGAGTCTGACAAGGAACCGAAAAAAGATAAAAAAACCAAAAAGAATGAAGACAAGAATAAAGTAAAGAAAGAAGTGGTTGAGACAAAAAGTGAATCGGATAACCACAATGAAATGGAACAGTGCAAGCAGATACTTTATGTAATGGAGTGTCACGACAACAGTTGGCCCTTCTTGACTCCAGTCAACACCAAACAGTTTCCAACTTACAAGAAAATTATTAAAAAGCCTATTGACATGGCAACCATTCGCTCTAAACTTGATGCTCACAGGTAGGTCAACTGCAATGAGACTGTTGCTTTACTGACTCATCCTATCACTAGTTACAAAAACAAAGAAGACTTCGCGGCAGATCTGAGACTAATGTTCGACAATTGTTTTGTGTTTAACGAAGATGAATCTCCAGTTGGACACGCTGGCCACTGTTTGCGGGCTTTGTTCGAATCCAAATGGAAAGAGATGTTCAATGTTTCCTAACCAATCACTACGATAAACTGTCTGTGTTGTATCAATGCTCTTAATTTCTGTGACAAACATGTCTAGTATTTTTTTAATTTAAATTTTCGTACATTCCATTTGATACAGTGAAAAGATGATATACACACGTATAGTTTTGATACTAATTCTCAGTTTTGAGAACCAACTTTACCTCAGTGCGATATATTGATCTTTTAGGTAGCAATACTCGCTTTTACTCTTTCTCAATGTTAGAGACAGCAAAATGACCTGTCTAAAATTGCAACAAAAGTGTTTTTATCTTTTTTTATTTGCATCATACTCTTCAACACAATTCGACGATCTCAAAATATTACTTAATTTATATTTTTGTATTGTAACAGTTATAAAATTAAAACATGTAAATAATATCTAACGAGTCTAATGTCTCAAGTGTTTTATATAGCAGTGCATTAGTAAATTAAACTTATAAAGAGTTCTTCCTACAGGCAAGATGTTGAAATGTGAGCATATACTTCAATCTGTAGGTGGGATGAGAAAAAAATGCTGCGACCCCACTTGAACTGTACTTGTTGGAGTCAATAGTTGCAAATAAGTTAGCATTTGGTTTAGCCTCTCATTCACTAAAAACGACATATATTTGTCGTGCCAGTATTTTTCTACCAAGTAGCAGTAAATTTTTTCCCATTTGTCAGTAATTTTCCGGAATTATCAATAAATAATGTTAATTGTCAGTATTTTTGAAGCAATATTTTTTTAGCAGTATTTAATTCAAAACAGCAGTTAAAAATTCAAAACAACGGTAAATGTAAAAAGTGATGTCAATAACGATAGTATGGCGATTTTTCGAAGGGAGGGTATGGGTAAGTTTAGGATACTGACAATTTATTGCCTAAATACTGACAATTTCTAACTTAAATACTGTCAAGTTTTGATTTAAATACCTACACAAAATTGTTTATTTACTGACAATATTCAATTATTTATTTACAATAGTGATTTTTTACCGTTTAACCAACAATAAATTACTGATTAAAAATTTAATTATTACTGCTAACAATTACTGTCAGTTTGAATAATATACTGCCACTCGGTACTGCTACTTGGTGATAAAATACTGGCACGAAAAATATATGCCACTAAAAACCCAATTTTAAAATCTTAAAAGGAATTTAAAAATTCAAGACAGATTTCAAACTTTCAGAAACGATTACACTTCAAAACTTCAAGAGCACACAAAGTTAAGACATACACTAAAATTAAGGTTAATTTTAGCATAACCCTTTATTAATTTTTATATTTATAATTAAAAATTTGGATAATAAAACTACACTCCTATAAAGTGCATAAATTTGTGCAAATAAATACGTTCAAACGTTGATTTAGACAGTGTTGTTTATTCAAGTGATCAGTGATCACTTCAATTTACAGTGAAACTTAAAGAATTAACTGCATTTTGTTGGAAATAAACTTGAAACATCTACAATGGTGCTTCAAGTTTTACTCGCTTCACTTTTCACCAAGGCATTGAAAGCAATGTAGCTTTCGCAATGCATAAATCGAACACTGTCTTTGCTTCACTTTTCTATGTAAATTGCAAGAGTAAAACTGTAAGTTTAACAACTTACATTTGCAAGAGTGAGTGGTGGGCAAAATAGCGAACTGATTTGATTAGAAAAAAGGTGGCGCCGGCGATCACTAATGAAACTTGCACGGTACCAACTGGTTGCGTGAGCTTCTCAACAGTCAATAGTCTTGCTCGGAGTGCACTCGTGAGGAGGCTTTGCTGGCGCGATCACATTCACTTCGTTATTGTTACTACCCGTTATCCCTAGGAATCACGTCTCATCACTTCGAAACATGTCGCACAAAAAGTCCAAGAAAGGTAATAAATATAAAGTACTTTCCTTATTCTAGTTTAATTTAATTTAACTTTTGAATTATATTTTTCTCTAATAGACAGCGATGAAAAGAAACACTCGATTCAACTCAGCAAGAATCGCTACCTCTCTGTCGAGGAGTTTAAGAACAAAATTCGCGTTGATATTCGCGAATATTACATCAATGATGATGGAGAACGTAAACCTGGCAAGAAAGGCATCAGTTTGTCTGAGGAAGAGTGGAAGGTAATCAAAAACAACTTTGAGAAGATTCAAGAGTACATCAAAGAAGTTCGAGGCGATTCAGATTCAGAGTCGGATTAAACTCTCCACCAAACTCTTTATTTCTATACATGTTTACTGAACCTTTCTTTCAATTCATTCAACTCCTTTTAGAATTTCTACTCACAAACCTTATCATAGTTGTTTTTAACAAAAAATTTTACTCCAATTTTACTCAGCAACTTATGTACAAAAGCTAAATAAAAACTAAATGATTCGAAATAAATTAATTACAAATAAAGACTGGCTGCAAAGACAATGTCACGTTTGATCAACTTGATAGCCTCAGAAAACTTATTCTCCAAATCGGTGTTGCCGATGACTTTGGAAGCTTGGCACATCTGTCTAAGCAATTCCTCGAGTCGTCTCATACATCGAATAATGGAACCTTCAAATGCATCAGTCATCTTGCAAATCTCGCTAAATGATTGTCCTTTAGCCCAAGAGTATATAACATCCATCAAATTTGGACGAAATTTCTCGATGTAAGTCTGCTCATCAATCTCTAGTTTAGTTTCTTTCGACACAGTAGCTATCTTTTTGGCCAGTTCTTGCATTATTTTGAGGGGTTTCGAGAGTTCTTCGGTCAATTTTGGTTGTTGATTCGTTTTTTCTTCCCACACAAAGCAGCTCAACAAAGCCGAGATCTGGAAAACGTTCAAATCGTTGAAAGCACCATTCAAAAGCATTTCGGTAAGTAATAGTTCGTCGCCACTAGAGATATAGAAAGAGTGTAATAATTGGTTTTGATATAGTAAAAAGATAGGAATTACCTTGTAATTTCGCAAGCCACTCTGCCTTTAATCTCGATCACATCGGCTGAGGTGCAATAGCCAAGGCGACGCAGCACTCGTTTACGACACTTCAGTTCGTCCATTTGAAGAAGACTGCGAGTTTTGGACATTCTCTCTTTCAAAAGCTTCATTTTCTCCGCGAGATCTAGTTTCTTTTCAAATAAGCCTGCACTTTGGGCGTTAATATCCTTGTATTCTTGGAGTCGTTTTTCGTGAGACTCAATCTTTTTGACCACATTCAAGAAATCATTATCCTTAATCTTCATATCCTCAAGAGGGTCGAGCAGTGGTACCTTGCCAAAGCGCTTTTTGATCTCATTGATGGACTTGAGCACAGACTGGCGGCTATCAAGTGAACGGAGATCGTTGGGCAGAAACACTCTGGCGGCACTGATTTGAGCGACGGCAGTGAGTCGAAGAGTGACCACCTTCATTTCGCATTGGTCGCTGCTGAGAGGCGGCACAAGTGCATCGGTAGCAGGGTCCACACTTTTATCCACTGGTAAGAGCACGTCGATCGTGTAGCTTGGATCGTCTCTTTTACCAGTCTTCTTGAAATTGACAAGTGGTCCCCAGCCCATGTCAATATTGTTCTCAGTGACAATCTAAACCCAACATCAATTAATATTAGTGTCCATTTAAACATTACACTTCACATCCTAGACCTACCTTAAAGAGCCTACCAGAATTGAGAAAAGGTAATATGTATCGCGGTGATGTCAAAAATGATAAAAACTGCTTCGAATACTTGTTTATTTCGTTCTTGGTTTTGATATATTCGCTTATCAATTTTTCATCTTCAACTTTGATATTATCATGCTCTTCTTTCAATTTTTGATACTCTTTATATAATTAAAGATAATTAAGGTTAGAAATTACCTTTGATAGATATAAAGATAAACTTACGCTCGTTGAGTTTAGGATATTCGAGGTATTGTTGAAACTGGAAGAAACTATGCTCAAGCATGTATTCGGGATTGACCTCTTCAACACGCAGCAGGTTGAGAACCATATTATAAGTGAGATGAAAAGCGGAATTGAGTGGGTCGGGTTGGCCTCGAATCAGTTCTTTGCCGACAGTGGGACTCATCTTTTCGTCAATCATCAAGATGACGGTACCGCGCTCGTCTAGACCACGACGACCAGCGCGACCACTCATCTGGATGTATTCACCTGAAGTGAGCCACCGAAAGTCGGTGCCGTCAAACTTGCGAGCGTTAGTGAACACTACAGTTCGTGCTGGCATGTTCAAGCCCATTGCGAAAGTTTCCGTGGCAAACAGAGCTTTAAGGAGACCTTCACCAAAGAGAATCTCAATCGTCTCTTTGATCAACGGTAACAACCCACTATGATGAATTCCCACTCCACGTTTGAGAAGTGGTAAAATTTGTTGCACTTGTGGCAATTTTTTATCTTCTTCGCTTAGAACATCTATCGCGTTACTAAAAACTTCTTCCACCAAAGCCTTTTCTTCAGCTAAATTCAATTAAATGTATTTAGTTCAGTATTACATTCTTTGTATCAAAGATAACTTCTAACTAACCTGAATTGAAGTCAAGTTTGCTGATTTGAAGTGCATATGCTTCACATTCTTTCCGACTGAAACTGAAAATAATGACAGGAGCCAAATTTCCGTCCATAATAGTGCGAATAACCTTAAGACAGTTTGAATCGTCTAGAAAACCATAGATCATTTAATAATTAATTTTTTAAAGTTTGCGGCTTACCTTTAAGACCTCCTTTGCGGCCTCGATTGGACATATCTCCACGAGCATTGTCACCAGCAGTTTGCAGAATGCTCATAGCACTATTGAAGTTATCTTCACGAAAGTTGTTTAATTCGTCCAATACCAAATGCATTCCTTTGCCGCCCGCAGGATAAATGTAATGGTGTAGTGGGGTGGGTCGAAAGTCAGTGTAAACCACATGACACGCTTGATGATGCAAATGAGCGATCCATTCTGCAAACTGACGTGCATTTGGAATGGTAGCCGAAAGGAAGACATAGTGAACTGTATCTGGAAGCAAGATGATTGTTTCCTCCCAGATTACGCCTCGCTCGCGATCTCTCATGTAGTGAATCTCATCAAAAATGACCCATCCTACTTCACGCATAATCTCACTGCCACGAAAAAGCATTAGACGCAGAATTTCGGTAGTCATGATTAAACACGAAGCAGTCGGGTTAATAGTCACATCTCCAGTAATCAAACCAACATCTTGAAACTCTTCTTGAAACTCGCGATACTTTTGATTACTCAAAGCCTTGATTGGAGTCGTATAAATAACTCGTTGCTTATTCAAAAAAGATGAAGCTATGGCATACTCAGCAACCACTGTCTTTCCGGCAGATGTATGCGCAGAAACTAAGAAACACAAGCAAAATGAGTTTATAGTTTATGTTAAGAATAAATCAAGTTACCTAAAACACTTTGGTTATTTTCTATACAAAGAATAGCTTCTTTTTGAAAAGGATCTAGAACAAACTTGTATTCCTTGGCCGGCTTGTAATTTGGACTATTACTCAAGTCCCGGAGCGGTACGTATTCCAAATCAACTGGTATGACAGCTTCATGCAAACACGAACTTTTAGTTTCCAGTTCATGAATTGCAACACGAGGTTTAAAGTTTTCAAAATTGTCTAATTCATTGGTTTCACTGGCAAGTTTATCCACTAAGCTTGTCAAATTATCGTCAGCTTCAACAATTTTTTGCTTCTTAACACTGCTCATTAATTGATCGATCAAATTGTGATCGATGTCGTCATTGTTAGCATCGTGAGTTGCATTCTCAGCCGCTTCATCAATTTTTCGTTTGGGCTGTGAATCCAAGTCGAAAACATCAAACAAGTCCATGGTGGCAACTGCGAGAGAAGTGAGGAGAGCACATGTGAATGCACTGGTGGCCGAGTGCCGATCGGCAACTATTTGCACCCAAGCAGGTCTACCCTACCGCGGTACCGCATCGAGTGGCACTTTCAAGAGGACGGTGGACTCGGCTCGTCTCTCTGGTCCATCATCTGCGTCGCTCCACTCACCAGGTGCTCGCCATTTTCTACCACTAGCTTGTTTGTTTTAACCCAAAACCACTAAACTAACTACCAGTACTGTACCACTAACTATCGTTGACCCAAGAGATGGTCGAGTTAACCGGCAACTCGGAATCGATCATTCACCACGGATTTAACAATTGGGTTTTTATCATTCCTGGAATTGTTACCGTTTCACTAATCGGTAATGTGAATACTGTTGGTTTATCGAATTGTTAGCTGTAATCCGCCCGTATGAGGAGTATGCACAAATATACTTGGTAGGTAGCTAGAGAAGAGAATGCGGGGTGAGCACAACTGGTTTGTTCGACACCACCTGTCAGCGATGGATGTGGCATCAGTAAAGGTGGTGGCCAGAGTGGTAGCTGTGGTAGAGTGACAGCTCTGCGCGCCATTCGATGGTGGCAGATCAGAGACTGGCATCCACACTGCTCTTCAGTGGAGTGTCTACGTCCAACCAGATTGGTGCTAGACGAGACGTGTCTTGTCGCGCTCGTTGCCCTGGTGCTAGCTAACATCGCATACCTCTTTTTTCTATTTAAAACCAACTTACCACTATTAACACGTGTCTTTTCTGCCTGCTATAGTGTCGGTGCTTGCTCCAACATTAGTTCAAAATGTATCTTATTTTACTAATTTTAATTCCTCTTTTGGTTTTAGGTCGGTGACTAATAGTGTAATTTTTTGTTGATTTTCTTTAAATTTCTAACTTAAATTCCGCATTTTCTAATTACAGGCTATTTTTTCTACAAGTTGATCCAAAATCTAATGGATAAGGAGAGAAAGAAGGAGGAAAAGAAAAAACGCAAGCTGGAAAAAACCAAAAAGTCCAAGTGAATTAAGCCAAATAATATAATCAAATCAATATATACTGTTAACCAGGTGTTATGAAACCAAAAGTTTGTTAATTATTTATTTATTTATTTTATTATATATTATATATAATAACCAAATAAATTACACCATAAGTTTATCTGCTTTTTACTTTTTATTAAGAAAGCATTCTTCACTAGAGGATCGGGGATACAGTTTATTGATTGCTTCTGACTTGTGATTTCCACGACTCAGATCCATAAAAGGCCAATTTTCTTGTAGAATTTGTTCTTCTATACTATTAAATTTTTTGTTGGACTTTACTTTAAACAGTTTTTTGAATCCAGGAATTATTTTCTTCAATACCAGCTTATCCAAGATGTACTTTTCCCAAACCAGACAGAGTAGAAAGTTGCCCAGCGACAGTATGACCAACCACATTCGAAACTCGAAAGGCATAAACTCGAACTGTTTGGAAATTATCAAATTCTAACGTCAATACCAATAGGACTATGAATTCCTTCACTTACTTGTAAGAAGTCTAACATAAACCTAGGTGAAATAATCGTGGCCAGTGTGATGAGTCCAAAATTGAGTAGAATCATTGCAATATATTTCTCTAATAAGATTTATAAAAAGTAAGTTGAATTGATTAGAAAGAATTAAGCAAGGTATATTACTGTTGGAGAAGAATCCCTTGCGGTATGGTGGGCCACTTGCGAAGATGATGGCAGCGATGATGTAAGAGAACATGTTGCACGTGAAGACGGTATAGGCCAGTTGATTGGCCGGTGGGTCGTGGATGTTGCTCACTACCACCGGATGGTACCTGTAACCCATTCAAACACCATTTAGTTTTTTGATAACTTACTCCTTCCATTTCTTACCAAGGTTGACTTGCCACTGAAATGGAAGCGTACAAATAAAGGGTTACTTGAAATATAATGAAACAATACATGGATGCTTGTGGCACAAAACTCAACATGTTTCGGATTGGCATGATTGGCGCAAGTTTTTCATAAGGCTCTGTTGTTCCAAATATTATCGGAGGAAATATATTTAGAATGATGTCCACATAAACATAAGTTCCTAGATATCGTTAAAACAAAATGAGAAAAGAATTTAATATTAAAGTTAACTTTGTTCATCGGCAATTACCGTCCGAAGGTTTTGTTCCATGCCAAAAGAGAATGAGAACAGCTCCAAGGAGGATAAAACAGTAACAAACTTGGTATTTAAAAGTTCCAAAGATGGCAACCAAAGTGCATCGTCCTTCTTTGAGCAAGGTTGGCACACAGGAGATATCTTTGTACTTATAGGTGAATGGCGATGCAACCGAAGCTTCTGCCACCGAGAGTGAGATACCAGAGTCAGATGCTCGGAGTGCTCCACAGTCGTTAGCACCTTGAGTCAAGTTAAACAAAGTCAGATTGTGTTGTTCATCATAAAAATGGTTTTCTATAATTAATATTTATTACTTACCATCGCCACACATTCCCACACTATGATCTTGAGCTTGAAGCAATGTAATTAACTCTAACTTCTGATCTGGAGTCATTCGAGCAAAAATGGCTCCTTTGTGAACAATCTTGGTAAGTAACGCAGAATCGTAAGTACGAATCAAGCTGTACGAATCACCATCGATGGCAAGATTAAAGTTAAAATTGGCGTTAGCTAACACATCGCCGCTTTCTAAATTTATGTTATTATTGTTACTGTGATCCAAAACAAAATCCGGATGTTTAAAATAACTGAAATCAACTACTAACTTGGAAGTATGTTTTTCATAAAATGCTTTGACTTTGATAATTGCTTCTCCTGGGTTCACCAGTTCACATTCTTGAGCAACATTGATGGCAGTGAGAAGATTGTCACCAGTAACCATAATACATCGAATGTTTGCTGTCAAAAGTTCTTGAAGAATATCGTAAGTAGACTCTTTGAGTTTGTTTTTGAAAAGATACAATCCGTCAAATTGCATGTTGCATTCAATCTCGCTGCGATTCATATTCAGACAAGTTTGTACATCACAATTGAGCACTTTAGAAGCAGTTGCTAGAACTCTGTAACCTTTGCTTGTGTATGATTCTAAAACTTCCATAAAGTTGGTAGGTACACTTGTAGATGTACAAAAAGAAGCTATTATTTCAGGAGCACCTTTTATAATTGCCAAGTACTTGTCTTGCTTGACATCTTTAATAATAACTAGCATTCGTTGCAAAAAAGATTCAAACGGGAATTGTTTTAAAATTCCCACTAACTGGTATTGATTTCCTTTGCCTTTATTAGCCATAATTCTCTCTGGAACATGACCAAAGGTTTGCTTAAGGTCCGTTTCAATTTGCTTTACGAAAGTCCATTCACTTGCCGCAAAAAGCTTCAATTCCAGATCATCGCCTTCAAGATTACCTCCATACTCAACCAGAGAGTGACAACTTGCCATTGACTTTACAAGGAGATCATCAATCGATAAGGAATGTATGTCAGTGGTCATGCTTGTCAATAAATGATTATGGCTTGGCACCAAGCCAGCAAAGTCAATGGAGTCTTCGGTAAGAGTACCAGTTTTGTCAAAGCACATCACGTCAACTTCCCCTGAACAGTTGATCATTCGGGAGTTGAGACAGTAAATTCCTTTACTTTTGAGTCGCCTCTGAGCGTGTACATTGACACTGGTCAGCATTGCCGGTAAAGCAGGTGGTATCAAAAAAGTGGCCACATCCAACACTATTATTAGTATATCTTCTTTCGAAAATTCCTATAAAGCAATTTTATGGTTACCAACTAATGAATCTAATAATTTCATTTTTGAACTATCTTAAATTTAAAATTACTGGATGTCTTAAAGTTTACCTTGAATCTACCAAGAGCATAAACAGTATAAATCATACACGGAATGCCAATGGCAAAAAATATAGCCGACATCTTAATGAGCTGAGTTTTTAGATGGTTGTTAGTAGAAGCGGGAAAGAGAATACTCCTGGCAAGTTCTCCTTTGGCAGTGGAAAAGCCAGTTCGCACAACTACTGCTTTGACCTCAACCTCTTCTTTGCGGCTGGTGACACTAAGCACTTTGGTTCCACTGAACAAGGTATTACTCTTGTGTACCGAGCACGAGTAGATCGAGTTTGAATTTTCCACCAAGGGCACCTTGGGCGTGGGTACACTCTCTCCAGTGAGCATACTCTCGTCGAGAATGGCCGAGCCAGTCATCAGTACCGCATCGCATTCCATCATGAAGCAAGGAGTGTGGCGAGGCAGAATGATCACGTCGCCTGGCACCAATTCGGTAGAGCACTTGCACGTAGTCTCTCCATCTCGAACCACGTTAACTTGCGAGGCTGATTGAACTTTCTTCTTCAAAGCTATTGTTTGCTGTGTATAAAGCAACCTCTCAATTCTGACTGCTAGACTTATTCAATTATAGATTATATAGTCTTACCTTTCGCGTTTGCCAAACATGAGTAGCTACCTTTAATTAAAAAAACAAGTAATTGCAAGTTTTAAACAAAAAAAATGTCAGCACAAACCGAGAGAATTGAGAGAATCAAAATGCAAGCAGCAAATTGGTAATAAAGTTGTATGAGCCATATTGAACATATAAAAAATTGATATATGTAAAATGGTCCTGTAATCTACAAATTAAAAATATTACAAGTTGGAATTCATAAAAAAAATAATAACCAACTTCATCCAGAATTAATTTCCAAATGGGCAAAAGCTCTATTTCAATAGAGTTAGGTCCGTACAATTCTTGTTTAATAGCAGCTTCGGCAGAAGATGCTCCTTCTACTTGACTGTAGATCACGTTGCATCGTTCAAACTCAAGACCTCTAGATAAATAAGGCGCACAAAGAATAAATCCATTAAATAAATACTTATTAAAATACTGTGAAACATACTTTAACTTTACAAAATGTTTATATTCTGAGTTCCAGACATATTTCAATTTTTTATGATAAAAATACTTGTATGAAAAGGAACGTTCATTTTGTGAAACATGTAGTTTTTCGACATATTCATTTCCATGCTTATCCTTGGTACAACAATTTAAAGGTAAGCAAGTGCATGGCACAAAATAGGTGTTTTACCTTGACGATGAGCAATTGCGCTTGATCGAAAAAGCAGCGTTTTTTAGCAAAACGGATCTTGAGTGATGGTCGCCAAGAAAACAAGATAAAGCTAGTTCCGGCACTGAGTAGAGTGACTAGTACCAGACCAGAAAGGCCTAGCAGCGAGTGAGTGTAACCTTCGAGAAGCAACTCATCTTCTTGGTCAACATTGACACGGCTTCGATCACTCTCCTCGCGGTGCTTCTCTGCTTGAGCCATCTTGTGGTTAGCTGCAATGCCAACACGAGCTTTTAATCTTACTATTAATAAGAGTTACTATCTGTGCCAATCAAACGATGTCAATCTTTGTTCTGGTCAGTACTGCTAAGTGGAAAATAGGTCACCAGAATGATGTAGATTTTTCTATTTGCCGACACCAAGCTGAATACTTAACAGTGCTGATTGGCACAAGCACTCTTGACAGGCAAAATTGGTCAGAAAGGGCGACTGAATAAGGATCCTGTGATAACGACATCATTTAACTGCTCGCGCATCAACACGAACTAAGACATTGCACAAACAGTGCCGAAATTCGTCATCAATGCATCAAATGACATCCTGATAAGATATGTTTCTTCTAACTTTTCCTATCCAATGTGTTTGATTTAGCCTTCAATCAAATTGAAATAGTTATTTTTATTATTAACAAATATTATTTTCATATTCCAATAATTTGATACATTGCCAACTTAATCTTAATTAAAGCATACAATATATGTTTATTTATAGTGAACTAATTAAATAAAATATATCTAAAAACAAAAAACCTTTTTCAATTGTTGTCAACGCTTAACAATAGATACAAGAGAGCATCATATGAATAATTCGATAAGCGTTTAAGCTAAAAAAGAATAATTTTGTTTTTATGTTATTTTATTAATGTTATGTTTTTAAGCAATGTAATTAAAGATATTTAAAATTAAATGTTTATAGTGTAGAAAAAAATGTTTTTTAAAATTGAAATTTGGCGCTAAATAGAAAATAGTGGTTGCGCATGCGTGACTCGATCAGATGGTATGTGGATGGTCGCACTGCTCTCGCGTGTGTGGTGTGCGGTGCTTTCACAAACTTCCTTTTCTTGTGTGTCTCGTGTTGAGTTCTGCCAACTGAGCCCAACTGGTCTAGTTTTCTCCATTAAGATGGGTGCCTACAAGTATATGCAAGAGATATGGCGCCACAAACAATCGGATGTAATGCGATTCTTGCTTCGGGTCCGAACTTGGCAGTATCGCCAGCTGAACGTGATTACTCGATGCCCACGTCCCACCAGACCTGAGAAAGCTCGCCGACTGGGTTACAAAGCCAAGCAAGGCTATGTCATCTACCGAGTCCGAGTGCGTCGTGGTGGCCGCAAGCGTCAATGTCCCAAAGGTATTTTACTCGAGTTAAATATGACAATTACTTACTTTTTCTATTTATCTATAAGGTGCAACCTATGGCAAGCCCAAGAACCATGGTGTAAACGAACTGAAGCCTAAGCGTAACCACCAGGCCATTGCTGAAGAGCGTGTTGGTCGTCGTGTGGCTAAATCTTTGCGCGTCTTTGGTTCTTACTGGGTTGGCCAGGATTCAACCTTTAAATACTTTGAGGTTAGTTAACAAGTTCTATCCTAGGTTTGAAGTATTTATTTTCTTGTATACAGGTTATCTGCATCGATCCGTTTCACAAAGCTATTCGTCGTGATGCTAAGATCAACTGGATCACCAATTCAGTTCACAAGCATCGTGAGCTGCGAGGCCTAACCAGTGCTGGCAAGAAACACCGTGGTTTGCGAGGTTCTGGACACGGTTACTCCAAGGTTATCGGTGGCTCTCGCCGCGGCAACTGGCGTAGACGCAACACTCTTCAACTTCGCCGAAAGCGATAAAGTTTTCATTTTTTGTATTGAATATCTTCAAAATAAATTTAATTTCTCACTTATTTTGGTTTACTTGAAATGGATCTAATAAAGACATAGACAATTTAGTAGTTAGATAAATGTTGGTTTTTCTTGAAATTTATGCTCTTTGGCAACCTTACTTTTCATGATTTCTCAATTTTTATATTCGAATTGAAACCAATGCCCAAGTGAAAAGAAGGTATTTTGAGTATGACGCAGTTTGCACAGTTTATCTATCCAAATATTCGGTTTGAGTTTTAACTACAGTGGTGCTTTTGTTTCACTTTTCACCAGTAAGCAGTGTAGCTTTCACAATGCATAAATTGAACATTGTCTACTTCTCTCTTTGCTTCGTTGTTTGTTAATTCGAAGAGCAAAACTTGAAGCAACATTTAAAAATTATTATACCAGAACTCGATTTTATAATGTGTAATTAGAAATCGTATTCTTCATCATTATATAAAACGCAAAGGTAAGATTGAAAAGAAGTAAATAACTAAATTACTAAAAAGCCATAAAAATGTTTTTAAAAATATTATTTTACTTTATTTCACAAATTTATTCTAACATATATTTTTAAAATAGATAGACCATTCCTTTCCAAAACATTTCAGGAAGCGATTGTAAAATGTTCGAAAAAGAAGCATTGGACTCACATGTTAAAAGCTCACAGGCAAGTCGATGTCTTACAAATTAATAAATATCTAATAATTCAGAATGTTTTTATTAAAAACAAAACAAGTCTAGAGAAGAAGAGTTACTGCATACTTTTTGAAATTGTTTTATCCACGGAAACTCGAATTAGGTACCTAGGTACTTTTGGTTTAGTCGCGGTTAGCTAGTTTACCATGCTCAGTTAATAATAAAACAATGCAAAACTAAATCAAAAGTACCCAACTCGGATTCCCGTAGGTAGAAAAATTTTCAAATAATCAAGATAACTTTTCTTCTCTTGACATATTTTTTTGATGGTAACTTCTGGATTATGAGATATTTCCAAATTTGTGAAACAATCTCTACTTTCATATGGGGTTTTAACATGTAGGTTCCATACTTTTGCGTACTACTTTTTCCGACATTTTGGATCCTAACTTCAGATGTTTATTATTTTGAGCAATGTGCTATACTATAGTACCAATGTAAGACCATGTATTATAGTACCAATGTACTATATGACCAATGTAAGACCACGAAAATATCTTTTTTAATGATGTGTAACATTTTTGTTTTTAGTCTTTAAAATCTGCGTTTTTAATTAAAGAAATCAATAAGCCCCAATTTTTGCGAGTGACTGCACACAGAAGGTACACCAAAATAGGAATCGGAGAACCAACTCGTTTGGCCAGGCAGAATAAAGCTTGTAATAAATTGAGCAAACAATAATTCTATTGAGATTTAATTCTTTTGACTATTTCAAATACGATGTTTGTAAAATAAACTTGTTTTTCAAAATGTTTGAAGAACAAATTTTGACTTCGATTTAATTCTTTTAAAACCTGAGTACTGCGTACCAGTACTCAAACTTTTACAAAACAAAACAATAAATTGAATCAGCAATCTTTATTTGAAACATTTATCACAATTTAAATTTAATATATATATCACAGTACTGACAAATAGAAAAATATGTTGAAATGGATTTGACAAAAAAACTTACCAAGAAGTGAAGAATAACTTACCTGTCAGGCCATGGTTTGAATATCACCTCACCTGTCATCGGTGCTGGCTCGAGAATTTGACTGGAAACTAGAACTGCAATGAGAGATGAATCAATGAAATGAGAGATGCATAGGTGTCACAGTGCTGGATAGTGCTTCACCTAGCCAAGTGCGATCGCTAGAGAAGTTGAGTAATGGTGCCTCACCTTGCTTCTCACTCACATTGTTTCCACATTAGGGCGTAATGTTTATGGTCTGTGCCAGGACATCACATTTTTTTCTGTGAATATGAATATATACTGCTCTACTAGGTGCTTTTATTGTTCTTTGATGGCTACTACATTGTTATGGGATAAGTGTCAATAATGAAAAAGAAATAAATAATATGCCTGGAATCGATAAGCTTGCTGGTCAATTACAGAATAACTTGAAAAATTACACAGGGTATCAATTTAAGACATCTTACATTAGCAAAAAATGGTAAAATAAAAAATCCTTAGTGATTACAGAGTTGCTAACTTGTTTTTTTGAATGAATAGAAAATGCAAACAAATTTATTCAAATAGTACCAAAATGAATCGAAATATATGTAGGTTTAAAAATAAAAATAGAAGAGATGAGAGAATAAACAAGTCGACATAGTAATCCGGGGGTTTATATACGTGACTGGTCTGACGCTGCAACTTCGCTTTAGTCTCATTTAGTACCACTTAGGCTTAGCTTGTTTGCTTCGAGAGTTTGAGTCAACTGCCTTCGACTGTTACTGCATTTTCGACTGTCGAGTGCCTCGACTATGGCTCGACTGTCAAACTTGTAGACTGACTGATTTTGCTTTACTCTCTTAGCCCTTAATCGATAAGATCTCATTATGTCTGAGAATAAACCCTAGAAAAACGCAATGAATAAAGAAAAGTTAAAGATATAAGCATTATTATTTTATAAATATATAAGTAACAAAAATAAGAAGAAAAGAAAAAAATAAATTAACACTTACCCCATCATACTTTGTCGAATGTTTAGCGACGGCCATAGCCGCCACCACCACCGCCGCCATAACCGCCACTGCCATAGCCACCTACAAGTGCTCCAACATAGTTAGATATGTTGTTTCAAGTTGACCAAGACATACCTCCGTAGGGACCACCGCTCCGATGGCTATAGCTGTTGTTTCCACCACGCATCGGTCCACCGCCATAGGTGTTGCCATAGCCGGAATTGCCATAATCGGAACTCCATCCACCCTGACCTTGGTTCCAGTTACTCTGGTTGTAATTACCCTGGCCATAGCCTCCACCATAGCCACCGTCTGTTGACAACAAATCAAGAGAGTTAGAGTAAGGTAAAGGAAGGAAAACAAAAGTAACTGACATCCTTGACCGTATCCACCATAGCCTCCGCCACCTCCATAGCCGCCACTCGGGCCAGACTCCCAAACTTGAGCGTTTCGGTTACCACCACGGCCAACGTTTCGAGCTTCAGTTTTTCGCTTCATGGTGTCCATCTCTTGTTTAGAAAGGGCTTTTTTAACCTCAGTGCGCTTTCCTTTGATGACATGGTGTCTCTTCACTTGATTCAAAATCATAACGTTAGTAAACTATTAAAACATAATAAACTAAATCAACTTACAAACAATCTTATCAACTGGATCATAGTCGTCAAATTCGACAAAAGCAAAACCACGTTTTTTGCCACTTTCTTTGTCAGTCACGATATTTACATTGATTACATTGCCGAATTCCACAAAGTATTCCTTAAGATCCGCTTCCTCCACATCTTCCTTGAGTCCTCCCAAAAATATTTTTTTAACGGTAGCTTGTGCTTCAGGTTTTCCAGAATCCTCACGAGGAACAGCACGCTTGGGTTCAACCTCTCGCCCATCAACTTTATGAGGACGTGCCCTTTGAGCGTTGTCCACCATGGCAGCTTTGCTATAAGTGATGAATCCAAAACCACGGGAGCGTTTGGTTTGAGGATCGCGCATCACCACACAGTCAACAATATCTCCCCAATTAGCAAAATGTGACTTCAACGTTTCCTCAGTAGTTTTGTAGTCCAGACCACCAATGAAAAGCTTTCTAAACTGTTCTGGTTCCTCGCTGTCACCATTACCGTTGGTTTCCTCATCCAAATTGTCATTCTCAGTTGGATATTCATCCTTAATCTCGTGTCCGTTTGTTGACTAAGTAAATCATGATTAAAGCTAGTAAAATAACAATCATACTCAATTAGGCTAAAATATTACCTCACTAGCCATGTTTGCGATGTTTCAAATGAGTTTTGAAAACACAAAAGTGATCAAGATTGGCAAAATGAATGCGAAATCAGAAGTGAAGGAATGGTCGCTAGTAGGAGAGAGAAAGAGAAGTGCCGCACACAAGTGTAGCACAGACAATGAACCTCACAGAAGCTTGCACAAAATGGCTGCAGCCGGCCGCTTGTTCACTCCGCCTCCTGTTCTGCACATGCGCAATCACGCCAGGTGGCGCTCCAGTGACCCTCTATTTCCACCTCGATGGTAACCTCTTCTGTGAAAGGATGCGTCAAGTATGAGCGAGAAGCGTTATACGCGGTAAACCAATAGAAAAAATTGAATTTTAATATTTTTATCTTATAAAAGCACAAAATTCTACAAAGCTATTAATAAAGCAACTATTTTTATGTCAAATTACGTGCTATTTGATATGATGATTGTACAATTACTTCATCCAAAGATGGTTGATATCAGTTTAATTAGACGCTATAATAAATCTTCGTGGGTTACATTTTAAAAAAGTCCTTGGTTAGTTGCACTTAGGTAACAATAAAATAATAAATAAAATATAGAAAATAATAAACCTTAAAAAATTTATTAAGATTTCAGTGATCCATTAATAAAATAGATTAATAGAATCCTTGGGAGGATCGAATATCATCAATTTTGAGAATCATTTTGACAAGTTGAGTTGCCAAGCTAATCTGTTGCTTTTTGCTGTTAAGAGTCTCGATGACATTTTGTGCCTTCATATCTATTAATAAATTAAGTAAATAAGTAAGAAAGATTCAGAATTAAAATGACAGAATCTCACCATTGGTATTCTTGAAGAGGCAATCGATGCCGAGATAAGGCTTGTTTTCCTTCACCTGTCGTGATTTGACCTCAGCCACAGTTTCGATTGGGGAGAGACCGCTGTTCTCAGCCAGTGACAGAGGAATCGACTCGAGAGCATCAGCAAAGGCACGGTACGAGTATTGCTCTAGCGAAGTAATCTTGTCGGCCTCTTCCGAGACGGCCAAGGCACAAGCCAACTCGGCAGCACCTCCGCCGTAAACAATGCGATTATCCTTGATCAGATTACGAACCACACAAATAGCATCGTTGAGGCTTCGCTTAGCCTCTTCCACAATCATCTTGTTGCCACCACGAATGAAAATAGTGACGGCTTTGGTGTTCTGGCACTGCTCGATGACCAGCATCTTGTCTCGGGTAGTACCAAAAGTTAATTCCCGAACCACACCTGCCTTGCCAAGTTTCTCTGGAGTGAGTTCTTCGAAACGAGGCACAATACGCCCACCGGTGGCGATGGCAATCAACTCGATCTCGGGACCACCAACCCAGCGCACTGCTGGCAGTTCCTTTTGCAAGAGCAAGTGATTCGCCTCATCATCAAATCCCCACTGACAGATCACCAGATTAGCACCGGCATCTTTGACCCGTTGAACAATCTCCTCAAACTTCTCTATCTCGTACTTTCTCAAAGCACGGTAGTCTTCTACAGAAGTGATATCCAACTTATGCTTAGTTTTCGGTTTCGGTGGCTCAAACGGGCAAGTCAAAACAGCCAGCTTCACATCACGCAACTCAGTAGGCATTTGCGGATGACTAAAATTCTTATCGACAATCACGCCGTTAACAAGAACCGTATCCTCCAATTTACCGCCGGTTTTTCCTTCCACTTTGATCAAGTCAAATGAAACATCTTTTCGCTCGAGGTCAGCAACTGAAATAACAGCCTTGACAGCAATTTCGGCAAACTGTCTCAAGCAACGGTTGACTATTTTAGAGTTCAAAGTTGTCATTGCAGTTTGAATCAGTGGTTCCAGATTGTTTTGATCAATAGGGAAACTCTCGCTAATCTTGTTCAAGTGTTCCATTGCATGACGAGCTGCCATTTCAAATCCATCAGCAATACGAATCGGATGAATACCTTTATCCAACAATTGTTCTGCCTGTTCCAACAACGCACCAGCCAAAACTAAAATATATATATATGTATATATTTATCATAATCTTAACATAAAACTAATGTTGCTTACCAACTACACCGGTAGTTCCATCACCTATTTCATCGTCTTGCGATTGCGACAATTGAACCAGAAGTTTGGCAATTTGGTGCTCAACATCCATCATCTTAAGGATAGTGGCCCCGTCATTAGTAATGGTCACATCACCGTCGGGGGATACCATAATTTTGTCAAGACCTTTGGGGCCAAGTGAAGTACGCAACGTTTTGGCCACACTAATACCAGCTAAAATATGACTCTATATTGCAAAATATATTTCAAATTAGTTTTTAAATTAGCTCTAAGAGTGACAATATATATACCTTAATAGCTTCATTTCCAACCAGTCGTTGTTGTTTATCTTGGTCTTTCAAGATGAAGAAAGGTTGACCAAATTCATCAAAAGCCAACGTTCCAACTGAAGCCATGATGTAAGATGATGGGTAATGAAGGCGAGATGAAATACTATTAAGTAGTTGAGGCTTTGCGAACAATGCACTTCTGAGCAAGAGGGAGAAAGAGCAATCACATGCAGACACACACAAAGACTGAAAGAATTTGCTAGAGAAAATAGGCGTGCTTAAAAACACATGGCAAACATCGATAGTATCGATATTTGCAACGGCTCACTTTTCATTTGTCATTGGTTTTCCGTTTACTTAAAGCTTCTACTTGTTTAATATGATATATTCACTAGAAATCTGATCTGTTATAGATCCACTGCGACTTGGAATAGATGAGATAGATGTCGATGCCATAAGGTAATTGGATCTGGCCAACTTTGCCTTTACTACTGCGAGTCTGGTAAGAAACAAACGCACAGGTAAGCCCAAACGCAACGGTGATGCTCGCGAAAACAATTAAGGTGAGACAGAGATCGAGAGAAAGTTCCATGATGCTGACACATGATTGACTGTTGTGCTTGTCCACTGCAATACCTGAATGGAGTGCGAGAATGAACGCTGGCAGGTGTTCTCTGTTGACTTACTCAATGGCACACTTGTCATGTTGCTAGGCCTTTCACTCGCTAGTCTGAGCTTAGAATGCAAAGCACACCTAGGTCAACCAAATCCTAGTTGATAGGGGACTGATTTAGCGAAGACCGCGCGATAGATCGATGACAGGACAGATCTAGGATGTCATAAATAGATAGAAGCTAACATTCTATAATATCTATTCACGTATTACCTCGTTAGCATTAGAATTTATGGCAAGACTAATAGATCTGTGTATCGAATTGCAAATCGCATAGTCATGACAAGTCTTTGTCAATATTGCAAAATAAATGGCCCTGATTCGATGTGAGTCTGCAAACGACTTACACGCTGATATATCACAAGTAGGCTAGCACAGTGACGGCCTCGGTGTTACTCCACGCCCTATCTCACAGCTAACATTGTGATGCTAATTGGCAGTTGATTGTGATAAATTTGACTCTTTCAATTCTTCGTTACTCAACAGAGAAACGGATTGGAAAATAGACAAGTTGTACAATTTGCAATTATCATTATTCTGTTGCTATCTGGAAGTGTGTGCTGGCGGGTGTACTAGGCAAGTGTGTCCACTGGGCACCAGTGAGGCAGTCAACAATTGACCCTGTGTCACCACTTCAAGTGGCGATGGGTTGCCTTAGCACAAGCACTATAGGCGCAGCTGCAGGGTTCCATGGGTTCCGCTACCGCCACCGGTTTTGCTATGCGGTGCTAGTGCGCCATATAGCGCGAGTTGCATATAAGCTTCGATTCAAACGTGACGCGCTTCAGTTGAATTCTTGAAATTGAAGCATTCCAGCATGACCAGGCAGTAGGAGAATCAGTAGTGATCATGCTACGGTGTGTACCCATCTGCTTATTCTGTGTGACTTAGTGACATTACATCAGTTGGCACGATTCATGTTCTGTCGTCTTATTGTTGTCTACACAACTCTCACCACACCAAACCCCAGACTTGACATCAAATTAAATTTGCATCTGAATTGTTCTGACGACGTGCTCGGCTCGGCCGATCTTGTACTTTGTGCGAAGAAGGAGAGAGAGAGAGAGACGTGGTGATGGGCATCTATTCCTTTTTGTCATACTCTTTGTCGTTTTTGCTTGTTTGACGTGAAAGTGATCATTCTTGGCTTGTCATTCCATTTGTGATTAAACGAAACCTAAATTTGTGCTTCTTACAGGCCAAGCGAAAATGTTAAATGTTACGTGTTAGTGAAGTGAATTGTGGATAGATAGGGGTGAAAAAGGATGCAGATCTCAGTGACTGATCCAGTGTGTAATTAGTGGTGTGCACCACCGTTCACCCCACCACTAGTTTACAATGCGCATCCAGGTCATCCATACATCAGTTTTGCTCTTCATTGCCATTCTATTCTTTACCTCACCTCGCCATTGCTGCACATTTACACAATCAGGTAATTGAAGTGCAAATATATTCCGTTAAAACATTGTATAATTGATTTCCAAAAACAACTAATTTTGTCTATTTATTTATCATTTGTGTATGAATAACATAATCAAAGTTCTACAATGATTGAATTAGCATTACTTGCGTGCCAAGGTGCAAGGTGGGCTGCAGAACCTATTAGAATTGGCAATGGCAGTCATTCTATTTCGCTTAACTAATTGCCCAAACTAGATGGGAACTACTGTGCCGCAGGACTTAGACGAGCCAAGTGGTTTCAATCGACTAAAATACTTGTGTCACATATATCATCTAACTGGGCTTAGCCTTGAGGCGATCCAGCCGGATGTGGTCACAGACCTACCAATTGACAATTGCCACTCTCCACCACAGAATCTGCTTTTACGCATTTACTGTACAATTGGTAATAAAAGACATTGCTTGGCATCGGTTGAGGGGATTAGTGAACAAGTCTGGCAAACTAAAGAGATGGCGATGGTTGCAATTAGACATGCCACCGGACTGGATTGCACAGATGCCCACCATCCAGGCCATTATACAATTTGATATGTAACTCGATTCGCCCAGCTTTTCGTTTTGTCCCCGATTTTCTAACTAAATGGCTAAACTTATGTAGATAACAATGGGATAACACGATCATCCGCATTCTAACGAGCCATCCAACCATAATAATAAATATTTATTTTTCAATCTATAAAAGAAATTTCTCAATAATACCAATAGATAACAATTCTTTTCATGGTGATATTGAATTTTAATGACACTAGTAATAATATAAGATAAAATGATCACTACGATCACTAGCTAGAGTGCGAGTGGACAGTAGTAGATGTGCTGGTTGGCCACCTGAGTGGGGCCTAGTGTGGAGACATGGCAGCAAGGCCCACGCCACTGGTGGTTCACTGTGCCAAGTAGTGTGCGACCGAGCGTGCCACTCATCGCTCATCGCTGTCTGCCACCTCGATGGATTACTCTATCACCACAAACATAATTATTTATTCTGTCAGTTCATTTTTGAATTATTAATATGGGTCTGGTAAATAATTTTTGGTTAAATTATATTATTAACTGAGTTTGAACGAAATGAAAACTAGTCCAACTTGAATGAGTAGAACAAATAGGTTGATTACTGGGAATGTTCATAACTCACTAAAATGTTCGCTACTGTCTAGATGTTTCATCCTACCAACGCAGAGTTGTTCAAAGCTAATCGAATTAAACCTAATTGCTTGATCAAACGTTTTGTTAAGAAAAATCTATAGATTTGCCCAGAACATGTTTAGAAATAAAATTGAGTTATCAAGCGAGTTGCTTCTAATAAACTTGATGTTTGCTTTAGAATTCAGGTTGATTTCTTGTCTTGTCTAGGAACCAACAACTGGTTAAGTGAGTCAGTTTGAAGGAGGTGGTTTGTGTTGGCCACTGGTGGTGAGTTGGGGTGAGTTGGTTGGTTTGTCGAGTGCACTAGCGAGTGGTGCTGATGAGTCAAGCCTAATGAGTGAAGGCTCGTGCTCTAGCAAGCGGAGCGGCACCACACTGCCTGCCAGGCACTACTGTCGCCATCAGTCCTGATTATTAAATCGATTCCCACACTCGCATGCCACGATTCCAGTGTTCGCTATCTTTATGAGCTCGTGTACCCTTTAAAATTAAGTCTCTTGGAGAGTGCTGCATGGCAGCCAAAATACTTCATTGATGGAAAGCGGCTGAACAAGAATCGAGATTAATGATCACTTGACGGCAAATGCCATTGCCACTACAGTTGCGCCGTTGCCGATCTATGAAGGCTATTATAGTTTTATATTAATAATTACTCTGCCAATGACGGTTTTTATAGAAACGCCTTTTGCAAGGTTTACCAATGGTTTTGGTTGATAGCTAAATGTGCGCCACCTTAGATGCTGAACATGGCACGCACAAGCAAGCTGCATTGTCTCAGGCGCACTTCGATTGGATCTCTCTATCGCTACATGTCATCACGGTCTTTAATAGCTGTAGTAAGCGTCATTTGGTACAATTGCATTGCTCTCCCTCTTGCCTCTTGCATTGGGTAATTTCCACATCCGTTTGGAGCCAGTCTGATTTGTTTGGCCATTGGTGTGCAAGGCTGTGTGGAACAACAAGTCACGCTAGGCAGTCACAATGGCTGCGTGTCACTGTCTTGCGTTGGTACCACTCGTATCGCCGACTACACTTTACACTTACAAGTAAAGTAGTGTAAAGTGTACCAGTGATCAGTCCGGTGTGGCACGGTGCAGCTAAAGAGGATTACAAATCACTACTTTCTAAATGACCTGGATGAGCTATTGAGTATAATCCACCAAATAATTCAATATTAGCACGTCAAATTGAAAGTATTGAGCAATTACCTTAAGTGGATCCAATAATTTTAGTCATTTATCTACAACAGTTTGTGTTAGACAGTGTGCTTTGAGTGTCATCTTAGGCAAACGATTTCAATTTGTCGCCTGTGCTTTTGGCGGCACTAATGGACCCCATTGACTACCAGTCTGCTTACAATGTCACATAGTTATTGTCAATCAATATTAATCGTGTCATTGGAGTTCATGATTTAAGTTGCAGCACCATCAGCAGGCTCAGGATAGTCTCGTTTACATACTTATTATTTATTTATTCACTATCTCAACTTATCATCATTGGCTTGATGTTTAAATTTATGATTTTGGATTATTTACTTTGCCAAAGGTTTGATTGAGTCAATTTTCTGTTTGGATTGCCGTTGCTAGAGGGTGATTGCTCGCACGTTTGCTTGTTTGCCTCTCCAGTTGCATCATCTACTTCATTATTCTCCTTCAATGGTTTCTTGTAAACAAGCGACCAAGGAAAAAGTTTGGCAACTTTTAGGCAAATCGTAGTGGCATTTGTGTTGAGTTTTCTACTTGAGTCTAATTCAATAATGATGTCGAATCGAGTGGCACCTAGAGAAGATGACGGTAGGCAAGTAAGCAGAGAGTAACGCGCCATCCAGTACAGTTTGTCATTCTCCTCGTGGTCCACTTGGTGCGTTTCTGGCAACGTGCTTTGATTTGAAAATTAAATTTTCTCTTCATGGGCACACTCCAATGAAATCAGGCTTCGTATCTGTTGGTAAGAATTGATTTTTGGATTGTACTTAAAACTAAAACTAGTGCTTGGTGCTTTCCATCGATTGGCGAGTGGAGAGCACAATAGGACAACACTCTAACGCGCGTGTCAGCTCTCTTGTCCGAGCTTAGTTTTGATGACTTGTGCATATCAAACGAATCGAGTCTGATGGTAAAGTGGCGGCTCGTTGGGCGCCATCGATCAATCGTCTATTGGCAATCGATTCTCGATGTCAAGCGGTGGCGCCACGCGGTGCACTTTGCCACTTAGCCCGGGTCAAGCCCCGAGACAAGTGACTTGTTATGGACAAATTAAATGTTGCCAGCCTATGGCGTCAATTGGTAGCTAGCGCCTGCAAGTATGCTTGCCTGCTCGCAACCTAACTAGTGCTCCTTAGTAATGCCAGAATGGGTTGCATTTTGAATTTTAAATCACAAGTCACTGCTAGCTGCTGGTGAGAAATAATTGAAATAAAATAAGCCAAACAACCCAAGCTTGCCTTCAAACCTCTACTGCCAAGTGGCTCGGTTGCCGCATTAAAAGAATTGCAAGTTGGCATCACAGTACTACAGCTAGTGTAAATGATTTTCACTTTCAATTCATGCCCAAAGATATAGCTGTAATTGAAAATTTTAATGTTTACTGTTTGCTTTATTTCTTTCTCAATGCGTGGTAGTTTAATCGCTTCAAAGCAGTACTATTCGAGCTTTAGTGAGTTAATAGTAAATCAGTCAGTGATGAATGGCTTGGATTTAGCTTTTGTTTTGTTGTTTGAACTTGTCTAATTGAGCAGTTTTAACTCAGTTAAACTAAATTTTAATTAAAAACTTAATTAATGAATTGTTGACATCAAGTCTAGGGTATTGTGCTACTAAATATTGGTGGCAATTGACAAAAGAGATTAAATCATACTTGATAGGAGAGCCGTGACTTCATAGCGACAGTGCCATGCTTCGATAAGTCGAAACACGCATTGCTTCAGTCAACACCGAGTCCTAGTGTCGGGCAAGCTCTTATCACCAGCAGTCCTGCCTGTCTCTGGCTAATTTTTTATGTCGGCAATGGAGCCTGAGGAAGGCAGTGGCGCGCCGGTCATTGGTGGGTGCGCGTGGCAGACCAGTTTGATAAGTGCGTGCGTGAGGTGGCGTCAATGGCCAGTGACGGGGCATTTGTCTCATCTATGCCATCCCTTGGTGTCACTATCACCGATCGAGCTTTTGTTGCATGATTTATTATTCCTGTGGGCGCCAACTACAGCTGATCCTTGTGGCGCCAACAGGAGCTAGTGGCTAGTCAACTCGTTCTCTTGCCCAACCGGGTGCTCATCACAGGCGTGACTCGGGATCTCGATACCGCCGCTCTTCTTGAACTATTACTCATTGTTTAACTGTTAATTTCATAGCGTTACACATCACATTTCCTAGTCAAACAATTGGTCAGTTGCTTTTACTGGAACTTTAATGTTAACTGTAAACTGAGTAGAGCAACTATAAAAGTAAAAAAAGATTGAGCATTTTGGAAGCTCGATATTGTTCAGCAACTCTTATTTCATTCAATTTCTCGATTTACGGCATGCCATTGATAGTTTTTTATGACAAGTGGATAGAATTTATAAAAATCGATTTGGAGTCTTTCTCACGCTTACTGCTGGCTTGGACAAACGGCATTGGCTTCGGGTCAATCGAGCAGATTGTTTTTCTAATAAGTGTCAACTTAGCGTGCGATTTCGATCTGCTTGCCGTTGTCGCTGACAATGGTCACACTGTTACTTTTACAAATGAATTATTTGCACTGACAATATTTAATAACTATAATTTTCTATTTATTTCTTGCTTCTCACTTGCTCATCGAATTGTTTGATGGCGGACTAGAGCTGAATGGAGAGTTGCATCAAGAGAGCAAGCAAGAAGGCGACGGAGAGAAGAGGTGGCGAGTGGGCAACTGGACTGGCAGAACTGGCAGAACCGAGGGCACCGAGTGGCGAGGTGTGACGCGACGTGATTTCTCAAGCCGAGGTGATGGGCCCGAGGAGAGCTTGGTGAGGCGCGGCAAGCGAGCCGATGCCCGCAAGTCTGCCTATGTGTGTGAAGAAGGCAGCCTCGAGCTGTCATGTGGTGCCGGCAAACATATCGATGTCTTGCGTGCCAATTTTGGCAGATTTAGCATCACACTGTGCAACCCAAGTGGCTTCCTCGACTGGAGTGTCAACTGCGCTTCCGGCAATTCGCTGTCGGTACTCACCGAAAGGTTTGTAGTCCACCCAGTTTGCTGCGCTCTACCGATCAAACCTTTGCATGGACGGAGAAACCAAGACAAAATTGAATTGAATTTTTTCAAATGAAATGAACAAAACTGTCTCCTTGGCTGGTTTTCCAGGACTTCCAAGTCCGCCAGCTCATGGCGGTAGTGACACCAGTCAAGTCTATTTTATTATTAAAAATTTAATCAAGCAAATAACGCTGAGCTTTTGGGAAGTAGGCGCGTTTGGGTGGTAGGCGCGCGCACCAGCTGATGATGTGATCTATCGCCAGCGCCATGATTTATATTGATTGAGGCTACTTCTAGCCATATATAAGGCCATCTATTTAATGAATTGTAGACCACCGATCTTCTTGGAGATTTATTTGAGCTGTGGCCATCGAGAGTCGGCGGATATGATCATTTTAAAAATGAATTGATCTACTCGCCTTTTTGCTTATTGACCATTGGCCATTCTTGCTTCAATGCGTTGGGAAAAGGCTCATTTTTAATTAAATCCAACTAGATTAACTAAAACTTGGTTTGTCATGGAGACAAGCGAAGCAGAATGGTTGGGGTGAAGATGGCTGCCACTCGGACCCAGTCGACTGTGCGCCGTCTGGCTTGCTACAGCTCCTTCTTTGTGTGATATATTAAAATATTGAAGATACGAAGCGTGAAACGAAGCAAATAGGCTAATTCTACAAATTAATTTATTTCTTGATTAGAAATTAATTCCTAGAGATCAATTACTGTCAAGTGAAAGACGGTAGTGGTGGGAGTGCACTCACTGCTGCGGTGGGCTTGATGCGCCGTGGCTTGTTCTTGCCACTCCAAGCCAATTTGTTTCCCAATCGGCTGGCCGCATCACCCCAAACAGTCCATTTGCATACTGACTAGAAGCCTGTGATCACGCTTCTTTCTAAGCACACTCTTCATGCCAGTCAGATGTTTTGCTTAGATATTACTCTTAATTTAAAAAATTAATTACTCTACATCCTTTGGTGGTAGGCATGCGAGGTGATATGCCTTTTGCCAACAATGCCGCCCATCGTGCTAGTTTTAATTAATCTCTAGCCAGACATGTGCCTCAAGTGAGGGTGATTGTAAAATGGTGAGCACTGTTTGACAACTTCTCACTATTTCACGGTCCTGTGACTTCTATTGAGTGAGATTCACTGCCACTATTCAGCTTGAGTTCGATTAATATCGAATCTAAATCAAATATTGCTAGGCTCTTATCAGCACTCGAGCCACTTCGCAGAGCTTCGTTGTGCCAAAACATGTGTTGGTACGGACTAGTGTTCCCAGTGGACCTTGAATTAAATGGCCTGGTGCCTGTTTTCTAGCTCATATACAAGTTATCATATGAATGGTGCCTTGATGCGAGCTTTGATTTCGATCATCTAGAAAGAATTGGAATTAAAGATGGGAATTCTTTATAACCGGGACAGGACACATTGCTGCTTCAATGGCCTTACAAGTCAATATTTGATGTTTGCATTCTCCGTTTTCTTATTTCTTTAACTTATGCAACACTTGGAAAACTAGTTCATTGATTGGTATTTGTTTTGCCCGTTCAATGCGTTTAGCTTACTGTTCCCTCTCTTCCAATAGTATTTCATCGTCATCTCGAGTCGATTCAGGGTTACTGCTAAATAAGTCATGAGCGTACCTTGCATAGTAACGTTTCTTAATTTTGTTTTTGCAATACAAAAATGAGGAAATTTTCGATTCAATTTGCATTTAAATTGAACAATGATGAAAAGATTATTCTCTTGATGAAGCGAGTGCATAGAGCAAAGGGTTTGATTGGGCGGAGAGGGACTGAACTAAGCAGTCCGATTTTAATCGTACCCGATGACGAATGACACAAGCGTTCTAAAAGAGACTGCCAATCACCGATTTGGGCAACGTGTCGTCACTGCACCAATTTAAGAATGAGCGGAACACAGAGTGTCAAAGTGGACAAGCTTGACGGTCAGTTGTTCTTGCGCACCGCCCATCTGGTGCGCACACAGCGTGTAGTGATAGGTGACAAATCAATTGAAGTGTCATCAACCAGAGACTCTAGTCAGTTCTGTGCCTTAACACCGCTGACTAACTAAACACTATCAAACTCACTATGCTCTCAGCACTATTGATATGTCTTACTGGTCTCTTCTATTGGAATGGCAATCTGTCATCGATCAATCTTAATCGTTCCAGCACTACGGCAATTTAGCAATAGTTTTGCACACAAACATGCATTGCTATAATTACAGAATGAGGTACGCAAATAGGCACTGCTCGTTGTGTATAAACTAGCTTTGTCAAGTAACATAACACTATTCCAAACTATATATTTCAAATTGAAGGAATTGAAGTTGGTGTTAGTCATATCAAAAGCTAATTAGCAAAACATTCTCATTTAACCGATAAATTTTAACTTAAGATAAATCTGGTAACCAATTGAACCTGAGTTAAAATGTCATTTTCAGCAGCGCAGTGAGTGACCGGTAGGTCTTGTAAAGCTAAGTACTGTTGATCGAAGGCACCCAATTCTTGATTAATGGATGCCGAGAAAAAAGCAGAGTGACGGGGAGAGGAAATGGTTTCCTAATGATGGTTGGTGTAGTGCCTCTGGCCCGTGACCAGTGAAGTCGATGCCTAGAGATGTCGGCACCTAGTCAGTGGAATTAGAGTGTAGCACGCAGACCAGTGCGACCACAAGGGAGAGAGGTGCACCTCATGAACAGCAAGCGAGGCGCAACCACCACCATCACCAAGGCAAGAATTGACCTATCACTGGGTTTGTTGGGTCGATTAGCAAGCAAGTCTAATGTGGTGCACGCACTGGTGGATCCATCTGACCCAGCAGCAACAACTACCTCGCACGAGGGCGACTCGAGTCGCGCGCGCTACCATTCACAAATGGCTATTGGCAGAAGCAATGGAGCAGTACTGCTCAGCACTGGTCGTGTTTGCCAGCGAGCAGAATAATTTATTGGTGCTTTGTAGCCAACTAGAGGCCAATCTGGTAAGAAGCAGTGGTGACCAGTAAATGCAATCGCACTTGCGCCCGTGCAAAGCACGTCTAGAGCGAAGCTTGTATGATTTAATTTTGATCGCTCTCTGTCCGCTACTTTGGTAATGGTTTTATAGCATCTCTGCACCCACCACCGATGGTTGTCATTACGCGCGCGCCCTCGTTGTCTCTGGTCTCCCCGGCCCAATTTCAATATTAAAAAAAATATTTCTTTAACTGAGCAAATTATTGACAGAAAGAGGCCAAAGAGAATAGAATATGGCTCAATAAAGGGAAAACAAATTATAATCAAATAATAATTCTATCAATGGAAACTCATAATGACACTACAAGACTGAATCACAAAGTGACTCGGCGTGGTTCAGATGGATATTATTTTGGCTGAAGCTTTGCTACGCAATTCAAACTGCTGGTCACACAACTTGTAGCACACGAGAGGCTTAGTTCGGAACTTTTAAGCTTTTCTATTGAATTAGACCAAATGGCTAGTGATAGGCAACTGAAATACTGGGCAAACGATGACATAATCATAAAACATTAATGTTGGCCTAAGGTCCGTCTGTTGGGTGGGTTGCGCGTCAGTACATTGAAAGTGGTACATTAGTGGCCATTGATGACAGTGGCTCGATCAGGCGCGCAGAGTTGACCTGTCGAGCAGTGCGTACCGGATCGAGATGTGATTAACATCTTCCCAAGCGGGTCGAGTCGGATGGAGAGAGCCGGTCTCGAGTAGCAAGTGTGCCCTGCGTTTCCAGTGGTCTAGCAACAATGTGGACGGTGAGCGACAAGATCTGGGGTGTATTGTGAATTACACTCGGCTAGCACTCTTACAATGAAGTTACCAACTCGGTCCATTATTGTCCTTTATCGTTATTATCTGAAATAATATTTTTATTGCATTACTCTATCATTTACTTCTTGCATTTGACTGGGTTCTTATTAACTTGTATCAACTGTCTGACTTGTCGTTTTAGTGCCAACTCCGTTTTGGCTGCACTGATTCAGCTAATCTGCCAAGAGCTGATTTTTGCGGTGGAGCGAGCTAAGTCTCGATTCGCGCCACTGGCACCCCATTTACGGGAATAATTTTTAATATATATGCAGACTGCGCAAACCTAATTGACGGACTCCACCATTGACCAGCTCGAGTTACACATTGATTGCGGCACCCAACTGCGACACTCAAGTTTCTAAATGGTTCTTTGATTGTACTGGTCACTTGGCCAAATTTGAAATTCATTAACCCAATAGCAGCATTTAACCGCCTCGTTTAAATTCCTTTGGACCGGTGGCAATGATGCACTGTGGAAATGACAGGCAGACCGAGAATGGGTCTGTGAGAAGCCAGATGGGCTAATTGCGAGCACTAATGTGCCTGCGAGCTGGCCCGTTGGCGTTGACTGTGACACTTAAAGTGAATACCATCAAGCCACAAGACGATTATTTCCACACTAGAAACTGACACTGCCCATTAGTGAGCTTGCTTGGTTACTATCGCGGGATG
This sequence comes from Rhinocypha anisoptera, assembly GCA_011762765.2. NCBI lineage: Eukaryota > Metazoa > Arthropoda > Insecta > Odonata > Chlorocyphidae > Rhinocypha > Rhinocypha anisoptera. The sequence goes on from WURS02006356.1 coordinate 40,485, forward strand.
TGATTGCGGTCTCGGCTCTTGTCTTGGGCTTTGTCTTCAACCAAAATGAAAAGCTGCTAATTGCTCACTCTGCATTCAGCTGAGAGAACTGCGTTTTTAAACAGCACCTTCTCTCATTCGTTGTCATTTCAAGTCATTATTTCTAGCTAAACTGACAAAATTCAACTGCAGGCATGGCTTTATAGTTCAATGAGATCTAGAAAACTTTTAATTACAATTGATTTTAGCTAGCATCTTGCTAGCATATCGATTGGCCAGATTGGATAAGAGCCGATAACTCTAGGGTTCAGCTGGTAAACTTTGTTTGCCTTTTACAATTTTCTCCGTTAGCTTTGCAACGTCTGTAGCCAAAAGTGGTGAGTGACTTCGAAGCAGGGATCTGTCGAGTTGGCTGTCGGCCCTTTATCAGCATCGATTAATTCAAAAATAAAGCAGACACCATCGACAGAAGCAGGAAAATAAAAGGAAGGCGAGTGCAAACAAATGTGGAATCATCTGGGAATTTGGCTAGGGATAAGTTTGGCCAAATCAAAATAGCACACTCGCCTGCCTGCATATCGTGAATAAGACCAAGCGAGATGTCAGAGTGGAGACGTGCCAGTGCTGGCCAGCGCGCCTGGTGGCCAACTTCACCGCCAAACGCTGCTTGGCAGGGCAGCAGCTTGTGGAGAGGAGTCGTCAACTTGTGACCAATGGCTCACCATCCTAACTATTAATGATCGAAATGCAATAAAAACCAAACCTACCAACTCGGCCACCACTCGAACTCGGCTGGGACGACACCAGTCGGCAGTGGACCACCACGGACTCCAATAACGCCAACGGTGAAAGCGGGCCTCACTATGTCCAAGTTGACAGTTGCCAATGAGCTATTGATCCAACACACATGGCCTTTCTGAGCTAACTTTACTTTCACTTATTATTAGTTTGCTTTCTATTTTAGCAACTCATCCACAATGTCCTGAACAGTCTACATCAATTGAACAAAAGAGTGTGGTTCTGCATACTGTACGCAGTTTATTGTTTAAAAACGTATATATTTATATGTCTATCGCTATCGTTTTATTGCTTTATTGGCAAACATTAATTTTATTCTATAAAAATAAACTTAAATAAATATGATTACTAAAGTTAATAATTTATAACCAAACATGTAAAAAATCGAAAATTATTTGAGAAAATTAGATATTTTAAAATCAAAACAAGTTGTTTTGTACCAAGCCGTGATTGGTTGTTTGTGTTATTGAGTAATCTAATCTTTGTTTGCAGATGTTCGGGTCAAAGTCAATGTTCAGTGGCTGCTTCAAGTTATATCTTTGGTGACCCATGTCCTACCACTTCGAAATACTTAGAAGTACATTACCGTTGCTCGTCAGGTATGTGTCTCGTGCTATTAGTTTTATTGCTGTCAATTTCAAGCAGCAATAGCAAACTTTACTTTTTGAGTGTTCTAATCTAATCATTACTCGCATACATCACATGAGTTTTCACCAATCACTTGCTGCAATTTGATCTTGATTGCTTTTGCAGTTATTCTATATTGAAGAAGTTGTTTGGTCGCGATCACATTTAATTTATTATGGCTGTCATAATCACTTTATCGGGTTGGCTCTGGCCTCTAATCTAGTTAGCACTAGCAAGCGATTTGCAGCGGCTTTGCATGGGACTGGTGATACCTTGATCAATAATGGATAGCACAAAGGTTCTAGCAACGATGGCAGCTCAACCAATTGAATAATTGATTAATGTCCACACTTCCAGATCGCGTTCATATTTGCTTCTACTGTTTATTCATTGAATTTTTAATATTGATGATGATCATGATCATGGTCAGGCTAGCAATATCATTTAAGCAGCTTCAAACAAGCTGGATTAGTGAGAGTTGTATACGAGCACAGCATATATCAATTTTGATTATCAATCGATGGCACTCGCCATTACTTTACAATGTTTGAGTCGAAATGAGTTGTTATTCTTAATAACTATTAATCATTTAGATTCTTTATCTAATTTAATTTGCCCAAGTGACCACATTTGGTTTCCTGTAAGAACAATAGGATACAGAACAAACCCAATCATAACAAGAAACATTAAACTGAATCAAGAGTAAAATTTGAAACCAATTTAAGTACAGATTGTTCTACGCTATTCACATATGCAATGCGCATATGCACCACATCCATCACATATATTCTCTACAGATTAGAATAAATAAATAATATAATTAAATTATTCGAAAGCATTAGAATGGCGAGGAAAAGAAAAAGGCGTTGAATGGCCTCGGTAGCCACATTGCTAAGACGAACCACGACGTCAAGCATCGAGTCAACAGTAAAGTCATTCATTCTGCGTCTGGCATCACTGTTGCAACTGACAATTGAACAATTTCCGTTTTTAAGAAAAACTCAAGTTGCAACTCGCTTCACTAAAGCGAAAGCACGCCAAGTAAATATGGCTGTGTTCATTTCTTTACATATCCGGAGATTGGTGGGTTAGCATTGAAGCTGCCGAGTGGTATTGCAGGGTGAGCAATCTAGCACAAGTTTGCTACTGACTCGAACTTGCCAAAGCCCTCGAGCTAGGACAAACTCAAATTTTAAATTAAACTATTCTTTACTGCTACCAATCACAGTAATTGAGAATAAGCAATAAAATCAAGCGGGTGCACAAGTAATATAAAATCTTCTATACTAAACTTCTATACTCTCAAATACTTCATGGAGGTTGATTAACTAGCGGTATTGCAACAGGACACATGTAATGAGAATTGTCTTATAATTTCTAGAAAAGTCTCACTGATGTTTTAATTAACCGATTGTCAGAAAGCGACCATCATGGCAATTCGATTTCGAGTTGGTAGAGAAAGAGAGTGGCTCTGACTGAGACTCTGGTGCCAGAGACTATTAGCATTGGAGCAGCAGTGGCGCGTGCAGCGACACTTGATTAGGTCGCCATGCTAGATGGCACCGAGAAAGTATTAACATTATTCTTTTTCTCGTTCTTATTGTTCCTCGATGCTTGGTGACGCGCTCTAATCTGTTTAGGTAAGTGTTCGTATAAATCACATGCAATCGAATCAAATTTTTTATCCCACTAACGACTTGATCCTCTCTTGCTTCGAAAGCTTTGGAAATCAATTCCAATCGAAACTTGACTAAATCTGCAGTTCCACTCGATAATGGAAAGCTTGGTGATAATGGTGGTGAGAGTAGCAGTGAAAGAATTGCATCCAACAAGCTTGGAAAGGAGTTAATTTCTCTAGAGAACTCATTACAAAGATCTGAAATCGGCACGGCGAACCACTCAAGCATGGATCTTACAGCGAGAACAAATAGATCTTTTGCCGTGCCTCCGAGTGACTTAAATCAAGATATATCACATTCAAAAATATGCGACCAACAAGAGGGTAGTTGGTTGTGTGCCCAGCGCGTTTCGCCATCTTCGCAACCCCAAGTGCCAGTGCAGTCTGACCCAAGGTCGTCACTGACAACTCAAGCAGTGGACTCAATCGCCACACCTGCGCCAAGTGATATGTCTCGGGTGCATCTACCAGAAGACCATGCTTCAGCTAGCCACGTTGCAAGCAGCAATGGTCAGTGGAGTGGAGATGAGCAGCGGAACGTGTCAGCAACATGCGAGTCCATTATTTATCGTGACATGCTCTGGCCTCGCACCGCAGTGGGTTCTACCGCAACACTGCCTTGTGCCAACGGTAAGCATGGCATCAGTGGTGGCATCACCCACCAAGCATTGAGCCACCACACCATCTTGGCAACTACGTGCGCGCCACTGCCAACCGCGATACGCTCAATATGACTGCAAATATTAGATTATAAAACAATACAAATAGTAATGGATAGATAAATTGTTTAATTAAATTACAGGCAAGGCAGAGTGGCGATGTACTGCCGACAGGAGCGAGAGTGGTGAGTTGAATTTGGCCGCGTGGAGCGATCTACCAGACCTCTCACAGTGCGGCTCACGTCTGCTGCTTGGTCTGTTCGCGTTCCAAGTAAGCGATCACTTCTAAGTAGACCCAGACAAGTTTAGTGTACCATCATAGAATTGCCGCAATGGATTTGATTAATTTTAAATTTTAGTCTAGCATTTTAGCCTAGTATATAATTGCGGTCTAATTCATTAATTATTGTCTGTGTGCTTGGTGGCAGGAGGCAAACAGTTTTCGAAGCGACATGTGGAAATCCATTTTGTACATGGTGCAGCAACGCTCACTCTACGGTGCTGACCTGCTGCAGTTGGTCGCGCTGCTTGAAGCCTCTTTGCAGGGTGCATTTGATCAGACCACTGGAATTCAGGTGGTAAATCACAGCCACCAGCCTCTAGCTAATTTTGATGTAAGTGACAGTTTGGTGGAAAATTCAATTATACTCAACCCTATTGCCGCTTGGTTATCATCTTAGCAGCTGGTCTTTGAAATTGTATCGATAATGTTGAGCAAGGAAAGTGAACCTAGCTGGCTTGATCTACCCTCAACGAAACGAGAATTGGCAGCGTTGAACTTAATGCATGTAGTTAGCAAGTTCACTGTGCTCTATTGTCTCGATAGACGGCACTACAGCAACGAGAAGGAAACGATCGGGCAATCGACTCACCTGAGTAAGTTGCCATCGCCCTAGTGCACTCCATTTCGATTTTGCTATTTAATTTCATTATCTTTCCTTTACTAGTCGCTTCGTGCTTTTCTATTCCAAAGCTATTGCATGAATTTCAATCAAGCTGGCAGACAAAACAAAATATCTCAAGTGAATTTAAATTAAAACTTCTTCCAAGCTCTACGTCGGATGCTTTAAGTCAAGTGCAAGTCTATATGACATTGAGTGTCTCTAATTTGCAGACTGTACTCGACGGTAACTAACCAAGATTGCCTATCTCTTAAGTGTCATATTATTATTTGGGTATTTATAGAAAACACATATTTTGCTGTTCTTCTACCTGCTTCACTCGACCGTTATTTTCGATTAGCCAACCTTGATCCAAGTCAGGTATCATTGCAACTTTGGGACAACCTCAAGCACGCGGTCCGCTTTGAGCCTGCACCGAGTGAACAAGCCATTAACGCTCCATTGGTGCGTTTGCTTCACTTTAACGATCAACAAATCTTGGATAGTCCCAAAGATAGCAACTTGCTTTCCTCATTTGAGGTTGTACTTCGACATTTCCAAAGTGGAACTTCGCTGCGACATCAATGTGTTCACTGGGATGACAAGCTCAAGTGAGTGTCAATGGTCTTGTTTGTCCCTGGCTCAACTGACTGATTCAATTAGCAAATGGTCAAAGGAACGCTGCACTACGGTTCAAAGCAACGAGACACATTCCACTTGCAGATGTCCTCCGGTATCCATCTGCACAGTGGTTGCCACTGAGCACTCGGCAAACAACTGGAACGTATGTTTATCTTGTCATTAGCAATTTGAGACAACACTGAGCCTGAAAGAGCAACACAACAGAGCAGCTAGCAAACCTCACATTCTACAATAGTCTAGGTGTCTCTGACAAATAACATTAATGCCTGATTCTTCTCTAATCTAGCTGCGTCTTGGAAAACTTTCGTTACGCGATCTTGCCAGTTACAGTAACTCGTTATCACTGGCACTGGTGGTTTATATGTGGATTGGATTGCTTCTCATCAGGTGAGTCATAGTGAATGGTACAGTAAAATTCACTGATAGAGTCACTTTTCTTTCTTGGTGAACTTGCCCGACAGATGTCACGACGGTTATTTTCATCAATCCAATTTTTCTCTACTTCTGCTGTTATGTTTGCTTCGCACTTCAGTCGAACTGTGCCTGATTGCAAGTCTTCTCTGGCCCGAACCCTTGGGTCGAGCTTGCAGATCGTTTATCTTTGCAGTGGTGTACCAATTGCAAGTGATCGCATCACTGTTCTCTGTCTTTCTTTTTCAAAATGTGATTTTAGTCGTGTTGGCAAACAAGATTTACTTGACTAAAAATTATCGCAATAGTTTACACGCGATCAGACGATCAAGACAAATTCAGATAATGATCTCATTTGCTAGTCCTCTGATCGAGTTAACTTTGCTCTTTGTGGCTTCCAAAGGCTACGCTTGTTGGCCACATTTCGCACACTCGCAAATAGTTGACGCGCTCTTCGTTACTTCGCCTATCCTACAACTGGCAATAGTAAGACACGATCGTTCGACATGCTTACTCTTTACCAATTCATTGTTTTTTCTCTCTAATTAATAGGTTCTAATGGTTGGCATAATGTATTTGCATTGTTCCCAGAGGATCTTCTCCAATTACAACTATCCCTCTACTGAATGCTGTGAGGGAAACTCGTCAATGATGGAGAAGTACGTCAAGTCGCTCTATTTTGCAAGGTATGTCGCACCGTTGAGTGCTATGTGGCAATGACACATCCAACTAATCATGTGCTCATGTTGGTGCAGGTGCAAGCACAGTCTAATGTGGAGTAGTGTGGCTCTACTAGATGTATTTGCAGTGGTGGGTTGCCTCTGCTGTTCCTTCCTTTGGCGCCATGCATCATACGCCTTAGTTGGTTTTGACGTATGCTTATCGCTAGTATTTCTCTTGTTCGTGCGTGCAAAGCACGCGTCGGCTCTGATAGCCAAGTGCAATCAATCAAAGTCTGATCACTGCCACTCAAGCAAGGAATTGTCGTCACTCACCTCGATTCGTGACAATTCGATCAGCATTCTTTCCGACTCGAGCAAAGCCTTTCTCACACTGCCTGGTCAAGTGTCACTGACCAAAATGCTAGATTCGCCAAAAATATATCCATCTTCACATCAATCATCGACATATGGCCGCAACTCAAGTCTATCATCACATCTCTATGAGTCGCCTAAGCATCTCTTCAACTATGGTCATCGTTTTTACAGTCGCGATTGCTCAACGCCCAGTGGTCCCCTTTCACCTGTCATGTTAGTAGCAGGTGTGCCAAGATCGGTGGCCACGCTCCACTCTGGTGGTAAGTGGTCATTCGATTGTTTCCATTTTGTACTAATTCTCACGTTGTCAAGCTTCTACAGGCATTGCCTTTTCTTCAAGAGCTCAAATGCAAACTATTCACGGCTATGGAACCCACTTTGGACTTGACTGCCACAATCCATTTATATCCTGATCTCTGGTTGTCCTTTGCTTCCACATTATTGTCATCATAGAAAACATTAAAAATATTTTTTTATTATTAAATTTGTTTCTATAGTTTTGAATAGAGCAGTATTTAACAAATATAATAATTATATTTATAAATCATGAAATTTTACATGTGGCAGAATTATTGACGTCTTTCATGATGGGAAACTGTTCATCTAGTTGTTTGTATGTTGAAAGATTAGACTAGATGTAATCACCTCTCACAACGCTCTTACCGTTGAGCATTTGAGAGAGAATCGAATCCGCCGATTCGGACGTGGTTGTAAAGATGAGTTCCTTGAGAATATCGACCGGAATGAATCTTCGTCTCTGTTTCTCAGCAATATCGATCAGCTTTTTAATGTTGTCCTAGAATGCATGGATTAGTTAGACAAGGCCATATAGTGGTCTAGTGTCATTACAATTCGCTGGTGCATTCGAGCTTGCTGTTTTTTCATCAACAGCAACTCCACAATAATGCTTTGTTTGTTGGGATCAATCACGCGTCCATTCATCTTGAATCCGTTCATTAGTTCTAAGCCATGTTTTGCCAACTCTTCTTGCAGCATCTGCTTGCCTGTTTCTTCTCCAGAGTTAATGTTTTTTGGCATGGAATAACCGGACTTAAGCAGCTGCCGGCCCCAGATTTCAATGTTTAATATTCCATCTTTTAAGTAGTCAATCAGTGGTTGAGTTACATGAGAAAATTGAAAAATTTTTCTAAAATTAAAATTTGGATTTACTGGAACTGAAACTTTCTCAGAGATTGTGGGTTGCTGATCAACAAACATAAGAAACTTGGTATATATATCCTAAATAATAAAATTGTAATGGAGATTGTAGCCAAAATAAGAAAAAACTAACCGTATACTTGCTAGGAAGGCCACGGCATCCTAGTACTTTGACAATGAAGTTGAGTTGCTTTCCCAACAGTTCTTGTGGACTCTCCACGTACACGTTGTCTTGCTCTTCATACTCGTTGCCTGAGTCGTTGCATGGTATTACTTCTACATTGATGATGCCAATCTCTTGACCTGTGAAATCATTGATCGAGAGATGTTCTTTGACCTCGATCATATAAGCGAGTGGTTGCAGGTAAAGCTGTGAGGTTCCAATTAAACATTCCGTCTGTAAATCTTCCATGAATGGATCTTGATCCTATCAAGAAATGCATTGCAGTAAAGCACGCATTGAGAAGAAGCCAAGTGCCACTTACAAAAGGCAAATCCCACTCTTCTTCTCCTGTCTCATAATTGTGGTACATCTCCTTCATCAAATAAATTCGATCAAAGAACTTCTCTTTGGTCCACTCGAACTCTTGTCCCGTATTCGAATTTATCACTTTAACGTAAGGCTTGTTGAGTAGAAAGTAGAAAGTTTGTGTTACCCAATTGATCCAATTATGCAAAGTTACCTCTGGTTTGCGTCCGATCTTGCCCAAAAACAAGGGAGACACAAGGATAATGTCAAAGTGTGTCATTTTCTCCAATTCTTCGCTAATTGCATTGGCCTCTTCTACCCCGGGAATCAACTCGAGCAATTCCTTATTTAATAAAGCTTGCTCAATTGACTGGTCATCATTGTTGAAATTGTAACCGGCTTTTGAAGCTATTTCCTCTTGTGCTAGCTCAAATGTGACATTAATCAAATTCTTGTGTTCTAAATCAAGGGGATTTTTGAACACAAACAGCTGAGATGTACCAAACAGTAGTCTACAAGAAAACAAGTAATAAGTTGGTAGTTTCCCAACTGCAAAAATGCTACCTATCATTGTGAGTGAGATTGACTTTGTGAGTGACCAGATCTCCGTTGAGCAGAATGCGACAGTCTTCTCCACAACGTTCCAAAATTATCTTGTTGTTATCGGTTCGGTTAATCACAGCGTGATGTTCCTGGATCAAAGGACCCATCATTTGGAAAGCGCAATCTTCACTCTTGCCTACTAAATTGCTTCCCGGCTTAATAATGAAGATAATTTTATCAATGAGCTGCTCGTCAAAATTAAGATTAGACAAGTAAGGGTTTGTTTCCTTCTCTTTCTCCAGCAGCTTGCGTCGTCCTTCTTCCTGCTGCATCTGTAACTGTTCCTCTTTGCCCTTGCGCAATCTGTCTTCATATGACTGGCGAAGTTCACTCATTTTGCGCTCGTTCTCGTGCATGATGGCTTCAATCTCCTCTTCCAACCTCGCCTTGTTGTTGTCTGTAAATAATTCTACAATTACTCAACAGAAAATCCAAGTTGATTTTAACATTGTACCATAGTAAACTATTCCAGGTGCAGGCGTCGTTGTTTCTTTTTCCAATAACTTTTTTAATTTTTCATTTTCCTCTTTTAAATCTCGAACAATCTTTTCGGTAGGATCTATGTTGATTTTAGCATAATTTTGAATCTGCTTTGCACGATCAGCTACAATAAACAAGAAATAATGTTAAGCGTGGTAAAGCATGAGCAAGTGAGTCTTACCGTAACGCAAAGTGGAGAGAGTTTCGTCATAGTTAATGTCAGCTGGACTAATATTAGCGATCATGGCAGTTTTGCTGTTGCCACCAAGTGCGTTCATAAGTAGTCGAGTTAAAACCGACTCGCGATAAGGCACTTTCACGTGGCGTCCCTGTGCCTTCTCTGCCAGTGCGTGGATACAGTTGCCAAGACACGAGAGGGATTGGTTGATGGCGACACTTTCCTTGAAGCGTTCCCCGCTCACCGAATTACGTCCACCGCCAAGGTCACTAAGGCGCTCACTGAAAAGCATTGCCAATCACACCAAATTTCATTTCACTTTCTCACATTCTTACCTGCCGGCCAAATCCACTAGATTTATGGTAGACATCTTGGTTTCCTCTCTGCCCTCCAAGTTGAGTGCTCTCTGTTTCACGTTGATCGTAATGATCATGTGCGAACGAGAAGATGTCTCGTTCATGTTAGTGGCCGAAATACTACGATTAGTTACTCCTTGTTCAATCTTCTCGTAAATCTCGTCATACGAAGTAACCAAAAATCTCTGCAAACCTTCAGCTAAAGAAAAAAGTTAAAAGTAGTTAACAAAGAAAGAAATGAGTAGAACATAATGATAAAATGAACTAACCAAAAAATCCTTTCGTCGGATGCTCTCTAATTTTGAGTCCTTTCTTCTTATTACCAGTACTAAAATTGACATCTAGTAAATCACGGACTATCTCGGAATAAAGTTCCAACATGGAAAGGCTAACTTCCGTAACTATGTTCAAGTCTTTGCGGTTTTCAATAGTGTTGAAAAGCTCTTCGCACACCCTTGGAACAATTCCTTTGTTGGCACCATAACCCACCATCGAAAACGACTTGCCTTAAAGATATTAAAATTAAAACATTAGATTTATTAGACAACATCTTTGCATTAATTAGATTTAAAGTATTATAAGTGCGAATTAAACAAAAGGCATTGTAATACGTGCAAATTATTGTATCTTAAAGAATGAAAATTAATGCTGCAAAGTGTTACTGTGCTTCAAGAGCGGAAGCTTTCATAACAAAATTGCAACAAAGCAAATAACTAAATTTATTTAAGTTCTATTACAACTAAGTGATCTGAACTTGATACTCAAAATTACGAAGCTGGCATTGATAGCATAACCATGAAAATGAGTCTTACCCGAGCCGGTCTGTCCGTAGGCAAACAACGAGACATTGTACCCCTTCCATGCATTGTTAATAAGTGGTCCTGCCAAACTATTAAAAATAGTTCGCTGCCAACAAGTTGATTAGCTAATTTATTAAAAAATCTTAACTTACCTGATCTGCGTAGATTTTACCGTTTGCGTGAGCAGGTTCAGAAACAAGAAGACCGTTGTTAGCTTCCGAAAATCCATCGAATGACCAATAAATGCGATCAAATGTAAAGCGTTTTTGGTTGTCACTGTCCTCTGGATGGTTTAAAAGAAGACTGTTGTCACCTAGAAGTGTAACTATCTGTTTGGCAGAACGCTTCCTTTCGCGCTGATTGTGTTACAAATAAGACAATAACAGTTAAGGAATCATATCAATTTAATTTTTATTAGTCAAGCTACAAACTACAATCACCAGTTTGATTTGTTTGAAAAGGATATGAATGGTCTGACACGAATAGCCACAAACACATTTTCGGTTTCTTTATCGTTCATCTTAGAACCTAAGTTATTAACTATAGCGTTATTTTCAAATTATTAATATTCACCGTGTTTGTTGTGTTGTTCTAGTTATGCGTAGATGATTTAGCGCCAAACATGCCTGCTTTGTGGACTAGTGGATCGAAGAGTGAGCTTCTATGGAAACCAACTTGGAGAACACAACATTCAAAGTCAAGTGCAAGTAGTGTTGACTTGTGAGGTAAGGAGAAACTTGGAGTGTGGCTAGCAACTGGGCACCAACTAGTATTGCCTTGAATGTGCGAATCGCATCGATGGAGCGTGCACCGAGTCGTGCGGGCAGTGCCCAGTGATCACAATGGCGATGGTCAGTGGTAAGCTCACCGGTAACTAAAGGTTCATTGCACCATTTGCCTGCAAACCACTGCTAGCTTTCATTATTTATTTATGCTCGCTACCAATCTATTATTAATTAGCCTGATTGATAAATTATGTCATTACTTTTGTCTCAGTGTGCAAGAGTAGAAACCCACAAGCTAATTGTTTTCCACTACTCCAATTTCCAACTTCTGGTTTGTAGGCAGATAACGTTTTATTGGACACACAAATAGTGGGCATTATATACAAAAAGGCCATATTGTGTGGTATCACAGTGAGGCAGTGTTGGCAGAAGACACCACGAGAAGAACCAAGAGTGGTGACGTGAACAACTTGCGTAGCAGAATCATGTGTGACTTGCGCCCGCAGCACGACAACCACCATCGATCCAACTCGGAGACCATTCGTCACGGAATGTGGAACTCGCGAAAACGCAGACTTTACCATATCAATTTTGCCTTTTTTAATAGCTCGATCGGTAAGGTAACCTCTTTTTCACTTCGTGTTGACTCATTCTTTTTTTCGTGCTTTCTTAGTTTACGCTTGTTATCCAATCATTATCTGGAAATGCTATCGTTCTTTCATGCCAGTATATTAAGACCCATATGTTATACTTCAAGTACCCACAGAAACTATATTAGCGCCCCCATCATTGCTGTTGTAGAAAAAGGTTGGAATCAAATCCGGCGGACCCTTGTTAATGCTGTACATATCGAGGCCAAGCACTTCCATACTGTTGCTTTCCTTAGAGCTGTATTGGGTGAGCAAGTTGTTGTAATACTCGCTACAGATGGCATCGTTAGTCTCAGTGTACACAGTCTGAATGCCGAGCTGGTCGAGAGGGTAGGACTGACCCGCTTCCGTCTCGTTGTACTCTTCACTCTGCAAGGCACTACCACCAATCGAACGAGCAAAAGACTTGTGAAGTATCCGTTGACAGAAGCGAGACATATAGGTGATCGCGATCACTATCACAAGAAGTGTCATTGCAAGAAAGCCACACAAACTGAGCATTATAACTTTGATATGATTTAGTGAAGTTGAAGAAAATAATAAACTCGACTCGGTTACGTTGCTGTCGACATATTTCTCTGCTTTTCGCAACGTTTGAGCACTGATCCACATTTGCTCGCTGGTTCCTTTTGAATTGCGCGCATAAACCTTAATTTTGTAAACACTTGCTTCAACTAAATTGTCAATTTGAAAATTAAAAAATGTAAAGGCATTTTGTGGTGATTTTTCTATTTTATAAAAGCTCATTAATAAATAATGTTGAAATCATTCAAATATATACCTGAATGAGCATGTTGATGACTTGCTATTGACATGGCTGGATTGAGTGAGATATTTCGAAGAAGCCTGCCGTGCTTATCGTAAACTTCGGCTATATAAAAAGTAGTTGGATGAACAAAAATCGTTTGTGTTCTCTTCGAAGTCAATTGAGCCTCAGACAAAGTCGATAACTCATTGCTCGTATACTTCTCGCTTGTGCATCTTATTGTTAATTCGCTGATACTTTGGTTTTGTAGTTGACAAAAAAATGGAAAATTGGGAGGACCTGTTTCAGTAGATAGCACCAAATTTTACATTATTATGATCGATTTTTAAGTATCCGACAAGTAATACCTGAATCGATTATGTGATATTTGCATGGAGTTTGCTGTAAGCCAACATTATTTTTGGCTGTGCACTCTATCGTGCCATAGTGTTGAGTGGAGTTAGGCTTATAATGCAACTTTGAACTGATAACACAAATCATATATGCTATAGCACAATCAACTAAATCAGAATATATAGTAAGGGATTACCTAAAATTGTTGAAATAGTGCGTGGTCAAGTCCAATTCTTTTTCAAATTTCCACTGGAATGAGATGGGAGGGGGATTGGAGTCAACCTCACATAGCAGATCAGTAGACTCAAACAGAGACAATCCATAAGCCAACCTAAGCAATCAAAAAGTTAACTAGGAGTTATCAAAGTGTAATGCAGAAAAGACTTACGTAGAAGCAAAAGTGCAGTAAGGCGCGTAACGAATATGAAGTCCAATAGCGTTGCTAGTAGCCACGCCATGTTGATTGCTTGCTTCGCACTGATACTTTCCTGACATATGTCGTCGGACATTTTGCAATACCAGCGAGTAGTTGCTTTGAATCACGCCTGGATTACATTGTTAGCACTCAGTTTGACTATCCTCTACATCTAATTAAGATTGATGCGCTTGCTCGCCTACCTTGTTTGGGCTCCAATATTTCATCATTAAACCTCCAGATGATTGGACTAGTTGGCATGGGATTTGCATCAATCAAGCAATCAAAGTAAATATCATTTCCTTCTTGCAGTGTTTGAAGCGACAGTGTTGAGGTTCCAAGTTGAAGGCTTAACTCGGGCACGTCTAACCGCAAAGTGCAATTATATCACAAAAATAGAATAAAGTTACAACCACAATGTATAGATAGCACCACAAATGCTTACATTCTACGTTGAGTACAAAGTGGTCGGCAATAGTCGAATTGGGTATTTTAGTATTCTCAGCAAAGCAGGATAAAATATGCCCATTGTGCTCACGCTTGATCGGCAAGCTGATGATCGATATCGTTTGCATATCACCTACGGCGACAGACATATTGACAGTATAGTGCCTCAGAGTTTGAATCAAACCTTTAAAAGTGGTGTCATAGCGAACTCCATCAAAAATCCAATACAATCTCGCTTTAGGCTTTGAACCAAAAGTGGCGCATTCAATTTTAGCTTCGCGCTCTGCCAACAAAACACCACTGATCTGTCTTATTTTCACTTCAAGTGGCTTGACTAAAAAATGAATTTAAATAGACATTGTCATAAATATGTGCCACAATAATGCATACGATTGAGATCAATGGTGATCGAAGCAGATGAAGCAATGGTGATGTTATTGTTAATCGCCTGGCATGTGAAGATAGACAGAAGGTGATGGCGAGCCAACGAATCTATCACCAGTTCATTGCAGGTCACTGTCACATCCCAAGCAGGTTAGTGGCAAGAACAAAATGAAACAATTATCAAGATAAACAACAATTGAGATAAATTATTATAATTATAAATGATACCTGTATTACTTCAATCAAACATTTTCGAATTCCCTCTTCTCTAATTTAACTATTAATTGTAAAATATCTCATCAAATCTTTCCTCTGACAAAGCAATGAAAGTGTAATAAATTTACATCTTCAAATTAGATTAACCTACCATCTTTGCTTTTGTATTCAAAAGTGTCGTCAATAATGGAGTAGTCCTTCCACCAAGTGAGAGTTGGTCTAGGCTTGCCTGTTAGTAACAGTAATTCAAGAGTTCATGGCAGATTCAATTTAAGATAGCATACCTCCGAGAGTAGTGCACACCAACACTAGCGAGTCACCCTCGTTGAAGGGTCCGATAAGACCTTTGAGTTGGTGGAGAGAAGTGCGCGAACCGTGCTTATAAGTGATGAGAGGTTCCTCGGGAGGCACTGTACAATTGATTAAGGATAGTGTCGATGTGAATCGCAAGATGGCATTACTCACCGACCACTTTGAGTTGAATCACTGTGTTGACTGTGCGAGCCTTTTTGAAGTCAACCCGACACCGATAGAGGCCTGCATCACTGATTAGCACAGGGTCCACTTGGAGAAATGCCGGTTGGTTGTGTTGGTTAAAGTAAACCCGGGCTGCGTGGCAAGTGAGTCATTGACACACACCAAACACCACTCATCAAGGGAATCATCACTCACCTGCCAATCCGGGAGACGTCACGATTCTCGCTTGTTCTAAAGGTTCTGTTTAATAAAAAGTAAAGAACGTAATCAAATGGACAAGTTTGCATAATTTGCCAATTGGGTACCTTTTCGCGCATCAATTGTGTAAATAGGTTCAAACTGAATTAATGAGTAACGAGTAAGTTGAATTATTTTGAGAAAAAAATCTGGAAGACTTACGTCGTCGTCTTTGTACCACAGGATTAGCACGACGTGGTCATCAATTGTCGGTGGAACTATGTTGCATGGCAGCGCAACCTGCGGTAAGCAGGAAGGGGCAAGTGATTTGGTGAACAATCGATTGGCAGGAAATTAGCATCCATCTAAGGGAAGCAGTTTGGCAACACTAGCACTAGCTGCAATCATCCGGCTGCAAAAGAGATACCGCTTGTGTGCGTGAATGCGATTTCTGGTACTACTATAACGGCTTCAATGCTACTAGTCACTCAGCACTTTGCAGCACAGGCACTTGCACTTAATTGCTAAATGATCAGGCACGCTTCACTGCTTACCTTTCCGCCATCGACAGCTGTGTAGAGGATGGAAGCTGCAACATAACACAGATCCGATCAGAAGCGACATTAAACTTAATCAAATGAGCAATTTTTATAAGTTAAGTTTAAAATGTCTGGCGCGCCAACCTAATTGCTTGTGACTTCTAATCTTTGGACCACTGAACCAGTGATGTATCACTGGAGAAACCAACGAAAGTATGTGCCGAGTGCTGCTGTCAGAGTCATTTGTATCGTTTTCGCGCATCGATGCAGTGAAATGACACTTTCATGAGCCCAGTCTCATCTTTATTGAATCTAGTAGTGGCTGGTAGCGTTTGCAATGCTTGTTTTGCCTCCCAAAGTGTCCACAAGATCTGCTGGCATTTTCAAAACAAACCGATACAGATTCTCTCCATCTTCAGGCTTTCTTGCTTCATACCGCAACCGGATCACTAAGTGACCCATTTCAACCGGTAGTGGAATTTCGAATTGCGCTCCACCCTCTCGGCTAATTGAATTTTCTTGGCCACTGATAGATTCCGGAGAAGCACTTCCACTTGCCTGATTGTCGTTAGCGGAATTCATCTCAATGCACAAAACGTTAGAAGCCAAATAACGTAATCTTAACTTTTGCTAGCTCTTTTCGCGACGATTGGTATTTTAAATTCGACTTAAGTATTTGTTGGTATTATTTTTCAATTGTTCTTAAAATCATTGTTACACCAAACATTACAGTGATGACAACAAATTGAACAAAGTTTTCAATTGTCAACAGTAATCTTCAATTCAAATTGTCTTATATTTTTTTTATATAACTCGATTAGGATGTGCAGCCAGATCAAAGGTTAGGGTGGTATTCAAATTTGATTAACACACTCGGTCAAGCGCAGACGACTAGGCTACAAGAGGCGTGTGAGTCTCTGCCTCTCTACTCGATTGCTCGCTCACTTGACCCATTCGCTATTTGTCGTGTTACTAGTCAGTGATACGTTAATTTTTAATTTATAATTAAATTACATTAGAATCAAATTAACCAGTGTGCTTGCTTGTTTTTCTTTGTTTTTGTTGGTGTAACGTGTCTGAATTAATTTAAAAAATAGTCCATGTTAAAGCTAATAGATATATGTCATCTTTCGTCTAGATTCAATTGTGTAACGAGTACTCGATGAATGTTTGCATGAGTTTGCATGCTGGCAAAATATTCGCTGCTATTAATTTATGTCTTGCAATTTATTAATAGTGCTAATTTTGAGATATTTCTGTAGCATGTGATGTAAAGTAATGCAGTAGGGACGTTTGGGATCGGGAAGGCCACTTGGGCTCAAGTGTTTCACTACTCGCCTGGCAGCGATTAGCCTCGCTGGCCAAGACGATGGCGCTCTATGGACACTGCACTGCACCATTATTAATTTGCCTTGATTCTCTCATTTGCTATCACGCTATGGCGCTACATTTAGAGCTAGTTACTAAAACTGTTAGTTTTTATCAATTTTAATAGGTTAGAATACTAACTGTAAATGGGAATATGAAGCAGAATTGACTAGATACACAATTGTGTAAGGACATTGTCCATGCTTAGAATCCGACTCACACGCGCATAATTGTTCTACTAGTGTACAATTTGTTGGCGCTTACGTGAGGGCCACATAAATTTCTTTGTTACACGTTGTTTGCCATTTGGGTGCTCTATTCGAATTACGCGTTTATTGTTATGGAAATATTTGCCCGACACATTGCTGGAATGGAGTGTGCCCGACCACTGTCACCGACTCACTGGCGATGTGTGCGGCCGGTGGCACGAGTTGGCAAGGCATTGATACCATGTGTTGTCTGGCTCGGGGCCCATTTGGAATGCCTCCTAGATAGCTCCTTTCAAGCCAGACACTAAAGTCGATAATTGGAACCGCTTGGCTTGTACTTGCGACATTCACAATTGTGCAAGTGATTTATTATTATTATATACATATATATATATATATTTTTTATCTATCATATTTAAGCCTTTCACTTGTAAGGTATGCATGTTTTATTTTATGAAAAATGTAGCTTCAGTTTCATTGTTAAAAATAAACAGAATATGGTATGAATTATGGTAGAGAAATGAAATTAGAATTTAAGCAAGATTTGTCCAACAATGCTACATTGTGCGAATTTGCTTCAGGAGGTTGCTTAACGGTAGTATAAAGTGAGAAAGGGTAATTTCCTGCGTTTCATCAAATGGCACAATTTTACATTTTGCAAAAATAACAATTTTGCAAACTATCTATCATTTGGTGCATTGTTTATGTGAATCACTACAGTCAAGCTCATCTTGTCGCCAGATGCTTAAGCTCGGATAGTGTTAACTCTTGTGAATAGAAGTTTAAAGTGTTTTCTACTGAGGCGATCGTTAGGTCAAATGGCAGGCAAGATGATGGTGTAGCAGCTAGAATTATGTCCGCCAACTGAGCATGTTCTAGAAAAAGATCACAGAAAAGAGGCAAGAAGCGAGGACGTGGAACCAGAGGTGCAATTGGTAAGTCGACCTAATGAAGGGATCGGCGGTGGTGCGCGTTTTGGAGAGGGTGCGCCTCTCAGGCCAATTTGCTATTCAAATCACATCTCTATCACTGCCTTCACTGGCTTAATTCATCTATTTAAACTATTGATAGCGTGATCCTTATTGTTGTTTGGTGGGGGCACAGACAAACAAGCAGCACTGGTGCCTGGTGGTGGCATCAGAATGGCTCGAGTGTCTAGGCAGATCACTCGAGTCGAGCCACACTGGTGCCACTCTACCACCACTCGCCACACTTCTTACGCTTTACGCTCGCGGTGTTTGCCACCAATTGCCTGCCATTATAACAATACATCTTCAAATCGAAGAAATCTATTAACTTTCCTTTTGTACCCACACGCGCGCATAGCACAGTGTGAATAGTACTAATTCAAAAATCGATTTCGGTTGAAAGAAAGCCTAACTCTGGCATTCTAAATAAAAAAATTTAAAGCGTAGTGTTGTTTGAACCAAAATACAATACATTCAACTACCATCGTTATAGCCTGTATGGGAGTCATTATCGTATATAATAATAATATAAGTATAAGAGTTCAATAATATGGAATTAATTTGTTGAGCTTTGTCGTCCGTCTTTGAGGTTGTCATTGACTCAAGTAACTCTCATCTGCCTGACTTATATTGTTTCTAATTTAGCTACCAATTTAATAATCAAGCTACCGCTAAGGTACATTTCATTTTTTACAAGCTTTGCATCAGCATAGTTTTGCCTATGCCCACAAATAACTAGTTAGTGTCAAGGTAATTTGCGGGCAAAGCACTAGTACGGTAGCCCTGGGGTGATTCCTTGAAGTATCCAGCCACAACTTAGCTTAGCATCTCGGCATGCGAATGGAATTGACGCGACCAGTGTCGGTCAGTGGAGCGGAGATAGGACCGAGGTGACTTGCTGCCTGTGGTTGCCATCTCGAGTGGTGCCATCGATCCGAGTGCACTTGGCGTGGCACGTCCAATTGCGACACCCGCACCGGCCATCGGCCACAATTGTCTGCCGCGCGCACTCTACCATCTCTCTCTTTCTCTCCCTACTTCTCTGTGGGTTTGCATTCACCAACTCAAGCTAAACTTTGTTTCTCTCGCTCTGTTATCAACTTTATTTTGAATGCTTTCAGTTTTTTCAATTAAATTAAAACATTAGATTTAATTTCGAACTCTATTATTTTCTAGTTTCTTTCTTCTCGGTGTCTGTTGGATTTATTATTTTAGCTTGGAATTGAAAAAAAAGGAAATTAAAAAACCAAAAAAATAAATTTAATTCAATTATAATTTTGTCGTCGTTGATGATCAAATAAAACACGTAGTCGCATCACTAGTCCCACGTATGACTCAGAGCACACAAAGCTTTAAAGAATTATATTTAAATGGTGCTTCTTTTATTTTAGAGAAATACTTTTTCTTATTGCTTAAAGCTTACAACTTGGAACTTATTTGTTGGCGCATTCTATACTTTGTATACCTAATGATTTACTATTAGAGAAAATAACCAATTGAGTCAGCTTGGACCAGTAGCTTATATACTAACCGCTTTATAAATTTGAGTTGCTTCAAGCTGTTTGTTATAGTGAAAGATTAAAAGTTTTTCGATAAACCTAAGCAGACTGGTACACTTGAAAGTTTAGAATGACGCCAGTAGCATCTAACCAAACTACTGGACACTAGAAGTATGCTTTAATAGTCGTGGAGCTTTCCTAAAAAACTTTTTGACAATTTCTTTTTGTTTCTCAATTTTGGGCATACATAAAGCCGTTTGAAACTCAAGTACTATTTCTCAATCTACTATTTCACCTTGTTTAATTGATTGCGGTACAATTGGTATAATGGCACTCAAGTTTTCGCTTTGACTGGCCGATTGAAATTAATTGAAACAACTACTGAGCATTAAGTATATAATATATATACTTAATTATTCTATACTAGTAATAGTATAATGACGATATCATTTGTTAATATAACACAAGAGAGTAAAATTTGCTGTTGCTCTTAAACACTGACAGACCGGCGTCTAAATATATTTGAAATAATTATTTTTTTCCAAATATATTTGAAAACGAAAATATTTTTAAATAAATTTGAAAAACCAATAAAATTTTCAAATTAATTTAAAAAGTTTTTCAAATGTA